>VZSV01000009.1:6580447-6612437 GCA_013398735.1 Nothocercus julius | reverse complement strand
TCCCTGTCTTGGTTTGGTCTCGTCTTCCAGCCATTCAATAGATGAGGAGAGGGCACCCTGCTACACGGAGCCAATTCATCCCCACCTGACGGGGCACTGACGTAAGGCTCTCCTGCACGCTGTTCGCGCTGTGGGCTTTCTCTGTTCCAAGACTATTCCTCTTTGGATACTGGGGAGGAAAAAAACAAATCTGGGAAGTCTCCTGAAGTGAAAGGGGCTTCCACGCAGCCACACACACGCCAGGCTGAAAGGGTCTGTGGATGGAGGGAGCATCCTTCTGGCATAAGAGACCTGTTCATCGCTCAGGAGCCCCTGCAGTACGTACAGCAAGTGGAACAGTTAGTACAAGAGGTTCAGTACAGCATATGCCCAAGCACTGGCTCACAAACATGTGCATAGACCTATTTATTATATATGATACAAATATCTATATATCTGCCAGCATTTCTTGCCCTCTCGAACAGGTGCATTTCCCCCATTTCTGAGAAACATGCAGCAGCAAGAGTGCAGTTACTGATATTGGCTTAGGACTCTCTCATGCATCAGCCCTTTCTGCACTCAGCTTTTCTTGGTGGGGCTGAGGCAGGGAGAAGGTGCAGAGGTTTTTGAAGTTACCCCTGTTAAATGAAAGCCTCTGGGAGGTCAGCAGCAAGATCATGCTGCTGCAGTGGAGAAGCAGTAACAGAAAAATCTGACCCCAGAATCACCAGATGCTGTTTTGTGCCCCCTCCCCATTAGGTTACTCTAACCAATAACCTTGAGTATTTTGAATTAGCCATATACTTCTGCAGACATCACAGAAAAAAAAAGAGAGTGGGTGGGAAACAGTTTTCCAGCACAGAAGAATATATATATATATATGCACAGATACACAACTCTTCTATTTTTTCCATTAGGAGAAACCAGAAATGTTTTAGTCTGCTCACTAGCTTAGGTTCTCTCCTTCCCCTCAGAAAGGCCCCCCTAGAATTGAGATGCTATCAGAGCCCCCCCAAAATGCCAGAACTGCTGCATTTCCAAAAAGAGTTCCAATAAATAAAGAAATTTAAAATATCCCTGGCTGGTGTAACGTGGAAGATCCTGCCGGGTCATCTCCCTTCCCAGTCTGGAGGGTGAGGGTTCCCTCCAGGTCACCCTCTAGGACTTCACTTAGTAAATTGATTGGTTTAGCTAAGTCTAATACAGGGATGACCTCACCGGTGGGTTTTCTGCTTTAGTGCTATTCTGAAGGAAGCAGCAGGAGGGTGCCAGGCAGAAATTAGCTTGGAATATGAACTAGAAGATTTGGAGGCTTTTTTTTTAAAAAAAAACTTTTTTTTTTAACTGCATCTTAATGGTATTTGAAAGAGGCCCTAAATCTACAGAGCATGGTAAGAAACTGCTTGGAAGAGGTAATGAAAATGGGTTTGCTTAATATATTGTGCTCTTTTTCAGTGCAGAAAGGGAACAAGACAGGTCAGAGCCCTCCTTTCCCACAGGTTGCATTCCCGGGGAGGGCTTTGATGAATTAGGAAGCAACATTAGCTCTGTGATACGTTTCCCCTTCCTAATTAGAAGATGACCCATTTTGCTTGGACGTGGGGAGGGGAGTAGATTCTGGATTTTGAATTGAACATTTGGGCAGAAAAGGCAGCATGACAATGTTCTTCCCTTTCTCCCTATGAAAGAATTAAAGTCCAGAGAGCTACTAAAGAATTGCTAGATTCTAGCATGATGCTAGGCTGGTAGAGGGATTCCATTTTAGCACTCGGTACAAAAATTTCAATGCATTCGGAGCTTTTCTAGTTTATTTTTGTTCTGCTGTGATGTCCCATTTTACTTTTACCTGCCTGAGATTCTCTGACATCTAAAGCGTTTTGTCTTACTTCTAAGAATTTTTTTATAATCTCTTGGCATGAAAATTCACAATAGTCCCCTCTGACCTTAAGAAAAAGAGTGCATGTTATATATAACTACAGTCTATTATAAATTCTGCTACTTTATTGCTCACACTGGAGCTGAACTCCTTCTTTAGAAGGCATGAACTGGTGACCTAGCTAATTTGTATAAACTGTATTTATCACAGCAGGTGCAGAATTGTAGCAGATTCAGCCAAAAAATCTTCCCTCCAAATTGGGCTTCCTCAACTTAAGTTCCTTTAACCAGTATTTAGAGACTTTTAAAGTATCTTTCTGAAGTCTTAAGCTGATAGACAATATATCATCTTACCACATTGAAACTGTGACTAGATTGCTTAATATACTGACTATAAGAAGTAAACCTTTTGTTTCAAGTATAATTAAATATAATTGGAGGCATGCAGTCTGGGTAGCTAGAAAGTATCAGTTAGTTCCTGTAATACAGATTAATCCCGTTTCTTATCTTTTCTCCTCCTTTATTATGCATAGCTTTTTTCCTGTATAATGAGAGGTGATCGATAGTTTATGCGCCTGGAGATCTATGGCTTCAGTAGTGTACAGTTCTATTTAATACACTTGTATTTGTACAACTCACTATAAAGCAAGCAATTACTTGTCATTAATTACAGGAAACTAGAATTCAAGCATTTATGAGCGCATGTTACTTATATATGTTTTGAATGTGATTAAAAAACAGTGGGGGGGAAAGCGTGGGTAGCATTTCTTTGGGAAGAGGGCATTGTGAAAAGGTTTAACGGTTAAAAGTAAAATGCAGAATATCTTTTCAAGAGTTTCATAAACCAATTATATTATTTTCCTTTGAGGAAAAGCTGTCGTTAGAGCTTTAAGGGATGATACCTGTACCATAGAGTATAATGCTAACTGGGTAGAAAATGTCACTTGAAAGAGATCATATAAACTACTATGGGATATATCTTAGGGCAAGCACCATCTATTCTTAGGGAATAGGGATATGTACTGTTCATAGCAGTGAATTCTTGAAGAATTTCAAGTACATTAGAATTGATCTAGTTAGGTCTTTTTTAAATACAGCACTGAATACAAATATTCAGACCACTGACTTTTCATCAGTTTAGAAAGTCATTGTAGAGCTGCTTAGCTCAATTATATATATATATATATATTTTCCCTCCTCCCCCCAAATATAAGATGCCAACAGAGATTTGTGAGTTGTACTGCACAGCTAGTTTTGGCCAGCAAAGAAGTACTGTTATATTTTGCAGTATTCAGTGCCTTAATATAGGCTTCTAAAGCAAAGGAAAATAATAGAGCTCATGATCTGTCCTAAGGTTCTGCCTTATCTGCAAAACTAAGGATATTTTAGAGCATTAGGTGTTCCCCTCAGATTTCCAGCTCTAATCTCCCTCTGGAGACAAACGTTAGCAACTGATCTGAGGGCTTCATTCGGGCTAGGCTGGGTGTTTTTAAGATACCTATGTAAGGATGCCTGCAGTGAAGTGCTTCAGCTCTGCAATGAGAGAAAGCAAGAAGAGGTAAAACTAAGGCAGCTCGTCCTCTGTCTCTACAGCACCACAAATGCCACAGTTTCTGCTCAGCGATACTGGGGGGAAGTCACGGGCGCAAAGGTTTGTGCAAAGGCTGCAGCAGGTCCCTTCTCCCAGTCGCTGTCCTGGCAGCAGCCCCATCTCATCTCGGCCTCATCTCTTTCCTACCTCTTTCCCAGCCCTGGAAAAATGAAGTTACCAATCCAAACAAAAAGTTAATGCTGATTAAACTAAAAATTAATACAATTCAGGTAGTTTAGGCCATGTCCTTGAGTGAGGAGATTATATATATATATACACACACACACATACACAGAGGTGTTCAAATACCTTGGCAATGTGGCAATACATGGTCAGAAATCATAGAACAGTGATGCATGTTTCAAAGAACATCAAAATATGCTTAAAAATCATTGAAATAAGACAGCTACTCTCCTCATATTGTATGTAGTGAGAAAACTTCCCATTAATTGCCAAGTTACTATTACTTTTCAGGAGGATTTAATCATTAAAGCTGATTTGGTTGGCAATGTCCACATTGAGTCTTGTTGAATAAACAGTATGGTACTTTTCGCTAATTAATTGCAGAAAACTGAATAAAAGATTAAGAAAAAGCAATCAGACTTTTTGAAAAGTCTTCGCATAATCTTCAAAGCACCATTTAACCATTTATCGTTTACTGGTAGCAAATACAATACTACTGTCAGTTACATTTTTGTACTAATCTGGAATACAAAGTCATTCGGAGAAGTCACGTCTGAATGACTTGTGGAGGCAGCGAAGAGAATTCTTAAACCAGAAAAGTAATTTGGCAGAGTGGCTGCTATAAACTCTTCAGTGCACACTTATTATTTTTGAAACAGTTTTTCAGACCTACAAATTACAAAGCTACAGAATATACATTTTCATCATTTTATATAAACTGCTGCAATTCCAGTCACCAAACTGAAGATATGCATAAAGCTAAAAAGGACAGAAGAGAAGAAAGTTGAATGACAGCCAATTTATATGCAGTTTTATTCCTGGACACCATTTTTCCCACACAACATATGTTTTGTGCTGAATTTAGAGGAATATTCATGTCCATTGTGTTGCACTAGTCTAACACAACAAAATCTCTAGTTCAGAAAGCAAACCTATACAGTTTGTAAGAAACAAAAGAGAATGAAAAGAAAGACAAAGCCTTACTGCTTCCAAGTAAAACAACAGTAGCACATATGTACTTTGAATGGCGTAGTTACTGACGTGGTTCATTAGGTGTGCAGAAAAGCAGTAAATACTACAGATATCCTGTTGCAGTGTGAAACACCTGATGCACACCTGAACGAATATGAAAAACAAACCCAAAAAACAAACAAACAAAAATACTGAATTCCTTTTGTTTGAAATATAACATACTCCCAAATTATTCTGATGTCTCAAGTTGCAACAGAAAGCAGTTACTTTTGTTTACTTAGAAAAAAATACTCCCAAAGCAAATATTTCAGTTAGGAATGAGAAGACCATGAGGCAACTCTGCGGGAGGCTCAAGGGGCTACCTGAAGCAAGGCTTAACCACAGCTGTAATATCCCCCGAGCTCGATTCCCAACAGAGCCACGTGAGCCTAAGAGCAGAGCTGCCATTAAGACACTCTTTGCTGTGTTTTCTATTCCACCCAAGCATTCCCATGCCATAGCCAGCCAAGGGAAGGCGCGTTCTAAGAAAAAAGTTGGTAACTGAGTAGTACATAAGCTATACATTAAAAATCAGCCCCATGACCTTTTACATATAGTTAGAAAAAAAAAAAATCCTAGCAGCGTGCTGTGTCATTAATAAGTGAGTGCAGCAGCTAAAAGATAATTTTTCTGTATACGGGTTGCTCACTGCAGAACTCGGTTATTGGCAGAGCATACTTCAGTCTGACTGCTTAGAAGTAAGGGCTTCCACTGTCGGGCTTTAACTTAACTCCTTTCAACAACAGTTCAACCTGTTCTCACTGAAATCCTATTACGCTTTTCCAGTAAGGTGTTAGGACAACAACTCAGACTTACTATTTATGGAGCTAGTCACTCTTAAAATATACTCTAAAGTAAGTGGCTATTCCTTTAATCTGTGACCTTAAAATTCATCAAGAGTTGGTGTTTT
The DNA here is from genome assembly GCA_013398735.1 of Nothocercus julius. Classification (NCBI taxonomy): domain Eukaryota; kingdom Metazoa; phylum Chordata; class Aves; order Tinamiformes; family Tinamidae; genus Nothocercus; species Nothocercus julius. The sequence goes on along the minus strand of VZSV01000009.1, from coordinate 6,606,888 downwards.
GTTGCTCTTATCAGTGTTCTATCTAAACAGACCGTTGCTGTGTCATTTGGTCACATTCCACCTACACACGTAGTAGGTAGTTCACTAGGGACACAGACCGTGAATTTACCTGTACCGAATTGTCACCCAGTGCCCCAAGGGCGCGTGTGTGTGAAAAATTAAGAACATTTCTTGCAAAAGCTGAAGGGGATTAAACTGAGGAAGATTAACACGAACAGCGAGGCCAGGGAAACCGAGCAGATCACTGACAGCAGTCCAAATGGCGGTCTTTTAACCAGAAAAAAAACTCATACAAGTGACCAAAACGAAGGAATGAGCTTCTCTGTAAAGCTTGCTCATATGGGACATGAGAGCAGCCCAGGGCACAGCCTCCTGCCTGCGACAGACCATGGCCACGCGCTCAGAGCCCACAGGCATCTGGGCAGGCAGGTTCCTGCGGCTGCAGCTCCGCCTGGGCTCTCGGCTTCCTCACCTCCCAGCCTGGATTTCTGCTTCCTAACAAAAGGGCTGCCGCGTAGCCCTTTAAGGGCAACTAGAAAAGTGAAAGCATAAAAATAATCATTAGCAAACATCAGGAAACAGGCGTGCTCCATTCAGGGTGGAAGCACGACCTCGGTAAATGACAAAATATCACACAGAACTTTCTAGACTGCCTAGAAACACATCATTAGTCCTTGTCACACTGGGACTTAGCTTATTGTGGAAGTCATTAGCTTCTTTTCAGATTCTCCGGAGAATTTCCAAAACTTAGCCCTTGCATTTCCTCAGGTTGTTCATACATAATTTTATGTTCCAGCCTGGTTAGCTTGTGCAGCACAAGTTGTTCCAAGCTGAAATCCGGTATTACAGTGGCCTAGTAAGATGAAGTATCTGCCATCGTGGCTTCCACTTCTATATGGAGCGATACACCACCAAAATCCTACTTACAGTACCCCTTCGCAGAGGTTACAAAATCTATGGAATATAGATTTTGTCCTAATATAGGAAGCTTATATAAATATATATATATATACAGTCAGCTTATAATACAAAAATCTCAACAGGTTTGCTGCATTCACACATGTGATATGAGAGGGGTTCAAAGGCTATTAACACTGTATTTTTTAAAAAATAATCCTGACCTTTAAGTTTAATTTCAATATTTACTAGGGTTTTTTTTTTTTTTTGATAAACAATGGCCAAATGTAGTTGTTCACATGGCAGCAGCCTGCTAGCCATCTCTGGAAAGGACCTTCACAAATAGCCACGGCCTTTTTTTCCTATTAGGACCATAGCTCTTTTAGCATTTTGCTGATGCAGGCATACTATAGATTACAATATACCCTTATCTTCCCTCTTGCAGGACGAGAGTGCTCACCAGCTTCTTTTCCAAGGCCCGCGTGCACTTAGGCCTGCAGAAAAGAAGCCAGGCCTCCTAGTGCAGAGCACAGGCTTTGAATGCTGATTCACTGCAACCAGCAATGGCTCCTCACAGTCATTTAGACTTCTTCCTTTCACACAACTCTTCACCTCCTTGGTTTGTAGCAACAACTACAAACCCACTCAGGCGCAGCACTAGCCGCAGAGACCTTAAGCTCCGAGCAGATGTTGGCGTCACTTAAAGCACAGGCAGAAGTTCCACTCTCCCCTAGTCTGCGGCTCGGGCAGAGCTCGTTACAGCTTCCCCCTAGGAGGGCCATTTCACCTCGGACAAGGGGGGTCAGCTCTCTTCCTAGAGGAGGTGGCTTTTTCCCAGGAATTCCTGCAGGAGACTACAATTCCCACAATTCCTGCACCATGCCCAGCCTGGCGCAAGGCTGTCTTCTCCCGGCCCCCACCTTTTCCTGCACAGCTGCTTCCAAGACAGGCCTGATCTTGCAGATAAAAAAGCATTGAATTCACCTGTGATAGTGGTTCAACTCCACTGAAATCAGATTAAAAAATAAATAAAAATAATAATATTCGGGATGAATCCTAATTACAAGGGAAAGATTCACAGTGTTGCTATCTCGTGATGACTGGAAATCCTTTCCTCACAGCATTATTGTAGTGCCTGGTCTTAGAGAAGTTCATTCTGTCCAGTGATCTATGAGTCTCAAGTTGGAAAAGCTAAAAGATTGGTTTTGAACATTACAAAATACTTGCAGTGTGGCTTTAGTAGTGATTGTGGCTTTAGTGTGATATATATGACTAAAAAATAATTTCTTTTTTTTTTCCCCCCTCAGCAAAGTTTCTATCTGAGAAATACGAGTTCGCTCTGCAAAACAAATACAACTTTTAAAGGTTGCTCTCTGTGGAAATCACTCCGTGCCCCATTACCTGCTTGAGTGAAACCAGAGTAAGAACCTCTGCCATGGCAGCTTTTCTGCTGGGAGCCGTGTTGCTTATTGTTCAACCTCATATAGTGCCTTCCAGACCAGCTGTAAATTCAAAGGCTGAGACATCTTCTCAGTCTGTTCCAAGAGAGCTTTTAAAGAAAACATCTCAAAAAAATGACTTCAAGGAAAGCATTCATTCTAATGGATCATGCCAGCAGCTGCCACAGACTATTATTATTGGAGTGAGGAAAGGGGGAACGAGGGCGTTGCTAGAGATGCTGAGCCTCCATCCAGATATCGCGGCAGCAGAAAGCGAAGTTCACTTCTTTGACTGGGAAGATCACTACGGAAACGGATTGCAGTGGTATATTAATCAAATGCCATTCTCTTACCCCCATCAGATCACCGTGGAAAAAACTCCAGCATATTTCACATCACCGAAAGTGCCTGAAAGAGTTTATAACATGAACCAATCAATGAGATTACTCCTGATTTTAAGAGACCCAAGCGAGAGAGTACTATCAGATTACACCCAAGTGTTCTATAATCACATGCAGAAGCACAAGCCGTACCCATCCATTGAACAATTCCTCATTAAAGATGGTGAACTCAATGTGGACTACAAGGCAATAAACAGAAGCTTATATTACATTCACATGCAAAACTGGTTGAAGTATTTTCCTCTTGATCGCATCCACATTGTAGACGGGGATAAACTAATCAAAGATCCCTTTCCAGAAATAGAGAAAGTAGAGCGATTTTTGAAGTTATCACCACAGATAAATGCTTCAAACTTTTATTTCAATAAAACTAAAGGCTTCTATTGCCTAAGGGACAGTGGTAGGGAACGCTGTTTACATGAGTCAAAAGGACGAGCACACCCGCAGGTAGATACCCGGTTACTTGAGAAACTGCATGCCTATTTCCATGAACCCAACAAGAAATTTTTTGAGCTTGTTGGCAGAACATTTGACTGGCACTCATTTGTGGCAAGTTAGTGGTAAGCTTCAGAACCTATGTTCCAGTGTACATTTAGAAATTTTGAAAAGGGCATTTAAGCTATAATTTATTTGTAAAATCCATAAATACTTCTGTACAGTATTAGATTCACAATTGCCATATATACTAGTTATATTTTTCTACTTGTTAAATTTGAAAGCATTTTGTATTGTTTTTCATGGTTGTTAACATTGTGTATTATGTGTCTATATGAAGAAACTAAAATATTTCACTGCAGAAGATACTCTCTTGAGAATGTGTTGTCTTTTTAAGAAATAAGAGATTCCTTTCAACAGAACCTTTCAGAATTATCTGAATATTTTGGTCTTTCTGGACTATCCTGGACTTTTCCCTTTAATTGATAAGAAATATGCTAAACTTTACATTTCCCTTTCTCTTGCTTTAAAACATGTTGCTTAATAATTTATTTTTATTTGAAAATGTTCTCGTGGTTAGCAAAGTATTCCATCCTGCTTTACAAAATTATTTCTTGATAAAGTGGTACTTCCGATACATGCTGGGACATGCACATCCAAGGGACAACAAAACGCTCTGTAATAAGACATATTAACTGCTGCACTTACCTTCATATTTAATGTTATAGCAAGTGTTTCTGGAATTCTTTGCAAGTACAGCGCTAGTTTCATGGCAGATTTTTAAGATTCTGTGGGGACCATCTCATAAAATCTACAATTGGCTGCAGAAATACAGCCAACCTGAAAATTTCCTACACAATCTCAGAATGTATATATACTTCCTAATGAAAGAAAGAGAGTTGAGAGAGAAAAAAATTAAGCAATATGGGGACATTTTAAGAGTTGCTTATGACTGTTCCTAAATTTTATAGCATATATTTATGCTATGCCACCATTGAAAACCAATACATACACCAGAAAAATTGCCTGCTTTAAACTCTAGTTCATTCTTACATATATTAATACTTGTACCCAGCTTAAGGCTGTTTCAGTGAAACACTAATGAAAGTCACCCATGGATTACTGCTGTTTTCAAGATCCATGATGCCAAATTTTGATTGGATTCCAGCTTTGTTTGTTGTGGAATTAACCCCAATTCCATGAATTCTTATGGAATTCATCTACTAAAATGGAAGTTAGTCACTAGTGTATTCCATCTGTAAAAACTGCAGCTCCCCTTGTCTACAGTAGAGCTTCTGATGTTCTGATAGCCATCAATTTCCAGAGGTAGAGCTAATCCTTTGCCCAGACAAGGCTTACTAGAGTACTGCCATTATGAATTCCTGATTTTCATTTTAAGAACTAGCATATGCCCATTGAATGTTCAGTGACAGCACCGTGTAAATTTGGATTTGTAATTGGTTGTTACAATCCTTTAGAAAATCTAAATACAGATGCATTAATTTTTTCCTGGTGAGATGGTGCAAACTTGGGCACTGTGACAAGGTACCGTCTGGATGCAAATATCTCATATTATGCTGCTTGCATGGAAATTTGCAGATGATGCCCCTCTCTCCTACTCCTTGTGCACCTGCCCAAGCTGGATTCAACCTCAGAGAGGTTGTTGGTGTTGTTTTATAAAGTACCTTTGATGAAAGCCTACAATGAAATGGTATTGTACTCAATAAAATATTTTCTGAATTGCATCTTTCCCTCTTCTTTTGTTCAACAGTTTCTACTTTGGAAGCCCATAACTTAGGACTCAACCCCAGTTTAGATGCAGGTTAAATGTTGCTTAGGAATTCAACAGTAGCCTAGTGGATTCACTGGTATGTAATTGTTTCCTACTGGCTTGTTCCTTCATGGTCCATCACTGACCCAGAACTTACCACGAGAACAGGGTGTTCCTGGTGGCAAGAATGCTGTGCCTTTCATTAGACCAAAAATAAAGGTTACAGGACCAAAAACTGTCAAGGTCTTATTAAAGTTTTAGAAAAGAATTCTGTGTAAGGCGGGACAGTATCTTTTTCTCTGCTCATCATTATGCCATTTCCCTGCTGATACTACCTTTTTAGGAACCATCTGCACCTAACAGATCTCTGCATGGAAGAAAGGTTTCCCACGTTGGTGTAGTCCCACCTTCACTACTTCCTCCTTACAATCGCACACTGACCCCACAGTCACTAATTTTGGCTGAGAAAAAGGGAGAATACTGCCCGGCAGAGAAAGAGGAAGGTGGCGTGCAGCGCGCTGCGTTTTTGCCTCCGCACGGCTAGTGCCCAGGGGCCAGTCAGTCCTGCCTCCTGGGGGAGAGCACCACCCGAGTGCCAGAGGGCAGGAAGGCATCACGGTCAGCTGCCAGGCCTTGCAGGGTGGTGCATCACGTGGCACAGGCCTAAAACTGTGAATGCCACAGCACCTAAATTTGGTACTGAGAGTGCTTTTAGGTGAATAATGCTGCTTGCTAGCAGTGCCTTGCCTGTCACACACAGTTGATATCCCCCCGTTTGGACTGGACTTATGGACTAGTCTCCATAGAAAGAAGCAACCAGCTGGATAACTTACTGCATTAGTGGTAGGACCTCGTGTCATGTTCCCAGCGGGACGAGGAGGTGTGACTGAGGCAACCAGAAGGGTGAGTGAACTGCAGGAACAAAGTGAATACAGGAGATGAGAAAAGGACTCTTTCTCGTCACCCTCAATGCCCTATGAAAGAATACAACCTGATGGTAGGGGATAACGTTGGAAATAATAGTGACGGATATTTACGGCTTCTAGAGCCTTGAGACGCTCCTGGCTTTTCACGCTGCAATCGGACCACTGCAGGGGGACATCCTGAGGCACCCTGTGCCCCGTGCTCTGGGTGTCCCTGCTGGAGCAGGGGGGTTGGACTAGGTGATCTTCAGAGGTCCCTTCCAACCTCAGCCATTCTATGGTTCTGTGATCCTGGGAACTTCACAGAACTCATGTGTTGGACCCTGAGCTCATAAGTGTCCCACAGACAATGTATCAAACCTACTGCATACGCCCGGGACGAGGATGGCAGGACCCTACAGCGCCTCGGCCGGGAGGCAGCACAGGTAGCTCTGTGGTTGTTACTCTGGAAATGTCCAGCAAAGGACCCCCACACTACTACCACTAATGGTAATAATTACCTGCAACAAGTGCCCCAAGTGTTAGTTTACAAGATACAAATGCTTAGAACTGGGATTTGCAGTGCAAATTCCCAGTGTAACAAGGGCAACATTCACTTTCCACAAATGCATCACCACATTTAAATATATTTGCTAGTATGATTTCCAAGCCCTCCTCCAAACAACAGCAAAAAGTGTTAACAGAACAAAGTGGAGAACACAGAAAGAGGCTGAATTGCATTCAGATTTAGATTTTGAAATACTAATAGTAAGCTTTGAAGTCTTGCCTAGTCATAAAAGAAAAAATCCTCTGAAAATATCTTTCCAGTGTTATGCAACACAGATATTTCTTTTTTTCGTAAAATTCTGCCATCTCAAGTTTAAAGTAGCACAATTTAGGTGTTGCTCCAGAGGCCTGTTTCCTCAAGGCTGACAGCCAAGTCTGTGATCACTCCTGCACAGAGCAAAATAAACACAAACCCTATAAGAACCCAATGTCCAGCTCAGAGCCTATCACTTCCCTTGACTACAAGTGAAAATGCCAATCAAGGCATTAGTCAGGGTGGCACTGCAGTACAAAGCTCTGCCCTTTGCCTCACAACATAGATTAATGTGAGTACTTGCACATACTGAAGAGGACAAAGTTTAAACCATAATTATTATCCCATGTGCAGAAAGGTTACTGCAGTTATATTCACAAGTGAGGCATAAAACAGGAGTGGGGAAAGGGAAGAAGTCTCCTAGGGGAAAAAAAAAAAGCAGAAGTTATTACTTCACAATCATTGTCTATGAGCTTTGTTTATATATATATATATATATAAAATTTATACATATATATATATAGCTTTTTTTCTCCTCATGTTCAAGGTGAAATAGTATCTACAGTGCTTGAATAAATCATCATGCTTTGGACAGAAAAGATTCACTTTTTTTTTTTTTCTTTTTTAAGCTTCCTTGTGTCCATTTGTATTAGGAGTATGATAATACTGCGCAAACTCAAAATATCTAAAGAGAAGTAAGGAAGGGTTAGGAATATAGTGATGTATCTTTCCTGTACCTTAGTTAGCGTGACTGACCAGACATTTAAGAAAGTCCATGCGTGCACACCACAAGCAAAATGGTGAGCATCAAAAGTACTTCTAAGGGATTATCCCTTCTTATTTCTCTTTTTTGCTAGTCTGTGACTTAGCAGACACTATGAATGAAATTTTGCAGGAGCATTACTAAGCTTCCAACTCAGGAGAACAAGTAGATATTCTCTCATACAGTAATAAAGTCTTAGAAATAGTAAAGGAATAGGTATAATAAGGCAAGAGAAGTAAATTGAACTAACACGTGTAAGCGAAGCATGTTGTCCTGCTATTGGGTATATACCAGCTGAGGTGTTTGCAAACATTTGGCCTTACAGTTGCAACATCATTTTTTCCACATTCTTAACCCAATACCTTTTATTCATATGAGTGTCTGTATTTATTGTCCAGTTAAATTGGAAAGATTGTAAGTTGAACGATAATTCCTTAATTTTGCAGTGTAATTCCATTGGTGAGACCACTTACTGGTGGAAGCCATGCAAAGATCTTATCTGAATAGAAGAAACTTTTATTACTGTTTTGCTTGCCAGAAATAAATGAAATTGCTTTTATATCTCATAGAGTATTAGCAGAGGAAGAACAGTGCTCTCTTTTCTTGAAACAATAACCCATCCACGGTAAATTTTCTACTTAACTCCCACACAATAGCTGGTGCAGTTTTTAAGTTAATAGTGCAATAAACTCAACAGTGATGCTGCAGATTTTAAATGCCTTTTGGGATATATAAAAAGTGCAAGTCAGGGTTGGGAGCAGCTGGATGCCTAGAACAGCTGGTAGCATTGGTCTGAGAACAATTGTTTTTGTTTAATGATATGGGATATGAAATTTTTGGCTTCAATATCGCTTTATGATGTCTGTGAAAGCAATGCCTTCAAATAACTTCCAGGTCAATAATGCTTTTGTAATAATATGACCTTTTTACTTGCCATTGACATTATGCTCTGCCAAAACACAATCTAAGTCCGCAACCCCAGAGAGCAGGTGCATGAGGGACCCCTTAGTATATAAGAAAAATTGTAATAAAATAGACAAAGAGTTTCAATAATGAAGGCACAGCTGTTTGAGCAAAGGACTGTTCTGAAGTTAAAGGCAAGTTTCTTGTTGACTTAATTTAGAGGAGGGTTGCAGAAACAGCAACCTGTATGCATTCACAGTAAGCAGCAGAGCAGAGAATGTGCCCTCACCTCCTGGGTTTCCAGTAAACAGTATTTCAACAGTAATATTCATCTGTAGTCAAGCTCTCTTGAAATGCATAGGACAACCTCCAGAATTCAACATAGTTCAGACCACATAACAGTCAGGTTCAGAAACAAGACTTCCTGCAGTATTTTTTACACCAGATAGGCCTTTCCGTGGAATCTCTTACTAAATTTTGTGAAATTCCTCCTTCTACTTCTGCGTCAGATCTGTCCTATGATTAACTGTAATATCAAAAACCTTAAGAAAGCAGGTTGATATTCTGATGGTTAAGCTAAAGAATGTTGTTGAACTGAACGGGAAACCAGAACATAGGTTTCTGTATGCTATGCTTGTTCTAGTGCTTTAAAGTTTAATTGGATAAAATTCAGCTTAATAGTTCTCTCTCCTTGCACTACAGGAGGAACTATTGTCACATGGTCACCTATGAGTATTTATCTAGTGTAATTGCTAAATAGAAGTGCATAATTAAGGGAACACATCTCTTTTGTTGCTACAGGAGCAGTTGTTACTGGCAACATTGTGATACCTGCTCAGATGTTTCTTATTCATAACTACCTATGTTACGTAGACAGATAACAAAAGTTTATGGAAATATAGCCAAACCAAAGGTAACATAACAAGAGCTCATGTAGAGCAGGAAAAGAAATTAAACCGTACTCTGTCTTTTATTGTAGTATATTTTCATTCTGTCACCTAACCCTCGGTATACCTGTGCAAGGGGAATAAGAAGCGGAAAGAGGATAACTCCATGGGACAGAACAACTAGCCCATTTTGACTGCCACAAAGGTGGGGACCAGGGCAAAACAGCCAAATCAAGAGACAAGGCCACTGGAAGTGGTAGTAATGGAAGCCTGGCTACATGGGAAGGTCTTATCAGCTTCATTCTTTGAGTTCCCATCCTTACACAGAGAAAAGGCATCCAGATTTATCCCTTCCTGATAGTTCATTGCCATGCTATAAGGTCTTTTTAAAAAGTTAGTGCAGTATAATGTAATTAGACTTCCTATCCACTACACGTCTAGACTTCTCCCTTTTTTGTTTTTATATTTCTAACAAGTTTTCCATCTGCTACAAATAAAAGGGTTTGATGAATAAATGATTTACAGCCTGCAGGAGAAAAGTTCATATTAAACATTTTGCAGACAGGAGACTTTCAAAAGAGGCTCTTTTCTCATAGAGAGAAAAAAAAAAAAAAAGAGCATCTGTGGACCAGTTGGTTTCTTGCTGAATAAGCCAACTGGATCTGATACTGCTTTTGGCAGCTTCACTGTTCTTGTGTGGGCTTCAGTTATATGATTTTCATAAGATATTTATTATTGAATATAGCTGTATATTGAATATCATGCATATCGTGTTTTATGATGTTGGCATTAGTTTTCAAAGTTAATTATTTAACATCAAGTGATGTTAAAATCCTAGTGCCATTTTTTCATATTTAATAAACTAGAGTCAGCTGATGCTTAGGCATTCACAATCTGATAAGCAAATAATACAAATTGCCTCAGATGCTCCTTTTCTATGACTCATACCTTTTTTTTCTGCAACCGTATGAGAGAAAGGATTAAATATTTTTTACATGATAATATTCTTTACAGGATGATACATGAAAAAGCAGATTTTAGCGAGTGCATTAACCGTTCACAACAAGGAGCAGGGATGGAGAGCTCAGGAAAAGGAGGCGCCTGCCCTGGCGCAGGGCGGGCGGCCGGGCCCGCAGGCCCGTGCTCTCCCCTCCGCCTCTGCGCGCAGCAGCGGAGCCCGCCGGGTGCACAGCGTGCCCACTGCGGGCACGAGCTGCGTGGGTCGGCCAGCAGGACCGTGTCACATGGGCACGGCTGCTAAACTCTTCGTCGCGTTACCTTGCTTAGGAGAGAGTTTTGGCGATGCTTCTGCTAACTTAAGGACCTCCCCTTTTTAACATTGCAGCCACTTTCTTGCCAGACAACCAGCACCTCCCGTGTATGACTGACCAGTAATCATTACTTGCTGCGTGGTGACACCCCCTCCATTTCTTTTTCCACACTCAAATGATTTAAAGTGCGGGTTTGGGGATACACTGGTCATGGTTTGACTTTCGGATATACTGCTTAAGCTGACAAAAGCTGGATCAGAACTGCAATGGATTCAGCTGAAAAGAACTCGGGCAAAAATGTTCTTTCAGCTGCATCAGGTCCCCTGTTCAGTTCTTAAGTATCTGAGGGGTGAATGTAGGGAGGATGGGGACAAACTCTTCTGCGTGGTGGCCAGAGACAGGACTAGGGGTAATGGGTGTAAATTAAAATACAGGAAGTCCCATCTCCATATGAGGAAGCACTTCTTCACTGTGCGGGTGGCAGAGCCCTGGCACAGGCTGCCCACAGAGGCTGTGCAGGCTCCTTCTCTGGAGATCTTCAAACCCGCCTGGCTGCCACCCTGTGCCCCGTGCTCTGGGTGTCCCTGCTGGAGCAGGGGCTTGGACTAGGTGGCCTCTAGAGGTCCCTTCCAATCTCAACCATTCAGTGATTCCGTGATTCTTCAGGCAGTTCTCAAGCACAAGCAATCCCGCACAGGCCTGAGTGGGAGAAGACCTGTCACACCAACACCGCCATCGGATATTAGCCTATCAAAATAGAAGAGCCCTCAGCCCCTACAGGACTCCCGTCCTTTCATCTCCTGCTATTCGTTTGGAGACCAGTGTCCTTCCTGCCCTTCAACTGATACAATTCTGTGGGCCCTGTGCACAGAACCAGGGAACCAATGTATTTTTTATGTTTCTTTTAAAGTGCTCCAGCCTCAACTGGACAAGTAGCACCAAGTGGGAGATGACACAAAGCCCATTTAGTCACTGGATGCTTTGTGAAAGGCCCTTTAGTCAGCACAGCCTCAGAAGGATGTTTTAGCTTGCCTCATCTTCATCCACTGCCTCTGCTCATTTAGACCAACCTTGAACTGACAAACACATTTGATACAAACATTTAAATGGAGTGAACGCCCACAGCTCATATTTAATTCTTGACTGATGCTAGAGGTCAGTCTAGTATTCAAACACTAGATGAGGAAGAATGTGTGGTAAATGACCCAAATCTATATGCAAGGACCCTAAGCCAGTGAAAATGCAGTTTCCTGCAGTTCTCTCAAAATGTTCATCACTCATGGGTTCCATTTACTTTCCCGTTCAATTGTTAACATCTTTGTTTCTCTGCTAACACAGCGTCTAGAAAAAATGACCCGAAAATATCTGTGATATCCCAAATGTACAGATAGTCCTTAATAATATGCATGTTTGACCAAAACTCTGATGGCAAGATTTTTTTTTTTTTTTTTCTGATAAGTAGAATGAACACCCTGTTCTGCTTTCAGGAACACTGATATAAATATGGACCCCTGCATAAAGTCATCTAAGAAAAATAAGGGAGACAGTACTATAGTTCCATAACTGTAACCAATCGTATCCTTTGAAATACTGAGGGACCAGAAAGGCCCCCTTTTTCTCTTGTTTGCAAACATGCAGTTTTTAACTGCATTTGAAGTCAAACTTTAGAACTTGGAGATAATTTTACCTATAATGTTTACAATGCCATCAATAACCCTGATGAATTCAGTACTGTCACATTAATCCCCCCCCCCCCAAAAAAAAAAATCCATTCTTTAACTTGGCAAGTGGAAAAGACCTCTAAAAAAACTCTGCAGATAAATGTATTCCTGGTTGCCATAAACAGAGTGATACTCAGGTAGTTTTCTAACATAAAGTGGATTCCAAGTTCCAAGTTAAACTAGCAAATTCCCAGTCTCACTGAAATCACCACAGCAAAATATCACCTTGGTGCCTAAGCCAGTTCCTCTGTATCCCACCAGTGACACACGTCACTACCAGTTTAGGGGGTCCGATTTGCTGCTATGCACTATTCACTTAATGGCCTCATTCAACACATTTGAGTTTGAACACAGGATATTAATTTCCAGAGCTCTGGCTTTCATGCCATTCTTTGACAAAATATCTTTCAGAGTAACGGTGCCACAATCACTAATGTGAAATATCTACAGTTCAGCAATAATAATTTATACTTACAGAACATCATTTCTTTTGAGTGTTTTACAACACTCCTGAAATGCAACCACCTTTATAGGGGATAATAACACTCAAGTTAAGTACGAAAGCCCCAGAGGAAAAAAAAAGAGGAAGAGCAGAGGAGGCAACATTTTTGAGGTAAACAACTGCAAATCTACCCTTAATGAGGACAGTGAAAACTTTAATGTCTAGGTAAGACAAACAGGAACCTAATTTTAAGCATATCCACCAGAGCCTTAGATAGTAAACTGTGCAGTATCAATTTATCTTGCTCTGAAAATGGAAATGCTGAGGAATGAATCAATGGTTCCAAAAGGAAAGGAAATATATATATATATTAAATCAATGCCCTTCAACAGAACATTCAAGCAGAAATAAATACATCTGTTTAGTGAGAAGTTGGTAAGTAAGGACCAGATTTTTGAAGGCATTTTTGTCTCTGAAAATTCAGAAAGGTACCGAGAAGGGTTTTCAAAAGGACCTTCAGAAGTATCTGATTCTTTTTAGATGCTTGAATAATGTGGCTCTGACAGCCTTCTGAAGGCTCTGTGAATATTGTCATGGGGAAATGGGCTATATATTCTAAAAAAAAAAAAAAAAAAAAAAAGCTCCAAAAACATGGAACCCACAACTGGAGCAAAAATTTTTACATATCTACAAACTGAAGTGATAAAAATAAAATATCCTAATCTTTAAAGATTCCTAACACTTAAAGCAAGGTCATTTCAGTGGAAGAAGTATCATTTTTCTGTCTATGCCATCACCAATGATAAACACTCTCTGTAGCTTAGGCAAATCTTTTCTGAAAAGTGTTGCTGAATAATTTCTCCTTAGGCTACAGTTGAAAAGAAAACAAAGTCAGGGAGAAGCCTCCCTGCTTCAACTGGGTTTTCTAAGGAACAATTGCAAATCGACAAGACAGGAATTTAGCCCAGGAAGTGAACAAATGGAAGAGACCCAATGTATCAAACAAAATATACAGACATTAGATATACACCAGACTTTTCCATAGTAAACCAGACTCTTGGTTCATTTAATCAAAACAGGCTGATTAAGGCCAACATACCTTGTTATCATCTTCTTTGTACTTTTTATCACTGGAATGGGGACTTCCAGAAAGCAAAAAAAAACTTATATTTGTTCTGTAGTCTCTCTGCACCTCTGAAATGGTGTAAAGGGATTTATTAAAATGAGACTCAAGTGTTCCCTCCATGGTCTCAGAAAAGAATAGCAGGGATAAGAATGTCATCACCAGCAGGGCCGAGTTGGAGGTTGTAGAGAAAGAATGGATGGGGGAAAGCAGGGAAATTACTTTTTTCATAGCTGGACTTCTACATTGTGATCTCACAAGCCTCCCAAAAGAGAATCTCATCAGTGTATATAAATACCTCAAGGGTATTTATATACCCTTGCCAAATACCTCAAGTGAGGAGGATGGGGCGGCCTCTTTTCAGTGATGGCCACTGATAGGACTAGAGGAAATGGCCACAAGCTGAAGCACCAAATGTTCCACAGGAACTTAAGGAAAAATTTCTTGCCAGTGAGGGTGACAGAGCCCTGGCACAGGCTGCCCAGGGAGGTTGTGGAGTCTCCTTGTCTGGAGATCTTCCAAACCCGCTTGGATGCAGCCCTGAGCCACCTGCTCTAGGTGACCCTGCGTGTGCAGGGGGGTTGGACTAGATGATCTCTAGAGGTCCCTTCCAACCTTAAGCATTCTATGATTCTATGATATACTTAAGGCTACCCTTCCTTGGCTTCCTTGTCTATCCTTCCTTAACTAAATACTAGACTGCTTGATATCTCTAAATCTTTAAAAATCCACAGCAGAGGTGGGTAGATCCTGATTTTTTTTTCCACAGGAGAAGAATATTCATAAATAAATTAGCTACACTCTATGTGTTCATGAGAGCAACTTGTATTTCATAAATTTTCCTCCACCCAAATAAGCACATTTAGTTTATAATTGCTATGTATGCATACTAAGGAAAGTTGCTTCACACAGATTTGCTTTTACCAGTCTAATTTAAAATCGTGCTTGCTCTACAAATTTTCCAGCAGGGCATCAATAATCTGCTAACTTGATATGTTGCTTTACAGTTCATCACAGAAAAGACAATAAAGTTAAACACAGGAGCAGGATGTAGACAACACCAGCACTCACAGTTCTTCTAATAGCACTCTGCAGCCCAAGCTAAAAGATTGTCATGGTTCAAGTTATTTTTCTTTGATATGCCTGTGAAAATCTACTGTATTACCAGTATTTTGCTACCTGTACCTTATGCATGAGGGAAAAACACTGTATGAATGAAAATAAATTCTTCTTTCTGTCTTTCTTGGATATAATATACATCGGTATCCTTTTTAGCAGTTCTAGTATATGACGGGAATGGCAATTTCCTTCTCTTCATACTTTGAAACAAACAAACAAAAAAGAAAATGCCGGAGTTACTAATGAGGGAAATGACCATTTGCTTATACAGTCAAGCAATACAGCCGTAAGCTGAAGAAGACGACTGCAGACCGGTGCATGAAATGTGGACCCTGACACCAGTCATCACTCCTTCAAAAAGCATCTATTAATAACTTTAATAACCTCTTAACTTTTTTTTTGGTTTCTGTGGATGATCTTTGAGAAAAAAAAGGCAATGATTCCTAATATGACTGCTCAGGTCATCAACTCAAACAACCAAGCAAACAAGCAAAAACAAACAAATACAAAAGGAAGAATATTCAAGAAAGCAAAATGTAGTTTTAGGTAAACCTTGAAGTAAGGTCAAAAGGGGCTGCCTGCTTTTGTAGAAATCACGAAAAAAGAGCAAAGAATGGCAGGCAAGGGGAAAAAGGTGCTGCATCAGTGAGGCCAAGGATATGATCTCCTGCAGTTATTATTTTTATTAGATGTATGGATTTAGCTAAATTAAGCTAAAGATAGCACTGTGTTCTTTCCTAGTAAAGCCAACAAAGAAAACAAATGGATATATAAAATATCACAGCACAAAATGTCTATCAATAAATTAAGAACTTTTGAAAGGATCGAAATCTTCAATATTTTTGAAGTGCATGTATTGATATTTCATTCACAGGAGGTAAAAAATAGTTCCTTTAAATCACATAGAGAAATTGAACAGATCAGGCTATTTTGCCTTTGCTGTTTTAAAGATTAAATACAGGAAGGGTAGACTGCCATTCTGTTGTTGTTAATGACCCCATAAATAAACAAAGTATTATTTGGCTTGACTTGTGTGGGTGAGCATCAGAATGAAAATTCATTTTTCTTCCAAAAAAACTGGTATCAAATCATTTCAAAGTGTAGCTGTTCAGTAGGAAGATACACTTCCTGTCTTCTTAGGAAAAGTAACCAATGCAACCTCTCATACCTTTTACAGTACTGTTTGCAAAACTTATATTCCACTGTTGTTCTCCCAGATTGTCTGTAAAGAACATGTACAGGATTTGAATGACTTCCGAAAGTCTTTGACAGCATTTCTTCAGATACCCAGCTCATGTGTAACAAAAGTCTTTACAGCTTTACTTGCAAAACCAGTCAGACAATACCGATTTTTTCTGTGCTGTAGTTTCTGCTAAGTGTAATTTAGGACATGCTTGTATTGATGTTGTCAGGCAAGATTCCAAAATAGAATAACAGAATTACAGGTAACTCACCATCTTTCTTTAAATCTGCATAAATACTTAAGTAAGAATTCAGAGCGGAATTCTGGAAAGGCAAAGTCACAGGATTTCTTCTAAAACTCTCTATGAAGATATTTTTGGAAACAATTTTCCTCCATTTTTTTGGAAGGTATTTTAAATTAGACTCCCTAAATGATATCATTCCAACATTTACCATTTCTCCAGTTCTCTCCCAAAGCCTTGCCTGGCCTTTCAAACCAGTGATTTTTTTTAACGAGGGTAACTGGAGTTAAAAAATTCTGATCAAGTACTTCCTAGGGAGATAAAAGAGATTCCACTCTATTGCCAAGACCCATATTCAATGGTTTATCTATTCTGAATTCCTCAAATATTCTATGCTTTGCCTATAACATGGCATTTCAAGGACAATGAAGTTGTCTCAAAGAACAAAGAGAATATGGTAGCACATTTTAAGTAGAACAACTATTGGCTTAGTAGCGTTAATATGACTTTTAGTATTCTGAGTATATTTTTTCCAGATCTCACAATCTGGTTCAGCACTTATTGCCCCTTCATCTCTTATTCTATTCAAAATTAAAGGAAGCAAAAAGACCCCCAAGTGATCATCTAAAGACATTTCTGCTTCTTAGATGCTTATCAGTAATAAATGCAATATAATGCTATTAAAACTCCATAAACACAGTTCAAAGGTGACGTTCTATGCATTCATGAATATAAAGCAGAACTCAAAATAGTTTTGCAAAAAGCACTCTTCCTGGGTAAAGCATAGTTAAAGAATAAAGAGATGAATGGATAGCAAAAGTTAAATAAGCTGTACTTTTTTTTTAGGTTTCTATGTTACTCAACATGGATAACTTCTGTACAAAGTCATTCTGGTTAAAGTAGGCACAACATAAAACTAGGAACATGAAATTCTGACCCCTAACCTAGCTCAAAAACATATTTGCCACAGGCAAATCATCTACTCATCTTGCCAGTCCTCAGTCTGCTTCTTTCAGGTCAGATCCCTGGAAAAGTCCAGGCTTACAAACTTTCTTTTACTTGGAAATAATTCTAGAGAAGCACTTACGAATGTTAGTGTCATAGCTAATAAATATCCAAAACTCTGTTTCTTTTGGATTTTCTTGAATGTATTTCCAGGTTGCTTGACCTTACTCCACCTCTCCTGGTGTGGGCATTCTCTTGGAGAGGATACGACTGGGTCACAGGAACATGATGGTCATGGCTATTTTCTCAGACGTATCTAGAGGTCTTACAATGTCTTGTAGAAGATACTGTTTGTCACATTGGCCACACCTTAAAAATAGAAAATAAAACATGAATCCCTGAAAAGTGGCACCCACAGAAGTGTGTGAAATCTTTAGCTCTGTGTATGTTCTTCTGAACTCAGCTAACCTCCTTACTAGAGGTTAAAAAAAAAAAAAAAAAAAAAAGCCCACCCTACTTGGGCGAGTGCAGCTGATATTTGGTGTTTCCCCTTCTCTCAGTCTGTCAGCTTTTAATTGATTTAGCTCTCAGCTCTCATAGCCCTTCCTAATCTGCTCGTGTCCCCTCCCCTTTTCCAAAGTCTTTGAAGTGTCAGATCTCTGCCGAGCCCCGGCCTAGCCCTAGGAAGAGAACTCCATTCCAGCCTGGATGGAGTCAGTTTGTCTCCCAGCAGCCCAGCAGCCACTCTTATCTAAAATGCTTTGAAGTTATATACCTGCGGCTGCCTTATCTGTGCATTGTTCTACCTTCTCCGCTCTGTTCTTTAACAGCCTCCATGCCATTTCCTGTGATTTAACTCTATACAGTCAGGCTGACAGCAGAACAAAGCTCAACACAGAAAGAGCCAAATGTTATAACAAATTCTCAACTTTACAAGTGCGATAGAAGAAACCATATATTGTAAATGTCAGTTAACATTTTTTTTTTTTCAATTCTTACTTTAATCGTAATCCAGTGAAGCATTTTAAATACAGGAAGATTTCAAATTCATTGATACCCCAATGAGATCCTTGCACCTCTTAGAAGACTTGCTTGTAGCTCCAAAAGCCTAGTGAAGATATAAATGCTTACTTTCTTTTTTTTTTTCCATGAATAGAATCCAAGCTAGAGTTTGTCCCCCCTGCATTACACAGGCACCAGAAGACTCAGATCTCTCAGAAAGGCTACCGGGTGCTGTTAGGAGAGAGTTGCATAGGGTTACCCAGCACAAACCAGTGACCTGAGTGCTGCCCTCTCTATGAGTTTGGAGTGGCCCCTTCAGCTCTCCTGGAAGGAACAGCCAGAATCTCTTCCTGAGAGGACAGCCTCATCTTTCACAGACCTGAGGAATACTTGGTTCCTTTAAAATAAAGCAGCATGATGATGATGATGTTCCTAGAGCTAGGAAACTGCCAGCAGAGACCCCGTTCACTGTCTCTGTGCTGGAAAGAGATTCAGCAAAAACTTGCTCCTCCTCTGCAAAGCCAAAGGCTTTGGCACTGCTCTGCCCCAGCTCCTGACTTCTTAGCCAGATGGGAATTACCTTTCTGACTTACCTTTCCTGTTCTGTGCCTGCACAAATGACAGCAGTGCAGGAATCTCAGGGAACTCTCGGATGATGAGAAACATCTAAAGGCTTTTGAATTAATCAGCTATTGTGGTGGCAAATCTTGGGTCACAATTTACGTATCTGATACCTGTCTAGAGTCTATTTTAATGGCTATAACTTTTTTCTTAACTTTTCCCAAAGACAAAACAATGCTTTCAAATAAAAGAACAGAAATTTTTAAAACCCTATTATCTTTAAAATCGCTATTTATACACCTTTTTAGGACAACTTTCCTAGTAAATCTCTTTACCTAATTCTTCCTGTTTAATACAGGTAAAACTATCAAATATCAAAATGGTGGGCCTTGATATGCATTAATTGAGTTCTAAAACAGAAATATTTTTTCCTATTTGTTTTATTAGATTATAGAACTGCAGTAGAGGGTGAAACATACCTAGTAGGTTTTGGCTTCAAAGTCTCGAGAAACTCAGCTTATGATTTCCATATGGTAATCTCTGCTAATAAAAATTTAAGATTACTTTTCATTTTGGTATGTAGCCTAAACAAATTTGGAGGAAAAAAAAAAAAGTGACTCAGCACAAAACTCAACATGTATAGAATACACAGAAAGAGGAAAGCCAAATTTCTAATTTCTGGGAAAAGTCAGGTAGGCAGTGCCTAGGAATTTATTTGGCAGAAATATTTTCAATTTAATTTTTGGTCCAAAATAAATAAATAAAAAAAAACTTCAAAGACTTTGTTTGTATATCTCCATCAGGCCATGTTTTGCAAATAAATGAGGCTGGGAAAAATCTTATGCCTGCCAAGCAAGAAAAAACCCTTGATTATTGGCATTTCAATGCAATTACAGAACTCAGGTTTAAAAATTAGACTGAATGATAAAAAGCACACTCTTCATAAATATTTAACCATCTTCAGTATGACAGTAATTATAGTATGGAGCTCAGTAGCTGCATATTGCATTTAAAAGCTCTGTCATGCCTTCCATTCTAAATGCTTCCTTTCAAAGGTTTGTAATGCCAAGATAAAAAGAAAACTCCCCCAAGGTGGAAACTTGGAATAAAATCTTAGCTTCTAAAAAATATTATTAATGGTAAATTTTGAGGATGAGAGAGTGTCTGAAACACAATGAGGTTTTACAACCAGTGCTTTCTTTTCCTGAGAAAATGTTAGCAAAATATTTCATAACATTGGAAAGTCATGCAATTTTTGCATTCTGAAAGAAGTCTGGAAAGATCTACAAAATATTTTCAATGTAAAAACACTGTTTTTTATTAGACCTTTTCTGTTTTGAAATGTCCTTTGATTTTATTTATAACGTTTCATCATTTTAAAAATAGTTGTAGTAGAAATAAAGCATTTGATGTTCAATACAGTTGTTTTAGACCAAATGAAAAATTTCTTTATTAGAATTTCCAGATAACTATAGTAACAGAATAATAGTAATAACTGAATATAGTAATAGAATTAAATTAAAAAAATATATATTATTCAATCAACTTTAGATAGGTATAAATACATAGCTTGATAGCTATAAGCATGTTTTAAGGCTATGCTAAATTGGTAAATTGGTGAATAGCTTTGAAGAAGGCTTTGATAACTTGAAATTTCAAGTTATTTAACTAGAAGTAGTAGTTAATTCCTCCATTTGAAGCCAAGGATGGGGGTGGAAAGGACAGGGACACAAGGTGCAAAGCGGGAAAGGGCTATTAGATGCACGAGTTATGTGAGAACAAGTTTTGTCTTCAGGCGAGGGGGATATGTGAGGCTGTGCTGACACCAAGGCATTTGGCCAAGGTTTTCACCTGTAGTTGAGCAGGATGTGCAAGTCTTTTGCCAGGTCAGAGTCTTTTTCCGTCCTATTCAGCAGTTGGAGCACCACAATCAAGCAGAACCAGGACTTCCCCTTCCCTGGAAGGAAAGAGCTGGAGCATTTCCCAGGAGCTATTTTCCCATTCTCTGCCCACTCACTGTGGATAGGAAACTAGGCTAGTTTGTGGGGGATGTCAGTGGGGGGGTAGAAGTAAATAAAGGCACGTGTGTTTAGACGGCACTTCATCTCCACTGGAAGTCTGGGAGGTTTGGGGCCCAGCTGCTGCTTATGCAGCTTTGAAAATCTTGTCTGTCCTTGGAGCTGAACAGTTGTAAGAGGCAAAATTCCTCTCCAGCTTCATGGTTGTATCAGTGAAGAGTAAGGGACAGTATCTCTAGGAGATGCTGCATAGGCCTCTCTAGAATTAGTCAAAGAAAATCTGTTGAAACTTGAGTTTCACTTCAGATTCTTCTAAGTACCAAAAGACTTAATAAGTTCTTTGTGCTTCATTTCCTTCCACCTCTATGTTTTGTTTTGTTTTGTTTTGTTTTTGAAATCAAGAACATCTCTCTTCTTGTGTGTTAATAATGCCCTTAACCCTAATTATCTGTATACTAAAATGGTCTATTTTATCCATTTACCTTTGCCTTTATGACAGTGAATTTCACTTGTCATTTTATCATTCTCCTTTGGGAGAATTCCCTTTGGGAGAATCCTTGATATATAATTCAATATACAGAAAAATAATGGAGTTTAGGTGGTCATTTAGCTCAGTTAGCTGAATTTGCTGAATTTAGCTCCGACAGCTGAGTAAGTTTTTCCAGTATAAGAACCAAACTCATAGACCCTTAGCTTCTCAGGATCCTCTCTGTTCCTTCTGAAGGTTTGGTGTCACATTTGTCACTTTTTGTTACTTTAGTATTAATGTTGAATAAACACTGGGCGAAACACCCTAGTCACCCAATCTCATTCCATTTTGGTGCTTTTTTTCCATCTTCCTACTATAAATTTCCTGAACTTCAGAGAAGGAATGAACAGCAAAAACAAAGAGTGCTTAATAAAATGAAAGATGAAGAAGGGAGAGGAGAAATACAGCCACTCAGAAACAATAAGATTAAAAAAAATAATAATAATTAAAAAAAAAAAAAGACTTAAATGGGACAGGAGTGTAAATATTTGAAAATATGCATTTTTCCCAAACATTAAGCACAATATTCCAGCAAAGAGTTCTCTGCTCTTAACTCTGTAAAATAGATAAAACTCACCATCTAGAAAGTCCCTGGTCTAGTTGCAACTCAAATTTATTTCTGATATTACTAAGTGGCAACTTTGGAGTATTCAAAGTTTCCTCCTTTTGGGGTTCTAAGACCAATAACTTTGACATGCAACTTTCTTGGAACCAAACATATAAGTAAAAGAACTTCAAAATGAGGCACCCTTCATTTGCTGTTAAGAAGATAAGATTAGGTAGATTTTCCTCTAAATTCAGACCACAGACGAGGTGAAGTTTGAAGCAGGACTCTGGACCACAATAGTAATAGCAAATAAATTGTGAGGAGACTGTTTACATTAAAACTAAAGAAAATCTAAAGAAAATTCAGTATCTCTCAGGAAGGCCTGGTTATCTAGGAATGAAGCTCTTACCGTTGGCCCATTCTTGACCTTTCTTTCAGACATTGTGCTACATCTTCAGTTTAAGCTGTTCATGTAATGACAGCAGTTGAGAAACAACAATTCCCTCTCTGTGCGCCTCAAAACCCAAAGTCTACGTCCACCCACACTCTTCCTAAGTGTTTGTACCCTCCTCCAAACAGACACCAGAGTCATACAGATTATCTGGCCTGACATTCTTTCTGAGAATATGCTAATTATTAATGAATAGATCACTTCAACAGTCTCAATTCAACACAGAAGTAACGGGCAGCCCACTTGATTCCGCTATTAATTAAACATTGTTAAAATGCAAGAACCCACAATGAGGGAAATTGTTCTCACAGAAGTTGCTCACCTTTCTGTGAGCACAAACATATGTGAGTGTGAATATACATTTGAGTCTGCAATTTTCTTTGCAGTTCAGTAGTTTGAGCTGCTTTATGAACCTCATAGTGTCATTTTGGGGACCATAAGCACTTGATTGCTTTTGTCCTAATCCTCTTTCAACAGCGAACACATCACCAGCAAGGGTAAAATTGACAATGTATCCTGACAAATGTAATAGCCAGGCTGTTAGCTCAGACTTAGCACCAAATAGAATTAGAAGGTTTTATACATGAATGTAGGAAGGCTGAAATGATATCTTCTGTGAGTGTTCTGACTCAAAAGGATGCTCTAGAAAAGACCAGCTCCTTCCTGTCTGATGCAGATGAGGAGATTCATTAGTTTCATCCTAGAAGTCAAGTATTTGAATCATAATATGAGATACAAATCCAGATATCCTATTTATATGTAAAGTTCTATTTTGTCATGTGCATACACTTACATCATTTCTCTATTTCTGTAGGTAGGAAGTGGTGCCTCTTTTCAACACAAGGCAGGAATTCTGGTGCAGCACTCAGCTCCTCAGAGACATTGCAAAGCTACCGGCTGCCTGTATCTCTTCTAACTGCTTCTGGAGGAGTAGGGATCTTTGCCTTTCCCCAAACATCGTCTCCAAAGCAGCAGCCATCCCTGGGACCACGTTGCTGCCTTGCAATCTACACGTGCCTGGCAGTGTCCTAATCCAGCCAGGAGGCTTGAACATGCCATTAGAACACTACAATGGCATAAGTTAGACATTTTATCTAATCTTGGAGGGTTTTTAACACAGATCATCTTTGAAGGCAGGTGCCCCATATTTAAGACTTTTCTGGCTGAAACCCTCCAGAGATCTCTTTCTTCATTGCTTCTGGAAGACTGCATGAATTAGCATCATAATTACATCTACTGCATTTATCCAACTATTATCTTTAAAGAAATCTCAAAGAACTACAAGGATTCATCAGATAAAGTGAAATTTCACAATTAAATTTCAGGTTTAGAGGTGGAAAGTATAGATACACATATAGATATCTAACACCATAACATCCTCTTCAGGAGGTTCTAGCCATATAAGAAAGCAAGAAATACACCTTTGATAATCAGTTTTTAAAGAAAAGCCTCACATATCTAAAGCAAATATTTCTTACTGACCATGCATAAGTAGTGAAAATATTTTATTCTGATAAACAAGGTATTCTGAATCTTTATGGCAAGGGTAGATGGAGAGAGTAGAAGAAATCTGAGGGGACAGAAATGGAAATATCTTAAATGACTAGGTGCAGTTCTACATGATAGATATTCTCAGAAAGATTCACATAGCAAGATAATACCTAGAAAGAAAACTCTAATCATACAGCTGCAAAGTACAAAGAGTGTGGTTGCTGGCTGGAAAGATTCTTGAAACAGAATCAGAGAAAGAGGAAAATAAAAAGCATGGAAAATTTGAATAGGAGGACAAAAGATTATATGCTAGGAATAGAGGTGTGATGGGAAAAACTACATGTGAAGAATGGAGACAAAAGATGAAAGACAAGCCCCCCCACACCATCTAAAAGACTTGCTGATTTTTTAAAAATCTGTTTCAGACTAGAACAGGAACTGAAGATTAGACATCACAATGAAAGCCACAGAAAAGGACACAGAATAAGAGCTGCAATGTTAGGATACAAAGCATCTCAGCCCAGATCTATAAAACTTCACAAATGAGATCTGCAACTCAGCATAAGCAATATCCAAAATGCCTGCATGTCAGGAGAAAAATGAAAGGTTGGGTCCTCTGCTAGCAGGAAACAATTTAGTGCTTTTGACTTCAAATAGAGCTGGAGCAATTAACTCCAGCAAAGAACCCGGTCTTATAGATCCATTAGTTTCCATACTAACAAGGCAGAGCACAATTCTCTGTTAATCTGTGGCAAACTTAAAATAAGTCTGACTGCTACAGCTCAGGCAGTAGCAGATGAAACAAGCACAGTGCAGCAGTCAAAAGAAGTGTGTTTTATGAGGAGCAGCTCTTCATTCGCCGGGCAAATCTTCAGCAATACTCCTGCTAATAATTTTATTATATGCATCCAATGAATAGTCATTTATGAAAAAGGATGAGTCCTGCCAGATATCTGAAAAACACAAATATATTCAGGGAGGCTAAAATTTTATTTAAGATGTTGACACAAGACTTACCTATACTACTGAAGTCTTAACTAAATCCCACCTGTCTGAGCACCCATTTGTGCTCAGGTCCCAATACCTCCAAACTCCACAAAGGAGATCTAAGCGCTGCTTAGGCCTCAGCGAGGCTCCATGCTAGAGGCTTTCTCCAGAAGTTTGGCATCTTTCCTCCTGCCTTGGCCAAAGGAGAATCCCTGACTTAGTGTGCAGCCCGGAAATTACTGGAAGCCCGAGTAGAGTTGAGGCTTTTCCCATCCCACTGGAAAAAAATAAATGCTTTGTGATCTTCCATCTTTGGTAGTGTTGGCTAGAAATATTCTCATGGGCACATTATTGCGTTACAGAAGTGCTCTACAAGAACAGGTGAATTTGCTGAGCTGTTTGACAGGAGCAGGTACATTCTTTAGGGAAGAAAGCCCCGTTTCCTGGCAGGGCACCATCTGCCTAGCAGTAGGTCAGACAGGGCTCTACACAGCCATGGTCCTGGGGACTCCAGGATGCCACCTAAAGCTGCTATTCGTAGACCTTTAGCCTCTCTGCCAAGGAGCGGAAAACCTTTTGATCATGGGACTTCACTGAAGCCAAGACTGCCCTGAGGCAGCAAGTGGCCGGGAATACGTAAACTCTATAGCAGTGTCCAGGCAGCTCAGGGAAGGTCACCAGCATTTTGGTTTTGGAAAACAGCATATATGAGGCTTTTAGTTTTAAATTCTTCATACAGACAGAAGTTCAGTATGACAGGAATGTCATAATTTTGTTCAAAGGCAGAGACATTTTTTAAATCTCATGAACTGAACTTTCCTGCTGAATGTAACTATGCATCTCAACGAGCCATAGTACATAGGCACCCAACCATATCATTAGGCACCCTGAGAATCTGTGAGGCTTCAAAGTCTCTGTTGATCTGGGTCCTAAAATATCTTCCAAAAAGCAATATTATGTTGGAGAAAGCTCTATAGAAAACACAGTAAGCACACGCTGACAGAGTATTAAGCTACAGGAGTTTATATATTCAACTTTGCTGTTTCAGCATGTACTCTTACACAAGCAAAAGACTAAGTTTTAGGACTGGATCAAAGAGTGAGGATCACACATAATGCAGAGTATCGATCTCCCCCATTAACTTCCATGTATCCCGCCATCTACTGATGCCTAATGAAAGACTTTTCTTCATGTATAGTGTATAGTTTCCAGTACAACAGTCCATTGGATTAGAAGACAGCATGGCTGTAGCTCTTCTCTCCTACCTGCAAAGTAGCTCACATCACATTGAGAAGCGGTAAAATAAAGCTATTACCAGCCACAAATTGCAGTTGCACTTTTCTCGGGAGCATCCCTTCCCCCTCTGACTTCTGAGAATTTGTCTGCCGTGTAGAGGCCACCGTGCAAAGAATGTTTACAAGCTTGAGGCTCTGTGGCCATGGAGTGGGGGACAGGACTTTTGCATTTCTCTATCATTTGGAAATTTTTTAAGCTCACATAAATATTATTTCTCATTAGGAGAAAAGCCAAAGACTTTGAAAAATTTTCGTGGGGAGAAAAAGAAGATAGGAAGGAAGGAAGGAAGGAAGGAA
>VZSV01000009.1:6533432-6579897 GCA_013398735.1 Nothocercus julius | reverse complement strand
TTTTTTTTTTCCAAGAATTTGAAAATTTGAATTTGAGTAAATTGTTGTTCTGCTGGGAAAAAAAAAAAAAAAAAAAAACCCTTTGCTGCAGATACTCAGGTCACTCCACTGCCAAGACCTCCATCTCACACCAGTGCAGCTAGTGAACACCTGGAGGTCCTTGCACTGCCAGAGTCTCATTTCCTTGGCCCTGTGACAGCCCACTGTAAAAAGTGGGGCCTCCTAAGCCTCGACTCACCTGCCCATCAGCTTCCTGGCCTTCCTGCTGAGCTCCCTACGGCCCCGAGCAGCAGCTGCCTCCCCCGCGCCAGCCTCCCTGCAGGGAGGCTCACAGGCCAGAAACATTTTAAGAGCTCTGTGTTGAACTCTCCTCATATGAAATACTTCAAATGTTTCCACTGTTCAGGAAATCTCTTATTTCCTGTTTTCTGCTCAAGTTTTATTTAAAAAATAAAAAGGTCCTAGGGGGTAGACATGTAATCTCCTGCACAGAGGTACTTTAAAATTTTACTCCCAGTCCTGAAAACTCTCTCTGTGAGCAAAAACTCATATTTTACCATTTTCTAAATAGAATCAAAATTTTCCCCCCTGTAGTTTTCTGTTATAAACAAGACAACAATATTCAGAAAACACTTACTTACAGCTTACTTACCTCAAGAGATTGCTTTGGTGGGGCTCATGCCAGGAACGTGCTTTTGAATCTACAACGAAAGTTTCTAAAGTTAGCTGCAAAACTTACCGCTGCAGTTTTTAAATATATTTTCCTCCATTTTCCATCTCCCACCTTCACTTTTCAAAAGTCCACGAACAGCCTACTGAACTCCACTGGCTTTTCAATGCCAGCAACTCCATCCAAGGAGAAAGCGGCAGATAAAACTGAGGACAGAAACAGCTGCTGAGCACAGCAAATTCTAGCAGCAGCCAGGCAAGTTGAGCACCCCTAGATCGCTGAGCAGGAAGAGCATCTCTGCACATGGGGTGATAACAGAACCTCAAAGCCTTCTGCTTGTGGAAGAAAAGGGACAGGACTGCCTGTGTTGATGATATTGCTTGGAGGTTCTGAAAGACCCGTTTGTCACTATGTATTGACCATTTCAAATGTTGAAAAGCAGCAGTTTCATAAAAATTACGATGCATCTTTGTGCTTCTCCCAAAAAAGGGGGGAGTGTTTTTCTCAGGAACTGTGAACTCATATACATGTGTGTGTATATATGTGTATACATATATATATATATATATATGTATGTATATATATGTAAAACACTTGGGCATAAAAGGAGAATTAATCTTCAGTACTGGCAGGAGTTTTCTAAAACAGCTGGAGACCAAAAAGCACAATAACACAAGCAGCTGCTCCTGGTTGATTAGGCAGCAGTAGCGCTGGCGCTCGGGATGCTGCTGTGTTTCCTTTGTCTGAGATCAGCGTGGTCTGTGCGCGCGGCGTAGACACGATGCGCACAGGGTGCATGCAAAGAGGGGCCATCACACCCAGCAGCATCGCCGGATTCCCTTACGAAAGCAATTTCCGGCAAGAACCTCCCCTCAACAACCACAGCACTGTCAGCGGGCAGCAATTGTAAATCCAACACGTGGATAACTCATCTCCGTTGTTTAACCTGTGGCTCATTGTCATGGCATTTCCTACTTGCCTTTTTGAACGTTCACATCTGCCTGGAAAATAGCCCGGGGAACAGGTTCCTAAGCAAGAGAGAAACTGGGTATCTGTAAAAAGTTGAACATCCTAAGAGTATAAAATCTCTCTTCTGAAATGCCTGTTCCTTTGGCTAAGAAAAAGGCTAAAGCAGGACCTGCAACCCTTCTTTCCCCCTGAAGTTTGGGGAAGCCAACTTTGCCATTAGGTCACTTGTGAAATATGAACAAAGCATCTTCTCTGTACCAAGGAGCAAAGTACCTTGGTGTGGCACTTGACATAACTGTACCCTGATCCATAGCAAAACAAACTCACAGTCATACTAACAGTCAGGCAGCCTTGCTTACTGATACGCTATCATGATACAATTATTTGGGCTCTTTATTTCTGACTGTTTCATGATGAAAAATCTTCTGCTACTACTATTTCCATACTACTGAAGGCAGCCATCCTTTTGCAAGCACAGGGGATCTGAAATAACATTTGTAATGAGGTATTAACTATAGAATAATGAGAAAACACCCATGAACTTTACATAACTGCCCATGATTTATAATGATTGTCTATCAAAGGATGTCAGGGGAGGAAGTGCAAATGAGCCTACACTAACTGAAGTAAAGACAGAGAATACAGATAAAAAAGAGGAATCACACTGATAGAGTTGCTAGGGCATTAGAAGAAACACAGCACTTGCAATTTATCAAGTGATTAAGCTCAGATACTAGTCATTAGGGAGGCTCCAGCTTTCTGAACAACAACATATCGCACTTGCTAGAAGTACAAAGGTGTATTTTCCATTAAGAGCGAGTACCATGAATGACAATACATCTCTTAAGCCTCAAAGTGAAAAAAAATAAATAAAATAAAATTAAAAAAAAAAAAAGAGAGAGAGAGAAACCTCAAGCACCCATGCAAGTGCAAAGGAACTATCTTTTTTTATGTCTATATACTTAGTGATATGCTTTTGATATGCTTGTTCATGTTTTACAACAAAATCTTGCTAGGGGCAAAAGTGAACACATATTATATAAAAAGCCAAGAATGTATTGTTCAACCAATGAAGGTTTTAGCATCTAATCAACATACAACATCCAGTTTTTATTTGTCCAGTTGCAATAATACAAACACATCCAGTCTGAATTAACTGTTACAGAAAAAAAAAAAAAAAAAAAAAAGTTGACACTACAGTAAATTATAAATAACCTTGCTAGTGCCTACCCCTTTTCTCTGGTCTTACTTTGGCTTTTTTAATACTCTTGCAGAACAAGAGTATTAGTTTTACGTAAACAGCTCCAGGCTTCTGTAACAAGAGAAGGTGAGGGCTTACAGCATCTCACCAGCATCCCCAATCCACAGAAAAACCCAATGTTTGCTCCCAAGTATAACTACACAAATGATATCAAATCTAAAAGAAGCTAAAATCAGATAAGGGCAAGGAAAGCGCAGACAAGTTTTAAGACCCTGTGCTGTTCGGTCAATAAAAAGTCTGTGGCCTTTTACTAGTAAAGGCAAAAATAATTTTTATTGGACTACATGCATGATTAAGACCTGCAGATGCTTGTATACAGCTCAGAAGAGAAAGGTGTGCACACTAAAATCCCTTGCTGCAACAAGAGGCCAAGCTAGAGCCTGTTCCTCTGAACCCCTGAGCCCCAAATGTCATGGATGAGGTGACAGGCACCCCAATCCGCTGCCCAAGCTCTGCCCTGAAAAGCTGCTACCACAACAGCACCAGCACGGATACAGCCACATCCATCTCTGTGGACAGGTGACTGATTTCTAGAATTATAGAACCGTGACTGTTACTTCAGTATTGTATAAATACCTGACGTGATGTTTCTAAGCATTAAATATGAGAATAAGGTATATTCTCCTGATGTCAGATGGCTGTTCTAGTGGGAACTGATGTGTCTTTTAGTTATTTAGAACTTTTGGAGCATTATGAATTGAACGTACAGCAATGATTTTTGAAAACTCCAGGAGAAGAAATTCAGGAAATACTGTTTTGAGTGAGGGATACAATTTTCTTATGGGATTATAAGGACTGAAATAAAACAAATTAGTTAGTGGTTAACACAGCAAGTGTTAATAAAGTGTTGGAATATCCAGTAGTGTAGTTTAATCTGTTTATAAAGTGCACAAAAACTAAGCGAACAACAAAGCTTGCAGAGAACGAATGTTTGCATTTTCTGGGTCTAGACAAGTTAAAAGGGAAGAAAGTTTAGGTGGCTTTAGAAAAGGTAGGGAAAAGAGTAATGAGGATTCGGGTCAAATTATCTACACAACTAAATGTCATTATCGATGGTCCTTAACAAGTGCAGAAATCTGCTTCCTGTCCTGCGTTTTGGAGAAAATTTGTCTAGAGCAATATACTACAAAATTGATCTTTATACTTTTCAGTGTAATATCTACTTGGATAAAAGATCCAAGGATCCAAAAGATCCTTTACGTGGATAAAAGTTACTTGGATAAAAATGACTGGCTGAATGGACTTTTGGTTTCGTGAATCTATTCTTGTGTAAATATTACAAACATGAGAAATAAAGAAGTGTTCAGAGAAAATGTACAGCTTGAATATTCTTTTTTTGTTATTAGAAAAAATAGATATGAAGTTGCCAAACAAGTGTAGGGGTTTACAGTTAGGCTTATACTGTATTTTGAACATGACTCTTGGATGAATCTCAGAAGAACAAACAAAAAGGGGACAAAATGTAGTCACAGGACAGTCACTTAAAGAGACGATTACAGTAGCCGTGTGAATCAGGTATCTGTGATAAAAAGCCAGCGAGCTATTCTAAATGGTCTTTGTACTGGAAGTTGAGCAGTACTTCTAAGGTTATTGAATCTTGAATTTGAATATGCTAGTTACAGATAGGGGTTCTTTAAGTTTTATTTATATCAAGATCAACTCAACTTCAGGTTTGACTTAACACTTGACATGTAATACTTGACATATAATACTACACTTGTATTTTAACTGCTTGAGCATTACTTTTTTCTTTTTCTTTTCTTTTTTTTTTAAAAAACTGCTTTATTGCCTCAGTAATAAACAAGTAATAAGCAGCCCCACAGCTTCACCAGAGGAGGAAAGATGGCACCTGCTGCCTGGAGCCTGTGAGACTGGATTCCTTGCACTTCTGATTATCAGGCACCAGATGAGCTAAGGGTTTCAGGACTGCAGCTTCAGACATGTAAACCTGGCACCTCAGTATGCGTTCAGATGACTGGAAGCAGCAAGCTGCATGATTTGTTCTGCCTTTCTTCTCAAAAGAATCTACACAGCCACATTAATATGTTTTTGAGTCCAAGCTGGATGGCTTCTGGGCAGAGCTGGCGTGGAGCGTGGTCATGGCAGAAGTGTGACTCACTGTATGCAGAATATCCGCACATCCACTTCATGTATCCTCGTCCCAGCTGTCTCTTGGTTTCCACTCTACAGAAAATGAGTGTGTATACTTCCATACCTCAGTGAGAATTTTGAATTCTCAGACACTGTCATAACTAGATCCAGAAAGAAGGTCTCTAAAATTCTCCACTATTCGTTTTATATATATATATTTAAAAAGCATTATGAAGTAGCTTGCACAATTTTCAAGCCTCCTAGAGCGCAGATTTTCACACTGAGCAATGTGCACTGCACACTTTACCCCAGACTGCTACCTATGCGGAGATGAGGCATTTTGAGAAGTTACAAGTGTTTAATGATTGTTGAAGAGCATGAATTTTCAAGTGTATCAACAAGACAAATGGGGAGATAAGATCTGGCAGTGATGAAGTTTCAAAAGCCTTGCTTGGAAGCAATAAGCCTGTCCTATGAGGAACAAGTTTGTTTCCTAAAAGCTGCACAAACTGAAGTCTGGAGAATCAGGTGCCGTGTGAGAGCAGCCTTCAGTTTAATACTCATAACCAGTTTGCATTGGTGGGGGCTCTGGAAGATAAAATCCCTTTTCTTTAAAAAATTATCCAAATAAGCATTTTGTCAAGCTGTTCTTGATAATATGAAAAATATTTAAAAACGCATGAAAAAACTCAGTAACGATACTTAGCTCCCGGGCAGCTTGTTTTCTTTCATGGATCAAAAGCACTTCAAAAGATAAGCAGTCTTCCTTCCTTCCTTGCAAGGGAAGAAACTAATACCAAAGTGCTAACCGACCAGGCCAGTCACTGGCTGACATTACCCTTAGACCAGGATTCTCCAAGTATCAGTCCGTTGCCCAAGCCACTAACCAGCGCTGTCTCCTACACTCTCCTGCTGCCTGACCGTATATCCTCAGCATGCTAGGATAGCTGCATATATTTTGAATTTTAAATAATAAGCTGGCTAATAATCTTTTTCTTGGGAAAAACTTCAGATACAGACAGAGGTATATGCACACTGACAGGTCATGTCTTCATTACATTCTCTGATTCCTATAATACTTGCCTTAAGAATCTCAAGACTTACTTAATTATATAAGCAGCCTCTGTATTTTTCACAGTTTGTCCTGTCAGCTTCCTTGAGGCCTGATACGTATCTTGGCAAGAGTTCTTACTTTCCCAAAGGAATCACAAATACTCTTTCAAATGGAACTGCCACTACACCGGAAACATTTTTCATAACAACGGGCTATTTTTGTTGTAAATGGACTTTCCCCCTTTATAATTAATTTTATAGAAGAATAGTCTGCAAAACTATAAAAAAAAAATGCAGTATGTCTCATTCCTTTATAAAAAAACATTTGCAATAAATGTGCTCCATACCCAATTAGTTTGTCTATTCAGTAAATGAATGTAATATATCATTCTAGTAGTGTTTGTATTCAATATCATCTGCATAAAGAAAATATTTTAGCATTCAGTTTTGACAACATTTTATGAAAAATTGAGTAACTTGTTACTGCAATCAATGTAATTAGATGTGGCTTAAAAGGACAGTACATTTACTACCATGTAACAGAAGTTTTGTGATAACATCAACTATTGCTTTATGTTTTGACCTCAGTCCTAAATGACAACAGCAGTACTAACTGAAGTTACCATCTCAGCCATAGCATGTAACTTAAAGGAGACTGGTAGGTGTTATCTTTTTGTCTTTTTTTCTGAAGAATTGCGCTTTCAGTCCAGATCTATCCAAAAGTAAGCTTAATTAATAAAGTCCCTTGCATATGGTTAATATCACAATAATATTATAATGTACTGATTTTTACAGGTTCTTATGGAAATCAAAATGTCTGAGACAGGTCTTCGCATTTCTTTTGTACAGGCAAAGGCAGACTGGATGGAGAAGACGTAAACTTCAACCTACTACAGACAGCGTTATTACTAGCACCAAGAATGAAGCAATATGCAGCAGATCTAAAAGCATCCTTTGTATACACCCTAAAAGGATGAAATTCAGCTTGCTGCAGAGGATGCTAGCAAAGTTAATGTACCATATAATACCCACATAAGTGCAAAAAGCTGTATTATTTGAGTTGCCTTTCAGTAAGGAAGGGAGAAACAAAGTTATTTTTGAATTGATTTAGAACACATGCAAAGAAAGCACACAGCATTCATCCTGCCAATTGCTGTGCAATGCATCACAGACTCAGGTAAGATATAAAAACCCCTTAAAAGGCCATTTTTTCCCGTTAACTGCATTTCTCAAGTCCTGATAGACAGCATTTAGCCAGCTATGTATGTACTTTGCATAGCTAACAATGTGCATACTTAAAATAGTGACTTTTTGCTTGACATCACTTGTGATTAAACTTTTGCTACCATCAGTCCTGGGCATGACCCTGAACTCCTAACTTATGAAAATCCAGCCAGGGTCACTTAGCAATCCAACTGCTCATCCAAACCTCAGGCTAGATCCCCTTTTGGTTTTGTGTGGAACACATGGAAGAAGCGTTAAAAAAGCCTTCATGCAGCTACATGTTTGGGTAAGAAAGAGACATTCTCCCTCATTTCCGAGAGCAGGATTCCTTAAGGGGGAGAAATAGTTGTGGGATAAGGTACTATCCTCTGTATGCCAGGGTATGGCTGTGCAGGACTCAAAAGATTATTCAGTGTAGCTGCTTCCCTCATGCTTTATAGTTCCTGTTCCAGACACTGTGGACCTTCCCCATAAATCCAGACAATCACTGTGGGACCCAGCACTTAAGAATAGTGAACCACTTGCTCTCCAGTTGCCAAATTCCATTAATATGTCTTTTTTTTTTTTTTTTTTCCACAGTCAAACAGCTTCTCCAGGGCCTGTAATAAGTAGCTTTCCAAAAGATTTGTAGCCTTTTCCACCATTTCCTAGGACTCTCTCTGTGACACAGTGACTGTGGGTGGCTTAGCAATGCAGCTGCAGTCTCTGCTTCTCCTACCCTAAAGAAACCTGTGTATCTAAACAACAGCTCTCTCCTCTCCACAACATTTAAAAGCACAAGAAATAAAATAATCACAATAGCCAAAACCCGTCCTTCCCTTGTGTTCTACCAGGCAAAGATATTTTTTCAATAGGTTTTACCAGCCTTCAAAGCTAAAAGACAAGTAGTCTCCTCTCCTTTACCTGGAAGAGCATCTCACAAGCTCCGTGTGGTCTCCGCCAGTCTCAGCCTTCTGGCTGGGTTCCAGGACAGTCCTATCACTTGGGGCAATCTAACCTTGTCAGCAACCAACCTTGTAGCCACAGAGTTTTTAACATCACCCCTCCAAGGTAACAGCAACAACAGGATTTCCTGAATGTCAGTCTCCTGCCCAAGATGGTCTGTCTGAGCTAGGCAGAAATTTGCCTCACATTCTCTCTGCCTTTGTCAGACTCAACCCTCTCCTGTGCTTCCTTTGATAGCCAGCTTTCTCCAGGAAACAGAACACCTTGGTATTTTCTTACCTATTTTTGTCTCAAAAATACTTGCTTATATTTTGGGTTTTAATTTTTTTTAAAAATGATCTCTTATTATAATCTGCAATTTTAGGAGTGATGAATCTACCCTGTGTGACAAAACCTGAAGTATTATATTTCTGGTTTTATTGGTCAATGAAAGAAAAGGGGGTAAAAACTTTGCCAATATTGTAAAAACAAACAAACAAACAAACAAAAAAAAAACCAGCCAGCAAGGCTGCTTTTGTTAGAGCCATGTACCTTGTAGTTAGATTTTGTTTCTCACTAGATTTCAAGAACAAATACTTGGATGATAAAAATAAGTGTAGGTAAAATACACTGCGCCTGACTTATCTGCCTTCTCCAGAACTGCTGAGCAATTATAACACCAAAAATAAATACCTTTGTGAAATGCTTCACTAAATTAATCAAGGATTCCACTTCCAAAAGTTCCATGATTATCACTATTTAATGCTATATTGAAATAAGCCCGGTTTTATCAGTCCACAATCGGAAGTTTGTTTCTGTATTCTGATAGGGATATCTGCCTGGAGCAAATCCTAAACACACTAAACTCAGTAGAAGAGTTTCCTTTGATTTCATCAGCCTTCAAGAAGGACCACTGCTGGTCACAAAAGCATGTGCTCTCTGCATGGTACATATCTGTAATGTGCTTAATCAACTAACTGCAGCTTAAACCAGTGGTTGGAATCCTGAAGAGCAGTTTTCCCTCTAATGCACAAAAACCACACAATGAATGAATGGTCTATTACCGCTTAACTATTTAAATGGCAGGTTATGGAATAGCTTGCAGTTAAGCAAGAATCAATCCTTAGAGATTTACATTTACCATAATGCAGCTCTGTATCAGTTTCAATGCAATTGTGTCAAATCATTATGTTCTTACTGTGTGGCCATACGTTGTTCTTTTTCATAATCAGGCATAGAGAAATCCAAAGACATTCGGGTTTTTTTGTGAGAAAATACAGGATTTTCTGTCAGATGGCATTTTTATTTCACGATATGCACTGGCTGAATAAATGACCCCAAATAACTTGGAACATTGTGCTGTTATAAGTGTTATCTTTCGAATAAAAACAAACAAAATAAATGGGTGCCACAGCACATAAGAGGCTATATTTTCAGAAATATATGTACAATAGAGGTAAAAAGGACCATAAGGCAGGTGCATACACAAAAACACATGCAGAACTGCAGTTAGTTTATGCAAGTGATTATTATGATTGCACATGCAAATGATAAGTCAGATGTTTAACTGTTTACTTGCCCAAATAATACTGTTTTCCCAAGCAATGACATTGTATATACGCAAATTGAGAAGCAATCTGATTGTTAGTGTTATATTCACTTTGCACAGGGGTAAATAACTACCAAAGATGAAAGAAAATTTAAAATCATGACTGTAAAGTTGAATGGCATTAATTATTCGTGAATGGCAGCTCATTATATTGTAAAATCTCCTCCTGATTACATGCGCATTTAAAAGGAGACATGGCTAGAAGAAAAAGTAAAAAGACTGCAACAAGCAATATTTAAAGGTTTCTGTAAAGAAGACAGATGTCCATTACCGTGGTCTAGAATCTCTCAAATGGAAAACCTCTTCTGGGATATAAATGGCTTCCATTATATTGATTATTTTTCTGTCAAAAACATGCACCCTGATATACATCCTGATTGTTTCAGTAAGAAACTGCTAGTGAGATAGCAATAATTTGCAGGGAAGGCGACATAGGCAGGGATGCCTCTTACAGTTTAGACATACATCTTTCAATCAAAACTGCTATGCATATTGAGATACACAAAATTTCTTGCTTTAACCAACACAAACCCCAGTGCCTGGGTTACTGCAGACTGTAAAGATTCCAGACAAATATTCATCTCCAGAGTTTCCACACATTTCCTGAATCATTCCACATGTCTCTCTCCTGGAAGCTTCTTTATAGCCCTGCTCCAAATACTATTCTTGGCTTTTTTTCTCTCACTGTGCTAATCTTAACTCTAAAATGCAATCCGAAACATAAACCTGGAATTGGGGCTGTAGCTTGGCCTTTAGCCCCTGACTTTATCCATGACAAGGAAAAAAAGCTCTGAAGAGAGAAGCCTGAAGCCCACTGCTTGCTTTGGAGCCTCTTTTCAATTGCAGCTCTACGATTTTTCTGTCTCCCAACAACAAATGTAACAGTGACCTTAACTGCATTTCTAGAGCTGCGACACAGCTCAAAGCCTAGAGCAACAGATCAAGAAGGTGTCAATATCCCTGTCAGATTTGAACTGAGAAAACCCAAGTTCTCCCTCACAATTTTTTTTTTTTTACCTGGACCATGGCTGGAAGATTCGGCCAAAGCCCTGCCAAGGACTAAGGATAGGGCTAGGGTCAGCTGTTGGAGAAACAAAAAGCTGAGAACTGCACTTGGGGCTCGGAAAAGGCTACCAGAGGAAGCTTAAGGCTGAAAAAAAAAATCCTCTGAGAATTCCCTTTGCCAGGGCTCATGTTCAGCCCTGCACCAGCACTAGGGGCAAGGCTGGGAGAGAAAGAAAGGCTACAGCTGCACTTGGATTGCATCTCAATGGGGCTTTCCAGAAAAAAAAGTGGGGGCTGCAACACAATTCACTCCTGAGGACTTCATCGTCCTGGCCACTGGCTGGGGCCCTTGCCAAGGCTCGTTCACGTTCAGCCCCAGCTTAGGGTTGGCAGAGACAAAGCCTAGAGGGGATGGCTACCAGAAGTAACGAAGGCTTGAATACTTGTTCATCAGAGCCAGCGGTGGGGTCCTTTTGCCAAAGGCCCTGTTCAGTCTGCCTCACGTTCAAGATCAGGCTGGATTCATTTAGATGCCTCTAAAGGAGTGATGCTCTTTTGGCATCGCTTCACGTACATGCAATATATCACAGAATCACATGCAATTCCTCTCGAGGAAGAGACCTTTAGAGATCATCTAGTCCAACGTCCCTGCTCCAGCAGGGACACGGAAGGCCTCTTTTGCAGAAACAGCTCTGGATTCTTTGCAGGGGAGGACAGGTAAGCAGCAACTGGGCCATGCATCAACAGGCAAAAAACTTAGTCAAGCTTTTCATGCAGAATTAACTAACACTGAAGGACATGATATGATAAGAAGCAATAGATACCTGTTAATACAAATATGGGCATCCATAACTGTTACTACAAGTAGACAGGAAATAGCAATAAATTATACAGGAAATATTTCTTTTCTTTATAGAATTAGTGGGAAAATCAATAGCTCAACAGTCCTTATGAAAATAAGTTCCTATTTATATTTGCCTTCATTCATCTGTTTCTTTAGGATTTTGGGATATTGATGTTTTAACTTTCTCTATCTCTAAATTGATTCATTAAGTGAAAAATATTCCTATTGTTACAGCAGTCTTGAAAAATTGTGGCTAGGGAATCAGGGAAAATAAAAGTATTGAATTATTGAACAGGTGAAGTAGTATACAGCATCTGTTAAAGGCACAGGAAAGTATATAGAAATAATTGCATTCCAATTTAATAGTGACTTTTCGACCTAAATATCCAAAGGTAGTAATTTTAAAATGTGAAATGGAATGTGAAAACACTGTGCATTTTTTAAAAAGGATACAAGGCACAGAAAGATTTATAATGCCATTTCAAATATTCCCTGTCATATATATAAATTTTAGAATGCAATATTTTACTTACCTGAAAATCGTAGCTAACATTTTTTGTGATCTATCATCCCATGCCATAGAGAAAACGTAACATCAAGACAAAAAAAGGACCTGCATCACAAAAAAAAAGTCTCAAATGCTATTCTCTTCTCAAAAAAAAAAAAAAAAAAAAAAGGACAATTTTAGGTTGGTTCTAATATGAAACGTAAACAAATTTCAAAATCAAATGTGTTGCTATTACGCATCACTGCTGTTCCCTAGTCACTTCACATTTAGAGTGATAGGGTTAGTTACAGAACTATTTGGGGTTTAGCACGTGGTCTGGAGAGAAAATACTCTTTCCTATTACTTTAAGCCAGAGAGTCTCTCAGTTTATAAAATTAATGTATTGCTTGCCAACATGCACTTAAATTCAAATATTTGTGCCATCTTCCTGAATTTGCCACCATACTTTACTGTGTGTCGCTTAGCACTCTTGTCCAGTTTTAAAGGAATACTTGACGAAGCTGCTGTGCATATTTTCATCCCACACATGCAAATTCATCATGAGAATGAATGCCTTCAAGCAAACAGAATACCACATGCAACAACATTACAAATTTAGATAAACTTGAAAAACTAGTGGGAACAAAATTAAAGAGATAATGAGTTCAGCAGTTCTCTGCCTTAAACTCAAGCTTCTACGAAACTTCCTAGCTTTGTGAAAATTAGGAGTATCAAAAAAACAGAGGAAACACAAAGCACTATTCAGCCATTAAAATCTTAACATGCAGAACTATATTGTTTGTGTTGCACCTTTGCCTATTTGAAAAGCCAGATCTAGTTTGCAATTCATTTCCTTTTCAAGTTGGTTGAGAATCAATGTTTCTTAATTTTGCTCCTTTTTTTTTTCATTGCCCACGTCACTGGAAGTATGCAGTGTCCCAGATGAATCTTATTCTAGGAAGAGGGCTAATTCACTTTGCTCCTACTACTTTTAATTTATTCCTTGGATATTTCATTAAAATGCTACAAGTTCCCAAAGCATTAATAGAGGTTTAAGTAAGACTAGTCTCCTTGCCCTGATGTCTCATGTCTCAGCCATTCACTGTTTTCTCCCAATTTGATATGTATTGTAAATGTACCTTTCATACACGCTGCCTCAAGACCATTTAGAATTGTTCTGGCTCTATTTCTATATGAATCTACTTGAAATATCTTTCTGCTAGTGGGATGAAAACTACAGAAAGAAAGAAAAATCCAAATGGTTCTTCATCTTTGGTAACTCAGCCAAACTTACTGAAGTTGACTGCGCCAGTTGAAGACTGATGCTCTTCCATGTCTCCTTCCTGTCTTCCTACTCTCTTCTCTCCCATCCGACCATCTTTTAAGCAATTCCTGATGGATTTGATTACAAGAAAATGATCCCATCAGGGAAAGGAGCAGCATGAAGCAACATTCTCCTTTTGACTTCTACCCCCGAAAGGGAATGAATCCTAAGGGAGATCCAATTTGAAGCTGCACGTGCTACCCGGCTTGTTGCACAGCCAGCCCAGCACTTCAGCAGAGGGTGCCCAGCCTCCCAGTGCGAAGGAAGAAGCTGCAGTTCCCAAGCCACAGCAGCCAACTGCAGTGTGACCAGGTCATGTTCCAGCAACACTGCTGCATTAGGGCACAGGTGGTAGGGCGAAATGCGGCTCTGCCTTTACTTGGAGATACTCGTAATGCATTAATGGGTGTGTATAAAAAAATCATGAGCACAACCCATCTTTGCAGGCTCAAAATGATGGATCTCAACATAATCTGCTACAGTGATTTAGTATTAACCCTGTTAAAAATGTCACATTGTGTTTGTACTCTGAATTTATCTCACTTCAGTGTCCAACCATTTGTTTTGTCTGCTAGATTAAAAAAGCATCTGCTCTCAGACTTTCCTTCCTCATGTAGGTACTTTTATAGCAAATCAACTCTTGAACTCCTTGTTCCCAAGTCAAACAGAGTAAATCAAATAAGACCATTGACTTGGTAACCAGGATAATTCAGACTGTGGCTGATTTATACAGCTCCTTTGTCCCTTTCAGGTTTGCAAAGCTACTCTTAAAGGTGCAAATATTAGGTATGAAGACAATATGCCATTAATTAGGGGCAGTAGGAAATGTTGTGAAAGAATGAGCTTTTTGGAGAATGCCAGCATGCTGAAATCAAACAACTGCGGTAACGGATCATTTGTGTCAAATCCTTCACTCAAGCTGGCTGTTTTTCCCTCAGCTCACTATGCTGCAGAACTGCAGCCTGTCGGTTTCTGGTGGTTCTAGCTCCAACCTTTACAATTTCTTGGCTGGAGAATTGTAGCCTCAGATTTAGTCAACCCTTTCTGCTCAGTGATAAATGACTGAGCTCTGTCTCTTGCTGGTCCCCAGCAGGACCTACCCCAACTCCAGAAGTTTTTCTGGGATGTTGGCCTTGCTTTATTAACCTGAATGATCACGTTTACCATTTCTGCAGTTTTAGACTTATTTCTGAAATTAAAGTAAATGTATTTTGTGATTTAATTGTGTACTGGATTGAATTCTGATATTTATTCCACAACTTGCTGAGTGGTCTCAGCTCCTATCAAATCAGTAGGACTTAAGAGCAGTTAGCACTTGAAGACAGCTCTTAAAATCAACCCCTTAGTGATACACCATTTTCCTTTGTTAGAGTATTTGTGTGAGCGTTGATGCAACTAATAATTAACATAATCATAGAAAGGTTCAGACTGGAAGGGACCTCAGGAGGTCTCCAGGACCCTGCTCAAAGCAGGGTCAGCTATGAAACCGGATCAGGAGATCAAATCAGACCATAACTCTGATAGCAAATCAGCTCCAATAAGTGGTTGATATCTTGTGGGTTCTTATAGCCTTTTCCAGAATTCTTTACAAGCCAACAGTATTTGGGATGGTTTTATAACTAGAGCCTAGATTGAGAAAAAATCAACTACATATAATCTCAATATCTAAGTATTATCTGAATTCAATAACAAAACAAAACAAACATATAAACAAAAAACACAAGAAAATCAGGGGCGCCGATTATTTTCCTGACCCTGCCTGACTTGCACATGATTTTCTATAAGGCTCTGTTGAAATACAAGATCAAGGTAACCTAAAGGATAAAAAGTGAAAAGCAAAGAGAAAGAAATTATACATGGAAATGCTAAGTCCCTTCAAATGTGAAACTTCCTGCATTTCAGCACCTGCCATCTCTCCTCTGCTCCCCTCCTCCCCAATTTTCTAGGACAAAATGACCAATAAAAAAAGCGTAAAGACTTATTAATATGTTTCTCTCTAAAGTAAGATCTCTCGATCTTATCCATTTGAGTTCACTGTTAACTCCCATGTGGTCCAGCTCACTGCCCTTTTCTGATACAGCTGTTTCAGGAGAGATTTCTACCACTAATGGAAGCCACCCTGAGTTGCTGTAGCAGAGTCAGGTCTGGAGTTACGTCCCTGGCCATAAGCAGTCACTAGCACTGAGACCAGTGGGCCCATATTCCTGCTACTAAACCCACCTAACCTGCTGAGCTGGGCAATGATACCCTTTCCTAAGGACCTGGAGCTCAAGCAAAAGTAGCTCTTAACCTGTGCTTGAGGATTTATAAAAAAGAGAAAAAGTATTTCATTATGAGAGTACACAAGAATTCTCCAATACCTTAACTGGCATGACCGGCCAGGGAATTTTTTTTTTTTTTTTTTTTTTTTTTTTTTGTGGAAACTATGAAAACAGAAGGAATGATGACAGCAGTGAACGAAACTGCA
Organism: Nothocercus julius; assembly: GCA_013398735.1. Lineage (NCBI taxonomy): Eukaryota > Metazoa > Chordata > Aves > Tinamiformes > Tinamidae > Nothocercus > Nothocercus julius. The sequence continues at coordinate 6,563,969 of VZSV01000009.1, read as the reverse complement.
ACAAGCAAAGACCTGCTACTAGCTGTGGTAAAGCCTACATGTGAGGAAGACAGTCTATAAGGCTTCCCAGAAACCGGATTTTTTTCTTTTTTCTTACATCTTCTTACATTTTCTTCTTCTTTCTTTTCTTACATAGCTCTTTGGATCTCTTCTTTTGTACAATCTTTTGTACAATTTCATTTCTGAGCACACAAGCTCCGCTTCTCCACTATTTAGGCTGTTAAAACTCTCTGATAGCCCTTTTGAGATTATAGTCTATAATGCACATTTCTAAACCAGCTTTCTAACCTTTCCCGCCCACCAATTGCCCAGCTATTTCCAAATCTTATTCAGAAGCAGTGATCTTCCCTACTTTAAATGTTCTTCCTTTTTCCTTCTTACACTCACACAGATTTAGGATACATGTTTTTGCTTGCTTGCTTGTTTGTTCCCTGTGATATCATCTAAAACAAAGGATGGATTCTTTATAAAGTAATCAATAAAATTATCCTTATTCTAGCAAAAAATAGTCCCAACAAGTACAATTTCCTGAGAACAAGACTCTCAGAATGAACCCCATTGTATTTTTTTTTTTTTTTTTTAATCCTGATTTGAGATCATTCCTTTTAGGAGATTCTTTTGTTCTTCATCTGTGAAGTTGGCATGAAATCACAATTTGATCTTTGGACAATGGAGCCAGATAAATACTAACTTTTCATGGCCATTCTTTAAAAACATTTTTAACATGCCAGTACTAAGATTACACCCCATTTGCAAATACTGCAGCAATTATGCAGTACTTTGGTGTCAGTACCTGGAGCAGAGCTCCTCCCCCAGAGCTACGCTCTGTGCCACTTAATTGTACTTTTTTTATTATCACTTATTTTTATAGCAAACCTAGCCCTGACAGCCAGTCATCTTGCAGGGAGACAACACGCTGCTCCCACAGACAAAAAAAAAAGTCAGGTTAAGAATTTTAAATGAGCTGCTCCAGAAGTGCTTACTATCTATCTAAATTTCTTTCCCAAAGTGCTACTGTGGGAAGTTTGAGTGTATTTAGCTACCTGGTTTTCTGCTTGGGAGTGAATTTTCACCAAGCACAAGCGTCTCTCCAGTGGTGATAAACAGCCTTGCCATTCATTTCTTTGCATTCTTTATTCATTCAGATCCACACAATGGAATTTTTGTCTCCGGTTTGGAACATAGTTTAACTGAAAAGGCTTTGTTCACAAGACTATAAACATCTGTTCGAGTTTTTCTAATTCCCAATCCCTATCTGTTAGAAATTCTATGTACACTCTATGGAAAGTTTACTGTAAGTTTACCTTGATCAAACAGAAAAACTTTCTTCACATCAGGTGAGTTCAGCTCCATATAAAAGAAGCAACATAAGGCTATCAATTTAACCAAATCCCAGTTAAGTCTGGAGGAGCAGAATTGAATAAGGATGTAAGTGGTGCTCAGGCCTCCATGAACAAATGATTGTCACCCCTTATGAAAATTTGTCCTGTTATGAAATTTATCTATTAGGAGGCAGATCTAGGTCATGTATTTCCAAGGCAAGGACTGCTAATGAAACAGAGTGAAATCTAGTTGTATTTTAATTACATATTTTCATGCATTTCTTCTGAAAGTTTATATATCACCACTAGAAAACCCATTACTCTCTCAGTACTTCAGGACCTCGATGAATATTCTCAATAGGAGTACTCATCAAAATGAGTTAAGTTAGTTCTAGTATAACAAACAACTTCTTGGCTTTGTTGATCTTTTTCTCCTATCTGCTCATGGCAAGGAGACATGTGCTATTTCTGAAAAAGATAGAAATGTCTTTACTGAGGTCAACTCTCCGTTCCCCCATAACTTTCAGGTGCTTCAGAGAGAAATATTGTTTTATTTCTCCACTACTGCCTTATTCTACTGCTGGTTATTCTGTCTCAGGGCACTGGAGAATGGTACTTCAGGAAGCTAAAAAGATCCCTGCATCTAGTTCTGTCGTGGGAAACCTATAATCAGACAGGTATCTTTTTATCACACAACAGTACTGAAGTGTCTTGTGATTTCTAATGTGTTTACACAACAGGCCAATGACAGAGGCAGGTGCCATGCTGCTATATAAACTGGGAATTGAAATGCAGTCTAATTTTATTTTTCAGTCTTGAAGTACTTAGCAGAAAAAAAGTCATCAAAAATAAATGTTCTACCACTGAACTCTTCTACTACTGCCTTAAAATTGTCTACAACGCCAGTGAACTTATATAATATCTCATGAAATAGGAATCATTATGTCTCAAGACCATCATGCTTGCTGAGCTGTCCTGGGCAACATTTAATATCTTCATCCTAAGATATCACACATCCTAGATATCACACAATTCTCACTTGGCTCCTGCTACCTTAGATACAAAGAAGTGGAGTAGAGATCTCAAACTGAGCTCTGTGTGCTGCATGATAGAGCAGAAACAATGTGAAAGAGGGCCCTATGCCCAGGGCACATTAAACATTTGGCACAAAATTATTATATACCTAGATAGATCTATATGACAGGTATATTTGCCCATATTACCATAGCAAGATCTATTGGTGCAAGAAATCCATTATCTAGCCTCTTGCAGTGAGTGCCCAAGGCTGATATTGCAGAGGAAATGATTAGGAAAGCAAACACGTAGAAAGGACACTCAGTCCCTGTGTGAAATCTGGCCGACTGTACAACACCATAACACAAGGGAAAATAAAGTATTGAAAACACAACAACCAGGTGAGTGTCAGAAAGAAGTGAGGATGATCCCTGTTGATTTCCTTTTCCTCAGTGAGGTTGAGACTTATCAAATTTCCTACCTAACTCTCCTTCTATCCAGGAGGACTTTTTAAAATCTTACCTTTTCTTTTCGTTTTCTTTTTTAAGGCCAGTTCAAGTGAATGAAATTTGAGTTTGCGATGAACATTAGACACCAAATTCGATGCCTTCTCTTTCTTTCCAGTAACCACTTTGATCATCTCTGTGGCTATCGGTCCCTACTTGGTAACTCAGCTGGCATAGATGTTGCTATGGTAGCTGATACTATTTTCATGAGTGCATATGACTTTCCCAGGGTTTTTCACAGATATTTCCTAAACTGTTAGATGAGCCAAACATAAAACTGTTTCATAAATGCTAAAAATAAAGTATAACTTGGTCTGCCCAAGCTGCAACTGATATGTTGGCTAAGTGTGATACGCACCACTTCTTAGACTCATTAGCTAACTCTGCACAGTGCAGATCACAAAAGATCTCCCCTTCTCTGTGGAGGAGTTCCCACCTGTTTCAAGAAAAAATGTCTGTCAGACAAGCCAGCCTCTGTGCTACCTCGCAGTTCTTCCAACGAAATGAAATTCTCCCCTGGAAGAAGATAATGCTAATTTCAAAGTCACTCCAGCACAGAAAAAAATGAAATGAGGAGTCTAGACTTAGAGGATGTTGTTCACTGGTTTCCAATGCACATGGTACTAAATGGAAGAATACAACACATTCAAGAGAAGTGCATGTGAATATAAACATGTGGCATATTACACATAATCTCTGTATGAAAGGTCTTCCTTTTCTGGCCTTCTAGACAAAAAAAAAAATCCTTCTTTGCGGAAGGCTTAATTTTTAAGGATTTTCACATCTTTCATCCATTTAAGTACTGCACTAGGCAAAAGACAGGACCAGAAAGTCCATTTCTTTTAAAGTAGCAGCAATAGCTTTCGATAACATAGTTTTGACCTGATCTCATTTTTTATAGCCTATTTGCTATTTCTCAAGTATTATTCATTGCCCATTATTATACTAATAAACTTTATTATCTTTTATAAAGCCACCAATGGTTACATGCCTGAATGGCCCTCACAAAAAAAGCCATAATGACAGAACAAGGTAAACCTAATAAACCATTCTTTGTTCTCAGAGTGTATTTGTGATAATGGGCCATTACCTTTTATTTATTATTCACATAAATGTATGATGGGATTTGCACCTTCCATCTCATCTTCCAGAGACCATCCAAATTTTTTTGCTAAGTGTGCTTCGAATCTTTGATCTCTTTAGTGAAAAGATAAAGAACGTATTTTAAAAATGAATTTATTCAATATTTAGTCATACCATTCCTTTCATATTCTCAGATAAGTGTACACTTACCCATACGCTAAACTACTTTTCCCAGTTTCACATGGAGGTAACTTTACCAGCTTAAGCCAGTTAGACAACGTGATGAACAGACACAAAGTTTTCAAAGCTGAAAAAGGGCACCACTTGCACCTTTGAAAATATTGCTGAATTTAAACGGAGTGTCCCCTGCTGAGAAGCCTTATCTCAGAAATCAGTATTAGGCCCTGTATCCATCGAAACAAGCAAAAAAGATAGCATAATTAAAGGCTGATAATAAGCATTCATGGTGTACGCAGTTCCCAAAACATAATGTTAAATACTATCCTGACACATGACTAGACACAGCATTTTATTGGCTATAAATAATAATTTATTACCTTCATTATAGATGTTATTTCTATAGTTTCAGAAGAACAGAGAATGTCTTTGTCATGCAACTTTTCAAAATGCTAATTTTAATTACGATTGAACTGAGTCCTTTTCTACTCAACCTGGTGTCTGTTAATATCTCTGTATAAGGAAGTTGAGTCAAACAGATGTTAAATCCTGGACTTTTTGAAGTCTCCATCCAAACCACAAAATCTTTCCTCATCCACTGGCAAAAAAAAAAAAAAAAAAAAAAAAGAAAAAAAAAAGAAAAAAAGGGCAAGTAAATACCCAAGACAGACATAGAGCTCAAAAGAGACTTCATATTTCATAAAGCATTCTCTCTCAGTGGTGTATAACTCAGAAAGCAGAATTTTTATCCAGACCTAAGCCAAACCTATAAAAACACCTGGGAAAAGAGTCAGGGCTATCAGACTAGAAAATATGCTTAGGCTATTCCTCTGCAAACCATGAGATCTTCTGTAACTGCAGAAGACTCCAGGAGTCATCACAAATGCAATAAAACTGAGCTCCAGGGTATACATAATCACATTTACCTTGACCTCTCTTTCTCCTACACCTCTTCATGCCTTTCCTGTCAAAGTAGTGATGCAGGCTGAGCTTATAAACAAGGGAGCGATGGCTCAAAGCAGCTCTGTGCTAGGTACATTCTCCCTTAGGACTCATTGCTAACAGTTCCATTTTTCTGACACCAGTGTCTGCCTACTCCTTCCATCAGCTGTCACACTGAAAACGAGTGTTACGGAGGGATCAGTCACATCCTGGTTTGAACCAACATTCTTTCCGGCAGCATCTTGTACAGCACAGGCCCAATGCTAAGCACCTCTGATGCAAATTTAAGTTGAGCAGTTATCAAATGCAAGACAACCATTCTCTGCAGCCGGAATACTGATACAACAGGAGGCCGCTCAGACCATAGCTTTGTGCAATGTGTATCAGTCAGCAAAGTTACATGTTGAAAATTATTCCTGCCCTAATCTTAAAAATATCTTGCAGGTTCAGACTGTATTTTTTATTTGAAAAGTATATTTCTTTGGCTAAAGTGGAATCTGCTAGCTGAAAAGAACGGGGAGGTAGTTAGGATGCTCCAGTGGTACCTTTTCACCTGTGTTAGCTCCACATGGCCTTGTACTCTCTTCAGCGGGGCAAGGGAAAATATCTCATTATACAATGCACTTCTGTGGAACATTGGACTGAACATGCATTTTTTCACAAGTATTTTTGACTCACAGGACTACAGACAGAAGGCAATATATTGGCTACCAGATCATATAGTATGGCACATCCCATAGAACCTCATTCATTCTCTCCTTAATGCTGGTTGTGCCATAGAATGTGTTTTAGAATATCTCATTAATTTATAGGCCTTGGAATGACAAAGAATCAGCTTCATACTCTGATAAACTGTTTCAATACTTAAAACTTCACCCCCAGACACACACCTCATAGTCAAATTCTCCCCTAAACTGGTGATAAACTGAGTACTTTAGTCTTTCACTGTTATCTTCCTTTCAGATCCAAATCAGTGTTCCTCTTAATTCTTGTAAGATATTCTTCCATAAGTTGTCTCTAACAGAATCTCAGAAAAACATAAATAGGCTCATTATTATAGAAAAAAATACATTTTTAAATGATTCAGGCTAGTGAGGACAGAAAGAGCACCCCGTTGTTCACTGCGGGGGAACACCCAGTAGCAACGAATATAATCAGATCAATATTCTTTGAAATGCGGTACCACTTCTCATTCAATTCTAATTACAGGTAAACAGCAGGGAATAGATAACTACTTTGCCATTTTTTGTTGGTAACTTCTTACCCAAATGTTGGTACAGTGTCATAACTTGCACATTAATAATTTAGGTTCCTATTAAGACAGTTCTGCAGATTTTCAGAAAAGGCAGCAGACCAGTAGGGTGCTCAGAGGTGCCGTATGTCCTTGTCAGAGGCCAAAAAATCTGCCCACACTTATTAATAAAAACAGTGATTTCAAGACATACAGTTCAGCGTTTGTAAATGATCTCACAATCACTGCCCATTAATCCCAGTCAATCTTAACTGTAATACAAAATAAAAAAAGAATCAATTAAAGCAACTTACTAAAGCTACTATTGACTGCCTTCATAACTCATCACAGGGCCATTATAACACCACTTAATTATGTTTTCTGTTGAAAAGAATAAGCAGTAGTTAAATTTTAGCTTCTCAGTTGACGATCCCATTCTGCATCACCCTGTAAAGTAACTGTGTCGGAGTGCTCTGCACAGCTCACACCACTACGCTGGTTTCTTTATGAAACCAAGGGGCCGTTGGCAAAAATACTATTAGAATCACAGAGCTTTTCAGGCTGGAGGGGAGCGTGGAACCCCCTGCTCTAAATAGAGGATAAACATTGAATTCAGCCCAGGTTCAGACACTTCAGACAGGCTCAAGGCTTTGTCCAGTTAGGTCACGAAAACCTCCAAGGTTTACCTTTCTGGACAACTTTTTTCTGGTGCTTAAATACTTTTATTGGGATTTTGTTATTGCTGTTTTCCAAATATTCAGTTTGAACCTCCTCTGTTTCAGTATCTGATGACTTTCTCTTGTTTCCCCACTGTGCACTCCATAAATAACCTGTCTCTGTCTCCTAAATAACCTCCTGGGCAGCAGCCCTGCCCTGGAGGATGCCAACCAAACCCTCCGGCTTGGTGTCATCTGCAGTTTTAATGAGATGGCATTCATCTTCCCAGTGAAGAAGTTCAGTTCTTCACTGCTAGTTCTTTACCCATTAATTCCTTGCATCCTTTAATTTTCCAGAATGCCAACTATGGTCAGACTTTACATTCTTTAACTTAAGGGAAAACCGTAAGGCTGTCAATGGGGAGTTTATTTTTTTCAAATGACCATGTGCTGTAAAGTTGTTCTATTTTATGAGGCAAATTGAATATGTCCCTGGTTGCCTCAAGGACTAAGGAAGCATGAAAATGGCCTTACAAAGACCTAAGATCCAAATAAACACTAAAAACTAAGGTTTCATGATTCTTCATCAGTTTATTACTAGGGAATATTTTCCCTGTTATTTTGTTAACTGCATTGTGCAAAGACCTGTCTCCATGGATGGATATGCAGAGTAAAGACAGCTTTGGAGGCCCAATTTCCGGAAAGACAAAGAATAGCTTGAACCTCATTCAGTAGGACTGAAAAAAAAAAAAAAAAAAATGATGACGTGAGACTGATGAACTGGGGCTCTGTACATCTGCTGAACGTCACCATTCAAGACCTGCCCGTACTTGCCCTGATCAGCCCCACGTGGTGCCTCGCCCACACACTCTCGCCCTGTTGTATCAGATGCTCCATTTAAGCTCAGGCCTGGGCAACCTCATTCTTGGCTGTTGTAAGCAGATCTGTGTCTGGTCCTGTGTCCTGCTCTTCTTGGGCTGACCTTAGGCCTGACCTAGCATCTTTCATTTGCTCTTGTTCCCGTCGCCAACTCTGCCCTGCTCACTTGCTTGAGGCCTTTGGGACTGCACTGTGGTTGGTGCTGGCACTCCCGCTAGCCAAATTGCCCTGCTTTGACTTCTGTGTTTCCCCCAGTCCCTGCAAAGGGTAGAGCCAGATTATTAGTGACCCACCAATATCTCAGGTCCTTTCCAGAACGTCCAGTCTATGCAGGTACGTGTGGCTGGGAGATGATAATACTTTTGGGAACCAGTTGAGGAAGAAGCACTCAGCAAAGCTAAGGTTCCTCTTTCTGTGACACATTGCCTGACCTTAGGAAGCTTGCCAGTATTTTTGGTGGCTACTGCAGATGTAACAGCTGCACAAAGAAGAGTGGGCCAGGCAGCCTCAGAGGCAGTGTGAATTCCAGCACGTGTCTTACATGCAGCCAAGTGGAGAGATCTTCCCCTCTGAGGTGGAATATTTTTCACTTAGCTCCAAGTGAATTCTGTCACAAAGTCCAGGCAGGTGAAACAACTGCTTTAATAATGTAGTACACCTGCATGCTTCAGTCAGCAAGATGCAAAAAGTGAGTTATTTCTGGAACGTGTAAACAGAACGTGGCAAAGGCCATGCAAAGCCAGGATGCAAGATGGAAGGAAGAGGGTTTTTTTAATCATTATTTTTAATAAGTAAGAAAAATAAACAGAAAATAGAATGTACATTTTCTGATAAGAGCCTGTTCTTGTTACATTGTTAGACTACAGTGACAGTATCAAACAACTACTGCCAGCTGCTTCACATTCACACCATGCTGTCTATTAAGCACCGTTACTGGGCTTCTGGGAACTCTTTGGAGATAATGACACATGCTTTCATTTTAGATAGAATAATCTGCATGTTCTTGAAACCCACAAGAGAGTACACCAATTAACATATCCCAGATATTAATCCACAAAACTGGCATACATTTTCTTTTGGTTGATTTATTGTTTTTAAATCTCCTGATTCTCTCTGCTTGCCTTATATTAGTGCTCATTTAATAAGTGATCTGCTGATATATTTAAAGTAAAAATAACAAACAGGGAGAACTTTCAAAACTCCTGAAGAAGAGGCATTTTTACTGGAGAGGGAAGGGAAAGGGAAAAGGGAGAGCTTTTACACAGCTTTAATTTGAATGTTCTGTACAAAGATTTAACAAATCCATTATTTTCTTTTATACTTTTGAAATTAAGTTTCTCAGAAACTCCATATGATTGAGGGCAACAAAATGCATTTTACAATATGTATAGAAAGGTATATTCAGATTGTTTGTCTTTTTAAGCTCCTACTGAATTTAAAGCTTTATATATCCTAAATCTCATAAAGAACAGTCTACAGACTCTACTTGTGTCCTAAAGTAAAACTCAGAACTCAAAGTTCAAGAATATCTTCAAGAATATATTCTCGTCCCATATCTCCATCTCTGTGTCCTTCCAGGCCTTTTACTGTGGATGGATGGGTACAAACTACTGTCAATAGTGGCATGAGTCTGGTTAATTACAAGGGTTCCATGGCAGGTCACCCATTCATCTCCTCTCTGTATTCAGCCATTCTCTGTAGCCATAGCATAGGGTCATAAAGACTCTAAATGAGCTTTTATACAGGCTCTGTAAAATGTATCAGATAATCACAAGGTAAGGACTAAAGAATCTCAGGATTTGCTTTTTAAATTGTTGTGGATTCAGTGCCTCATTCAGTAGTGTTTTAGTTGTGTTCTGTAGATCCTACCTACCAAAGCAGTACAAATATTACAGATAGAGGTCCTCCGCTTTGGATTCCTCTGAGGAGAATTAAAAAGACAAAGAGCAAGAATGAGGGTAACTCCTGGCATGTCAAATTCATCCTATGATAGTTGACTGGGTATACACAGTCCTTCTATAAAAAATACTTCCACATGTCTATTGTACTTCAGACACAAGAAAGTATGTTTGGACTTAAACTATCACTATACCAAAGTATCTGAATGATTGTGCAAAATGAATATATACTGCCAACAAGCTTATGAAATGGAATTAATACTGATGTAATGACTTTTTTTTCTTGGAAAGAACAGAAAAACTCATTTTCTCAAGTCATTCTGACAATTTTGTGATGCAGCGATTGCAATTCAGATCTCTAAAGTCACAAGTTAAATTATTTTCCCACAAGAAAAATTTCTATCATTGTTGAACCAGGAACACACAATATTAAGAAGAACCACTGGAAAGAACATGGATTTAAAAGAATTCTCAGAAATCATTTTAATACTCTACAGAATTTAATAGAAAGTAATAACCATATCATTATTTTTGAAATTGGGCTATAAAATTCTATTCTAGAGATAAAAAAAAATCTTAAAATATATATGGTTATTTAAAAAATACAAAGAGAATTTATCATCCTTGATAATAGTCTCTGAAAGTTTTACACAAGTACATCTAAAGCACATAGAGTGTGAAAGCTGGACCAGTATATCAATTTACCCCTAAACCACAGAGGTGGGTGAAACACAGATAGAATGATAGATAGATCCTAGATCCATATTCATCAGAATCCAGAATAATGTGATACACATAGATAGTATCGGGGGTTCATCTTAAGAGGTTAGAATCTTAGCCTAATAATTTTCTAGATGCAGCAGATCATTTGAGGAGTGCATTCAGAACCATAATTCAACATTGTGTTCAACTACATAGACAACAAGCAGATGGCACAGTATGTGGCTCAGCCTTCTGACAATTTACCAGGTCAGAAACTAGGCAGTTTGGGGCAAAATTCATTTAAAATTATTTTCTTAAAGATTTTTCTTCAGCCAAGGTTTTATTTCCAGAAGTGCCCTAAGCAGCTCTTGAGATATCAGACAATGTTGGGATACAGAATATCCGTGATCATTGTTTTGCAAAGTGTGGGATTACTGGAATTACCTGCTCAAATGTCCTACCTCCGGCAGGGCATAAGCAACAATTCTAGTCACTGTAGTTCTTTGCTATCGAACCAATTCTTATAGCGCTGGAAGGAGTAATATGCATCTTGGTCTCTCTTGAGCAACCCTTCTGTTTTACTGCATGCTCAGTTTTGGGGAGATAACTTTCAGTTCTCATTAATTGCTACTGAGACTGCTTCCAAGGTCCCTGGTCTGTCTGCATTTACAGTGAGACTCCATCCCAACTCCAAAAATGTGACCAATTGGTCACAAAATGGAAGGGGTTTTCAGGGACTCTCCTCACGCCCATGGGGTACGAGTTTCCATTTGGCTTGTTTTCTTATCAGAGTTTGTTTTTGGCTTGTTTTATTCTCTAACCCAAACACTGAAATGGCAGGGAGTCTCTTTGAAGAAGGTGCCCACTCCAGTTTGAATTCCAAGAAAAAAGCTGTAGAAATCTTTGAATAAAATTCCTTAGATGTGTAGAACAAATATTTTCCTTTTTAATCTCTGCATAAAAAAATCCAGCATAGCACTAAGATTCTTTTAACACACAAATGGTAGACAGGGAAAAATTAAAAGTGCTTTTCTTCAGTAAGTCTAGTCCTGTTTCACCAATAATTCTGGAGTCCCTCAATTGTGCCTAAGGTAGAGTTCAGAAAATTAATGGAATGGAAGCTATTCTGGCAATTACAATGCCTTGCAACCGTATTTTTCACGTGGTAAATGTTAGAAGCAGTGCAGCAGTGTGGAAACCAAGTCTGACCTAATTAAACTTCATGTAAAATGGGAATTAATTCCATGACACTGATGAAAATATGCCAGTGTGTATCTATGTTAGTGACATGAGCACCAGGCTCACGATGACCTGCGTGTTGCAATGCCATCCTTCCATCCTCTCCCCCAGGCAAGTACGGGTACTCCCAAAAGTGCAGCAATGGTAGCGCAAAGCTCCAGCGCAGGGAGAGATCTTGCTAACCAGACCAATAGGTCACATTCTTACAATCTTTACATGCCTTCACATTTGATATTACTAGACAATAACATGATATAGACACGAGTCTAAAGCTCAAGTTGTATTTATCACTTTATCACCACACTTTTATATGGTAGGTTGGTGCACATTAAAACAGACTGTGAGTTTTAAACAACGTATTTAATCTGGATTTAATTCTGGATTTATTGTGGCAACCACCTGTGAGACAGAGTTGCCCGGTAATGTCACCTGTCTGAGCACAGTATTGCCTAAAATCAGACTGTTGCTAAAGCAATGCTTTGTAATTCAATCAACCACATCAAAGAGTGAAATGGATTTATGACGATGATCTATAAGGGAAATGAAGGTCAGTTTTAAGTAATGAAGGTACTGTTGATTGCAAAAGTATGTGGTGAAATTATATCTAAGTTTTTGTAATCCTTAAAATACAGACAAAGTATGAATGTACTTCCATTGTTCTGTGGTTTAAAAGATTTCATCTTTCTCTCCCAGGTAAGCTGCATGGTCATATTGAGAAGGTGATATGTTATTTTTCATCTTACATTAGCTAAAAATAAAAACAATGTCATGTCTGTTTGAATCTAATAAGTTAAACAGATGTTTTTTAGCATTTCACCCACACAGTTAATAATAAATTCAAACAAAGAAACGAAGAAACAAACAAACAAAAACCAAAACCCAAAAAACTGCCATAGGTATCTTCTGCACAGATGGGAAGATTAAGTCAAAGCCAGATCTTGCCTGTGGATGTTTTGTAGCCTACTGCCAAAAAGTGGGGCATTTGGACCTGAAGGCAACCGAAGTCCTGTGGGAGAGGAGTAAAGAGCCTGCTGCCTAATGTTTGAAAAACTCTTGTCATTTTCTATGTTATTTCTTATTATGTTAAATATGTTAACTGTGATGGGAGCGTCTCACCACTCTCTTGTTTCACCTCAAAGCTGCCTGCTAGGATCTTTTATCTGCAGATGCTCACCTGCATAAATATCTCTAGCGCTGTCAGTATAAATATACATAAATCTGCAACAGATGCACCAGTGCACCTTGGGAAGAATTCTTTATGGACATAAACCCAGCAACATTCCCCTTTCCATCATATTTTTTTCTTTTTGATCTTGAGGCACATCTGTGCCCTCTTCATTTTAACATTGTGCTTGGCTTTTGTTTAAAGACCCTCTCCTGCCCCACCACGCTTCCCGATCATAATTGTGAAAACTGCCTTGCTCTGATACTAAATTGTGCTTCTTTTCAAACTAAAACAACATACAGTTCTCAGGAAGAGAGGGGTGAGAAAGAGAATATGAGTTATGTATGAATCAGATAACCAGATTAGCACTAAACTTTTTTTTATTTGAAGTTGAAATAGAGTTCTTGGCAATAAGTAAAGCAAACAAAGACAAACTGAAAGTAGCACCAATGCAGAAAAAATATGGAAGTCCATAAAAACCTTTCTGGCAACTGAGACTTAGTATAGTAAGATCTGAGAAACACTAATTTAAGTGACACTGAGGGGTGCCAAGAAGAGTGTCCAAATGCTAGCTGGGAATTTTATCTGCAGTTCTATCAACCTCAGCTCATTAAAGAACAATAGCTATGGCTTTGTATTTAGTCCTTGATTGACTACAGCCCATACATGCTTAAAGCATAAATTAGTCAAAGCTAAGTGTACATTTGAAAGAAAAATATATGATCCTTTTGCTAATCAGCAACCTAGGAAAAGAGTGCTGTATGATGGCAGGAACAATTTTGAAAATGTCTACTCACACAATTGTGCTGAATTCTACAACACATGCAATGCTAGATGCTGCTTTTACTCTGTTAGGACAAATATCTTTAGTTCAAGACAATATTTTGCAAGAAATACCCTAGAAGACCAGTTTGTAATTTAAACAAACCCATAGAAGGGCTAGATAGATCACTCAGGTAACTGCTTGTCAGGGATGCTATTTACTCAATATGAAGAGGAAAGTTTCCCCTCATGTCAGCAGAATAGCAAGAAGTCACACACAGAGGATCTAAACTATTGGAGCCATTTGAGAGGAGAATTCAGCCCTGTGATTTTAAATTTATGAAGGTGTAAGGAGCTCTGCAGAAGGAGAGGTCAGTGTTACTACAGGTCAATCTTACAGAAGTTCAGCAGTGCCAGGAAATGTATTTGCAACTAGGGAAGTTTTAGAAAGCTGTAGGGTATTGACAAGAATGCTTATAATGAAAAATGATTTGCAGACCAAAATCTACAGACAATGCAGGAAGGTCTACTATCTCTTCTTTTTGTCTTATTTTTTCATACTGTATGAAATGATAACCTGCTCTGGAAATATTGTTACATTTACCATACATCTGGAAATGTTGTTTATGCCTGCAGAAATGCAGGATTTGGGGTTCTGTCAAAAAAAGTAAAGCAACGTATATGCACTGATCTTGACTCGACTTCTAGTTACAGTGACAGAATGAGAGCAGGTATGAGAGAAGCTATTGCTTCTATTACCATCTTGCCTTGAGAACAGACTCTTATTTACTGGATGGCAGGACCCTTCAGATTTGCCAAATGCTGCAAAGCCATAAATACATCTGTAGGTCAGCGTGTGCTTCTATAGGATTCTTGTCCTCTGTCCCACGGAACAAGCCAGGGCTTCTGGAAACCCACTGCAGATACCCAAGTGAAGGGAGCCCCAGTGGGTACCAGTGCTCCTGAGATCACTGTAGAAGAGACTTTCCCTTTGCCTAAAGAGTGTAAATAAATAAATATATATATGCTACCACAAATTCCCAGTGTGTTCATATAATTATAGATGTGTACAATGTAATCTTGACTATACTCCCAATCATATTAATTGCTGCTTTATATCATTTGTTTGAAGACGCACAGTTTCATTGTTCTAGAAAAACTTAATTGACGAAATGTTTTCCCAGCCCTCTAGTATTGAAGCTAGGAGGGTGGAGGGGTGGGATGGTGGACCAAGGGGTGTCAAGGAAGCCACCTATCTCCTTTACTTCTGCTTCTGATGAAATTAGAATGACAGTGGTTTTGAGACAATGCAAAGAAACTTTTTTTTTCCTTTCATGCAGTTCAGCACAATGCCTACAGGGAATCATAGTATAACGTGCTGAATGTGCTTACGAAAGAGCAGGTGTCTCTATGTAAGTGGACTAGGTATCCTGATCTTGATAAAGGGATTAATCATGATTCACAGTAAATTTTTGTTTAGTTCAAAAAAGTTTGAGAAAAACATTAGGAAAATGTGCAAAATGCCAAAGGGGGAGTGTCATTTGAGCATAGCCGAATATTACTTTTAAGCCTATATACTTTCTTTGATGCAGGCTTATATATCCAATTAACATTAATAAGAAACATGTTGTGGCCATATGCAAAAGATGAGCTGAGACCCCCTACTGCCCCTCCTAGAATTCTTTATGTTTCAAGTACTGAAGTGGTACATTTGAAGCATATTTTGCCTTGAAAAAAAAATCAAAGTTTTATGTTTGTTTGGCTTTAAAAGTGGGATAGTGACAAAATATAATTGCTTCAGTAGTATTCTGCAGTAACATCAAGAAGGTCTTTTATGTTTCTTCAGTTTGAAAAACCTAAATAAATGTCAATGTACTTTGTGCAGATCACATAACCTACATTGTATAAATCACAAAGTGCTGACAATCCTGTAAATATTATTTTGTGAGGTGTTCAAGACAGATTTTTAAAGAGATAAATAATAAGTCAAATTGCAGGGGTAGAGAAGAAATACATGATTTACAGAGAAAAAGCAACCAATAGTGTTAACAAGAGCTTAGATCTGAGAAAAAACTACTCTTGGTTTCATGACAGCATTCTTCAAAGCAACAAAAGTCTTCAAAATTGAATAGAAGACTTGAATTATTTCCTGAAACTGATTTTAAAATGAGGAAAAATAAGGTATTTACATTATTAATCAGAAAAGCATCTTACGGATTTTAAAACTCTATTTGCTATTTGCTAGTGCACACAGTGCTCCTCACAACGTGATGTGGTGATTGTCCCAGACCAAAAACAGATATTTTTTGAAAAGATCATGTAGATATCCTCTTCTGACAAATCTCAAGAATCCTACAAGATTTGTAATAACACCACTGGCATATATTAAAAGGAGCTTCCTTAACAATACTTTCGTGATTCCAATGACCTGTAACTGGTGGGGTTTATGTCTAAGTTAAGAGATAGATTCTTCTTGTTGCTCCACAGCTGGTGGTACACAATGAATTTCTAAGCTTTATTCTCTTTCCTCCCTGGATAGAGGTGAGTGCCTCTGCTGTTGCTGATCTCTTAGTAGCTTCGCTCTGCCAGCTACTTCAAACTCCCATCCTATCTTCTTGGTGTCAAAGAAGATGAACATAGAAATTTCTCAAGCTTCTGCTGGGTCCTTTCTCAATCTCTCTCTTTTGCGAGTCAATAGACCAGGCACCTCTTGTATTAGCTAGGCAAATACTGATCTGTGACTTCTGCATTTCTGCCAAGCTCGCTTTTAAAAAAAAAAAAACAAAAATACACAGAATACTGTGTATTTTTTCTACTTGTTACAACCTGGCAGCTAAGTATTCTATACCTAGGATCAGATGGTTATTTCTGTGATATGACCGTATAATGAATCCTTGGGTGCAACTCCAGTATTCAGGCACAACCATATAAGTTATATTAGGCAAAAACACCTCTAATGTACGTGTGTCATACATATTACCAGGGTCAGGCAATGAAAGAAAATCTTAAAAAAAAATATATATATATATAATAACAATCTTATTCATTTATTTACAATATTATAACAAGAAATTAACAGATTTCTAATGGCTGGCTTGTTTCTGAGGGTACCTACATCTGGCTCAAGCCTCTGGAAAGTGTTCCCTCTGGAGTTAAGTTGTCCCTGGCTTGGAGAGCTGCTGCAGGGAAATGACCAGACTTCTACACATCTTCTAATTGCTTCAGCTTCTTGCGAGTAACCAGAAAGGAAAAAGGCATGAAATACAGAGATTGTATTTCACAGAGTTTATTCAAGCATCTTACACTATTCTCATCATCAGTTTGTCATTTGAGTCCAAACACAGCCCAAAAGTCAGTGAAACCCTAAATGGCAAGTTTCAACTCGGTTCACACTAAAGCAAAATCAGACTTCAAAACTCAAGTTTCTTGAGAAATCATATCCCCATGGAAATCAGTAGTGGAAAATAGTTATTAAATTTTATAAGCCACTGCACTGACAATGTATTATCTATCCCTTCTGTTTCTGTGGGTGCGCTTTATCTGGTCTTGCTTTCAAAGTCCCACATAACCAATGCTGAAACATTTCAAAGTTTCCTGTAAATTACTGAATAAAATGGAAATTATATATAAAAAAAGAAGTTGATGCTTCTTGAACTTTTTTTTTTCCAGAAAATTTACCACACTTAAGATATATTAATGGATCGTTTACTGTTGAAAAAAGTTTCTCAATGTTCAAACTACATTTTTCTCTGTTTTTAATTTTAACTGACTGTTCCTATATATACTCCTTCTGTGCTACATAGAAATAATTTTTACTCTAGAAGTCATGAAGATCTATAGAGAATAATCATGCATCCCTGTAAACTTTTTTACTAATACACTACATGTTTGGTTCTTTTAATCTTTCTTCAATGTCTCCTCTCTAACCTGTGTTGTTTGTTGCTGATGTTCTCTCTACTCCCTCTTCGCTGCGGTAAAGCTGTTCCTATTTTTCCATAGAAATATGCTGCAAGGATTAGATTTTTAATAAAATTTGAAATCAGTGTATTTAACATGGTTTGAAGTTATTATAGAAATGCTGTATAGCTTCAAATGTATGTCTCTAATAGCCTGCAGCTAGTGGAAATTCTCTTGTTGTTTAAGTGGAAGAGGCCTATGATTTCAGAGAAGAAAGTTGTAATTTCCTCTTCATTCATCCATTCAGTTAGCTGGTAAATGTGATTTCTGAGTATACAAGCATCCATGAATGGTTTTATAATGATCCTGCAGTAAATTAATGTGATTTAATCTGAAGAGACTTGAAGGCAGCAGCTGCATCAGATGGTACTGCCTTCCTCCTGAAATGCAACAGTAGTGGTGGAATATCAGAAAAACTGTCTTTTGCAGAGGGGTAAGTGGAAAATGGGAAAGAATAATATAAGGCCATCATTTCAGCTTCTTTGCTAATGGGAGGACTACAGGAAAACTTGCCGCTGAGTATAGATGCAAAAAGAAAGGGGCAGACAAGCAGAGCTGAAGAGAGGAATCAGCCAGGAGGAGTATAAAGCTGTTGAGCCAGAGCTTGCATTGTGAAACAGTAAAAAACAGCCCTTGCAAAATACAGCTGAATGAAACCTGTAGGACATAGTCATGGCCATGAACATAAAAATTTGAAGAATTCATTCACTTGAAAACACTATAGATTTTTTGAGAAGTTGTTACAGGTAAAACCACCTTAGAAAAAGCATAGATAAGGCAATATAGTATTTCCTCCCTGGGAAGGTGAGAAGGTACAAGCAGAGATGGCCATTTGTTAGATACTCCCTTGGACACATTTTACGGACTGTTTTTTGTCTTCTTTAGGGATTGGCCTCATTGGTCTCCTGCCCAAAGAGGAGGTCACTCAGGTGACTGTTCTTCATGAATACTAGTGGACTGATGGCCTTATAGCCTATGGACTGATGGCCTATAAAATGCCACTAAGATAAGAGCCATTGTCCCAAACACCGGATAACAAATTAGAACGGGACACATAGCATCTCCTGGCACACCAGGTAGCCTAGAAGACAAAATCTTTCTTCTCTCATTTCCATTAGCAGTCAGGATAAGTGAGAATTCTGTTAGAGCTGACCTCTAGCAAGGGGTTAAGCACTGAAACTTCAACTTTTGAGAGCTCACTTATGCTAACTATTTGACCAAAACCCTCTTGTGCATACACATATCTTTTGCTCTCAGACTTTGCTTTGCAAGCTATGAAAGATAAAACATCCACATCTTTCCAGATATAATACTGCATACTAATATAACACGTTTCTGAGGTTCTACACAGAAATAAATACTTAATGAAATCAGTGATTAGAAAAATAGACAGTGGGAGTGGGTTAAAATAGCTTTCACTTAAGCTGATGGAGCTCTAAGTAACAGATGTTTTTAACCATGATTTCCAATGAATTACAAATATCAGAGAAATTGAATACCCTTATTTTTCATTCATTTCAAAGAGCAACTTTTATTTCACAGTTCACTGTTTTCATTGGAATATGTTATGCACTTACAACACTTAGCACCTTTTCTGAAATTCTTCTCTTCACATGTGCACAGCATTTTGAAAAATAGAGAATAACTTTTTCTTAAACCTATGGGCTATAACTTCTATGATATGGATGTTTCCTCCTTCAGATAATTTATTTTACATAACAATTAGTGATAAAGATTTTATTTTCTGTACTTACATGTATGCAAGGTAAATGTGTGATTTCACTGGCGAAAAAAGAAAGAAGAAAAAAAAAAGAAAAAAAAGTTTAATTTGCTGAATTATCTCCATGCTGCAATACAGAACTTTGAGTATATTGCCTCTAAGTTAATGTGCAATACAAGAGAGAATTCACATGGAAACATTGGTCAGGACAGAAATCTAGGGAATATTTAACATCAGAGAATAATCAACAAATGGAAAAATGTATGGGGGAATGCAATATCTAATAATTAACAAACAAAAAAAATATCCCAAACTCCCTACTAATT
Organism: Nothocercus julius; assembly: GCA_013398735.1. NCBI lineage: Eukaryota > Metazoa > Chordata > Aves > Tinamiformes > Tinamidae > Nothocercus > Nothocercus julius. Next base: position 6,544,390 of record VZSV01000009.1, on the reverse strand, counting down.
TATTTATAATCAGAGCGATCAACAGATTTTTTTGCTCACCCTGAAATCTGGAGAAATGCTAAATCTAAAAGTCTACAATAAATAAAAATATATTAAGTCCTGTGAGTATTATTTGTACATACTTTGTGTACAAGATAACTTGGACTTATCTCATAGATAAGAGACATGCAGCAATCAGGATATTATTAATTTGGAAAGACGCTTTGTTAAAATAAAGATCATACTACAGGATTAGCTTTTTTTTTTTTTTTTTTTTTTTTCAGCATTTTTAATGAACAGGACAGTAAATCAAAAAAAAAGAAGTACAAAAATAGTCAATAAAAACACAGAAGAGACTGATACTGGCCACCATCAAGCAAAAAAGCTGCTCAAAGTTTGGAATCTCTCCTACCTTTTTAACATCCACAAAAACATTTTTTGGCATATGTCACAATTAGCTATGAGAAATGTATGTGCCAAGTTCTCTATTTCCATCTAGCAACAATTAGCCTTCCTCTTGCAATTTAAGTAAAGAAGTGGAGGAAATGAGTGCAACTTGTAATTACAAAACAGAATTTTTGAAGTTTGACAAGGGCAAATGACCGCATTCATTCTGACACCTTATAGTTATTTAACTAAGCACTCAGGTTTTTTAACTAACTAGGTATTTTTTTTAGCTATGTATTTAACTAACTCAAAGTTATAACATGAGAGGCAATGATGGGGATAATGAAGAGAAATGTTGGGAAGATCTTGTGGGGCTAAAGGAAAGGAAAGTGCAGGAGAGAAAGGGAGAAAGCTCAGGAAAAGTCTGAGTGTCTGAGATGAAACAAAACCTTCAGAGCAGAAACCTTCAGGGCAAGCACAAGATGGAAAAGAACAATAAGAACAATTAAAGGACAACATAGCAAAAATACCCAAAAGCGAAGGGATTGTTTTTTCAGGTTTCTTCGTGTTCCAGATAGCAATTATGAAAGCTCAAAGAGCTTAAAACACCCAGGAATCACCAGCTGCCTTAAGAAAGCCAGTATGTTGGAGAACTGAAGTGGCATTTAGAATTATGAGGTGGCATATACATGAGTGCCAAATACGTATTTTGAGGTGAATACAGTGTGATTGAGTAAAAAATGCATGAGATGATAGAGATTTTAAGGTGAAACAAAGTTAGCCATTCTATCATGAATACCTTAAAGTACTGAATTGCAGGAAGAGAATTTCCTACAAGGAAAGAAGAAAAACCTGACAGAATGGACTATCACTCCAGTGCGACAGTCCTGACACTGCTGAATGCTTCCATCAACAGGAAGAGGTTGATGTGAGAAAAAGGAGATGTTGAAGATAAGGTTAGATGAGTATTTAAAAAACAGTAATAGCTGGCCCCGTGCCAGCTGTCAGGAAATCTCACAGGATGCACCCTGGACAGGACTTTTCCTGAAAGGAAAGAAATTTTGGGTGGAGTTTGGCGATGCACAAAGCAGTAATCTCAGGCGCGTCCGGGGAAGGGCACCGTGCTTACATTAAAAGCACAGTTGCTCCTTCCAGGAAGCGAGTGTCAGATCAACAGCACTGAGAAATGGCAGACCACTGAAAGGACTAAACGCTACGCAGGAATTGTAATTCTCCTCCAAGAAAGGAGGAAAGAAACCGATTTTTCTTAGAGATTGACTTCAGAAGAGTTTTTGCATTGTTACTCCTATAGCTATCTGTATACATACACACAAACACATACACAATACAGTGGAAATGCACACATCTACTAAAGTATGACTCAGGTCTTGGACAAATAAGTAAGCACAACTAATGCAGATACCAGAAGATTACATTTCTAAAATCCTATTTCTTAGGATTTGAGAAATATGCTTTGATGAGTGGTAGCTAGAGCCAAATTGTTAATTTTTTTGATTGCAGTAGAATGTGACCCTCTTTGAATATGAGCTGCAATAATTAGCCAGAAGGGAAGGAGTGCAAAATATTTACAGGGAATAATTTGAGTCTCAGATGTCTTCAGTATGATCAGAAAATAGAACATTAACACATGTGCATGGGCATGTCTGCACTAAAATCAGTGAACAATTCAGTCTCTCACTGCAGGAATAGCTAACTGATGTTTATTCTCATTTTTACACATTTTGGAAACAACCTTCTTACTTTAGAGCAATATCAGAGGGCTAAAGAAGCAAACGAAGTAACATTTTGCATCTTCAACTAGAAGGGTCTGGTGAATTATGTTGGGGTCATTGCTGAGTCCATTTTAAAATGCTGTCTCATAAAAGCTTTTGCATAAAGTAAATGAAGGTAAGTGGGCTGAAATAGATCTTTCGATCTTTCATTTCAGGTATATGAGATGCTACCTGAATAAGGACTTTGGGATAAGGCTCTACAATACCACATTTGTTGGGAGCTACTAAACCTCAAGAATCAACAATTGTAAAGCCTTCCTGTTTATTCAGTAAAACCTGTAGAGTTGAATCCAGTACTCATAGAAGTTAAAGAAAACCTGCTTGCTGCCTTCTAGTTACTGTGGATTACATCTTTTGTTGTTGATCATTTTTAAGGAATACACTGTTCACTAATGCAAATGACACATTCAAAATAAACCTTGCTTGTAAGACTAACTGCTATTATATGATAACTCAAATGGCAACCTTATTTTCCAATATACATGTTTCAGATGACAATCTGAATGCAGTGTGCTAACGTATTGCATTAAGATATACTGAATTACTGAAGGTCATTTCAAATAACTTGTTTAGCACTGGCAGGATACAATGACATTCACTAGGCATAAAGAAAATAAGGCATTTTCTTTTTACATGAAGAAGAGAATGAAGAAATATGCTTCCCTACTGTGCATGTGCATTATTCAGTGCTTTGTGAGACTAAAAGAAAGGTAGATATTTAATAATTCCTTACATTATGAACAGTATTCATCTACTCTTTTTTTTTTCTTCTTCATTATAATAATCAGTCTTGGATTTTAACAAGATACCATATCTTGCAGCATATTGAAGATATAAATCTTATGGAAATGACGTGCCAGTAATTTGTGTTAACACACGCAAAGTTTTTGTTTTCTCCTGCAAATGTAGAACTCTTTTATAAAATAAAAATAAAAAATATGTGTTTTTTAATAAATAATGAGTAACAAGAGGTTAAAATTTCCACTGCTAAATCATATGCTGCTAAGAATGTCAAATGTTAACTGAATGACTGCAACATCCTAAATGTAATCATGGAATATATTAAAGCCCTGTATAAGTGCAATAATGATAAAAGAGTATTTGTATAGTTTCAGATTTTCTTGGAACTCAGACTTAAATAGTAGAACACATACTTAAAACTGAGCATCACTTTAAAGCACTCAGAGTGCCCTCTTATAACTCAAATGAAAAGATCGCATTCATAATGAAGATTATATAATTATGAAATTGAGGCTCTAGATGACTGGGGGTAAACTTAGGTATCACAGAACTTTGTCTTTACTTAAATTAGTGGTATTCATTAATAACTCGTAAAATGTCTTCATTTTGTATCATCATGCAAGAGAAGAATAGCTTGCTAGTGACTTGCACTGATTTAGCAATGGCTGTCTAAAATTCCTGATTAGATTTTTTCATTTAGGGTGAGTACAAACTTTGCGATGGCCCTCCCTTGGCTACTGATTTGTCTACTGTATTATTATTTCACATAAGAGAAGGTTTTATTATATATGACTTAGCAAAATATGTCCAGGATGTTCAGTTGCTGTTTCCTGGATAGCAGTACACTGATACAATCCTCAACAGTCCTCCGATATAGTCCTCCAATTTGACAGGAATTTTTCCCCAACTTCATCTGAGTTAAACTTGAAGTGTTTACCTCAAGTTTGTGTTTGAAGGAGCTTCACAGGTATAAAATCTCTATTTTTTTTTTATTATTTTCATTGTTCTTGTAAGATGCTTTATCATATTATCTGTCTTATAAGCATCAAGCAGCAGCATTAGCTTGTGAAGGTGAAAGGAAAAGAAGGCCTGCTATAAATTCATTACTACATCTATCCCAAAGAGCTGGATTTTATGTGATGCTGTTAAGGACTGTAAAATCCAGAACTAAAGAAAGATAAAAAGAATTTGATGGTACCTTTTTTAGAAGTGCACATATTCTGGAGAACTGGCACAATGTAAAGATCCAGGTAATGCAGGTTCCCCAATTCATGTCAACCACTTTTAATACATAGAAGACAGAAATTAGTGTCTAAAATGGCTTTATTACAGTAAAATCTACAAACAAAGCAAAGCTTTGCAGGAGAGTCAGCTGTGAATTTCTACGTGTAATAGGAAAGGGCAAACTATTAGCAAATAAGCCTGCATTTTTTTTCAAACTCTAATATTAGGGTTTTCTGTCTAAAATGAATACATGAAATATTCTCAGGATCCTACAAACTAATTTCTGCAAGTCAGTGCAGAACACATCTTGATCTCATATTATGTAACATCCATTTTATGGGCACAGGAGGCCACCCTCCTGTGAGGGATCTTAGATACAGTGATAACTTACTTACACTTAAGAATTTTGTGCATTTTGACTAACTTCTGCATCATGCTGTCTACCTTTTGGTTAATCATGAAAAAATATCCATCTTTTTAAGCTCGACCTTGGTAAAGATTTCAAGTGATGCTAAATTCACACCTTCCTGTGATAAGTTAGTGGAAGTGGCAATCAAATTCATCTTTAAGGAGCTGTAATTCAGTTACCGCTTGATTTTTTTATCTTTATTTCAATACAAAATGCTTCAAACCAGCAAAAGCAATTGATTCTGAAAGCCTCTCTGTTTCATAGGTTATACATGCTGAAGTCTCACAGATTTTGCTTCATTAATGTTGACAAACAGCACTGGTAATTATCCTGGTTTGAGAAAAGGTATATAGAATGCCTAGATTTTGAGGGAGAGACTGTTTTCAATTTCCCCTGTTAAAGACAGAGGCAAACCTCTTAAAACACAGGTACGCTACAGTAGATCTACTACCTAGAGAGCTAATATAAAATCTGAAGTATGGTTTTGGTAACACATGGAGACCGTATTCTTTTTGTTTTCTCTTAAGGAGTATCCCAATTTGACAGTGAAATACAAACACCTGAAAATTCAGACCTCAGATTATACTAAATCTACACCATGAGATTTTGGACATTAACTCTAAAAGCAGCTTTTATTTTCACCTGCAGCTTGCAAGAGATGACAAGAAACATTACCACATATTTCACTCAGTTCAGCGTGACCTCTTTCTCACAAAAACATTAGGAGGAGTCAAAATCTTATGAAGATAGTTCATCACGCACAATATATCTAGGAAACTTTATAGCTGAGGGAGTGGTTTGTTTCAGAAAATGCTAGTTCATTCCATATTCACATTGTTTTATATAAAACATAGACCTTAGTATTTTTTGAAAATATTGTAACATTACTTTGTCCAATTTGATTAATATTAAGTGTTTTCTTAGTGTTTGATGCTTCCTACTGCAAGATTGGAAATATGCTGGGTACCCTCTAGTGGACAAAAGGATGCACAATTTCTTATGGTATTATTTGAAACCTGGAGCATTTCTGCATGTAGTTCAAGCCAATGTAGTTAAAGCATGTAGTTAAAGCCAACATTATGTTGAAGTTTACCCCACACATGAACATTTCTGATACAGCCATCATCCAAAGCAGAAAGGAAATGTAAGCATAATTCTAAAATAAAAAATAAAATTAAATTTTTTTAAAAAAAAAAAGGAAAGCATGTCTTATTTTACTTCTAGCATAAACCACGTAGCCCAAAGCCACATGACAGGTCTTCTCTCTCTCTCGCCAGCTGGTGTGACCCATTGCAATTGCCCTGCCTTTCATATGAGTTTCTAGTAACAAGGTAATGGTTGTACAAAGTATAAGAAAGTACATATTGAAGCTACTATTTAAAAATTCTATACATTTTTAGAGGGAACCTGGAGTTCCCAACTCCTGCTGACCTCAGATTAATACATATACTTTATCTCGCTTCAGCTACTCATTAGGCCATTCAATGTTGAAAGATATAGATCTACTTTAGACTTTATTGGTTTTCTTCAAAGAGATGCTCTGAAAAATCTGCAGAATGAACATGAGATTATTGTGGTACACAGATGCTACAACTATCTTTTTCATTAAAAAGCATCTTCAAGTGAATCGCTACCAGCTACCTCAAACAAGCAGTAGATCAGATATCAGGCACATTTATTTATTTATTTATTTATTTTCTGAAACTTGTTCTTACAGTTTTTCTGATAACTTCTTTGAGGAATGTGAAATTACTTTTGGAATATTTTGATGATCACTACATAATTTACTCTGACTAATTTCTCTTCTTCCATGTGACTGACTGACATCACTGATTTGACACGTCAATTAACACTTTGTCAGTCTTTCCTTCACACTTTATTTGTTACTAGGTCACCTTCACCTAGATACCACCGTTATATCATTTAATTGCTGAGCTTTTTCCATGGCTAATTTAACACGTAAGTTATCAGCACTTCTGATTTCTGCATGCAAATCAGATGAAACAACTTGAGTTAGAATTCAACAATGTTTCTCTTCTCACACATGCTAGAAAACTTCATAATATACATTTCATGGTTTTTATCTCGGTACATTTTGTTTCTTTTTTTTTTATCATATGCACATAATAAAGGAGTTTATGTGTTTAAAAGCAGTGCTAAGTCATATTCTTTAAAAAGGATTATAGCTTTCTGACTCATGGTCCTATGTACCTCAAAAGGAGCTCCAGAGTAGCTAGTATACAGTAAAGACAGACCTGCTGTTAGCCAATAACAAATTTTCTGGCAGGAGGATAACCAAAATCATTCCTTCTGAGAGCACAAATTCAGGGATTCCTTCTCTTCCTAGACTGATTCACAGACTGAAATCCTCCTGTGTATTTTCCTGCCTACAAGTGTTCTTCCAGAGGTGTCCGTCAGGCTCACCACTGGAAGCTGGCTGGTGGCAGCAGTAAAGCAGCTCTGCTAAGGGGCATGACCGGCTTTATCTCGGACATGACAAGTCATAGTTTCAAATTTCTACTCAGATTTGGATGTTTAAGCCTGCATTTTTCATTTCCAGAAGACTGCCTTAATCAACAGGTCAATATGCTTATGTGGGCTGAGGTTGACCCAACGTTTAACAACAGACCTGTGGGTGGCAAGCAGAGCTGGATGCTGCTGCCAGCTGTGAAGCAGAGACCTGTGTTCCAGGCCCCTGAGCTATTACTGTTCCCATACGGATTTTGTATTAACCCAGTACAGGATACAATGGGTAGGAGAGAGACAGGAGATAGGCTTTTACTAGTTAACATCATTATCCTTGATTTTAGAAAAGTAAGAAACTTCTTTGAAGAAAAGGGAGAAGTTATACACACACCATAGCATTAAAAAATTCTAGGGAATGTTTGTCTCTCATCATGTCCTGTCCATAAGACTAAAATTCTCTCATGTGAGAGCAGGGAAAAATCCTTCCATTACCTTGAAATTGAAAAGTCTCTTTTGAGGGACAGGATCAAGAAGTTTTGGGACATTTGTCTCTCAGCCACAAACAGTAGATAGGTGTCTCCTACTAACAACTTGAGATTAGATTATAAAACCACTTTTCCAAGATTTATGCAGCCCTATCTCTGGCAAAATCTTTTGTTCATCTTGAAGTTTGAAAGAAAAATACATAAAATTTCCCCACTTCATATGACTTTTTTTTTCTCAGATGTTATGATATTCATATTTATAAGACAGTTTACAACTATACTGTGCTCCTGGGAATTTCCCTCTGGTCTAAAAGACTGATTAGTATTTCTTTCATGTCTATACCTAGTTCAAAATTGTCTCAATTAGAAGTAAGGGAGGAGAATCAAAAACTTTTTTTCTGTAACAGATCCCTTGAGGGCTCAAAAGGCCAGGCCAGACAGCAACTCCCATGTAGAAAAATTGTGACACTATTTCCTTCAAAAAAATAGAACAAGCTATTCTTACAGTCACCATCAAACTGCCTGTAGTAATCCAAAAGAATGACTGATTCTTGAAAGATTATTTTGACTATTTCTATGGCTAATCATTGTTTAGCATAATGTTTCAGAAAAAATATTAATTTTACATAGCTCCTCTGTTTTGCCTTCTATTTGTTTTCTTAATACATTAAATGTTTAGAAGAACAGGATAAATAAAGCCTGCTTCCTCCATCTAAGAGTCTAGTGATAACTTTATCTTTGTGAAGGGCCAACCTGAGCTAGTCTAAGGGCTTCCAATGATATTTAGCAAAGTCCTCACAGACCCAGAGAATGCTGCTTAGGAAATCTGACACTGTTTGAGTCAGTTGCTGTGGTTTCTGCTCCCTGACTGGGGAGTCTTGCCTCTAAATGAGCCAGAAAGAATCCCTAGAATTTTTAATCTCACAGTAGAGATTGAAAAAGCAGGTAAAACACAACATATGACAAATGACCCCAAATATTTCCCCTTCCTCTTTAGCTAAAGATGCCTAAAGATCCAAATTCAAGACACTTGAGTAACATCCTGATTAAAACATACAGATGATTTAAGAACTATCTTGAAGACAGTCAATCAACTTTATTTTCTTTTTTATGTCACTACGCACACATTGATCTGGATGTAAATACTCCTAGTTTCCTCCTGTGAACAGTGAGTAGAATTGGTTTTCAAGGCACAATTTTCTCTCATCAAGCTAACATCGAGTTGCTTCCCAGCAGTTTCTGTGGTTCTCCTTGTCCTCTGATCAAGGACGTTGTCACTGTGCTGTCACCTTTATGGCCATGACAAATAAAACGGCATGTTTCACAGACCAGTCCTCTGAAATTAAAACATTTGACTAGGATAGATGGTGGCGGAGTAGTGTTGTATGGCTATTTTTGTCTCTTTTCTGCACAACGCCCCATATTTCCTAAGAATCTGTTACAGAATTTCTTCCAAACTATTCATACCACAACTATCCATACACATAACTATCTATACTCTTGCAATGATGCACTGAACACAGAAGAGTAACCTCTTGTCCTTGTCAAGGATTGAGTAAGGATTGTTCCTTTTTCCTCTGTGCATGTTCAGTTAAAATTTGCTGATATGGACAGACTGCGGGAATTCACAGTGGCTACCATCTCTTGCTCAGCCCTTTTTAAATTCAGCTGGATGACTTAGAAAGATGCTATGGGAACACTGGATGTGGAGATGCTCCAGAGTGTAACAGATTTGATTAGTACAGTAGGCAACCTGATTTTTTGTAGGGGATTATCTAATGGTTTCTCCTTCATGTGCCACAGCAATAAACGAATGATCTCTCTGCAGCTAACTGGATGCTGCATGATGCAATTTAGATGATGCTTGTTTTTAAGTCTGACGCAATAAAGACACAGGTAGAGGAAGCCTAGACAGCATTGTGTAAATGTAGCTGTACCTAGGTACTGAACTTGAAATAACCTGCAAGAACAATAAAAATCAGATTATATTTTAAATGTTATTTGAAGGGTTCCTCCTCTTCCTAATCCTCATTTTTTAAACCTCATCTTCCAATCCTGCACAGATATTTTCATTTTAGCAGATGCTTCCCCTTTGAGCTTTTCCTATCAGATATATTTGACTGAAGTCTCAAGCTGCTTGCTCACCTCTCTCTACTTTAATGGATCAGCTGAGCTGGAAAGAGGAAAATAGCTCAAGCAGATGTTTCAGAAGAAATGTTAGAAAATAAGTGGAGGCTGCTAGTGTGGGTTTTATTTTTGTGTGGCAGCATTAACAGATGCTCACTGAGACTAATAAAGACTTCTATCATTTTCCATGGAAACTGATGGCAAATTTGAATTAAAAAAAAAAAGTTTCCTTTGAAAAGCTGACATGCAGATTTATTACATACAGTGAAATACAATGAAATTTTGTGAGGGAAGCATTTATTCTCATTCAGACAAATGAAAACAAGAGAGGCTCGTATCAAGGTATTTAGTAGGCTGTGGCTACCCTGTGTGGAAGGTAGGAAAAGCTGAGAAGACAAAATCACTCTCTCTACACAGACTTTCACAAGACCCAGTTAGTTACGGGCCTGCAATCCCTTTCCTCTCTTTAACTGTTTAGATAGTAGAAGTTGTGCAAAGAAACTGCAGGTACACCTTAATCTCAGTGACTGTCTCTCAGCTATTAACAAGCAGGTTTAATACAGGTATTTGCACATACTCTCCTGATCCTATTGCCTACTGGCAATTTCTGAAGCACAGAATACTTTGAACACCACCCAGACATATTTCTGTAAGTAATGACCTACTGGATGTTAAAAAACCTATCCAGCTATTATATCCTAGAGTACAAGCCTAAGGAAGGGGAGGATATATTACAAAAGCCAAGGAAATTGATGCACTTACACGTTTACCTTCTTAGTCACATTTTGGATTTACATTTCAAGATTAAAGGCCACAGCAATGAGTAACAAATAAAAAAAAAAAAAAAAAAAAGTTTTAATGGAAAAAAAAGAGTTCCGAATAAGACAAACTAAGACAAACTACAGGAAAGGGAAGCCATGAGGACCACTGTCTCGGAACCAGTTTGCAGTCCAAGAAGGCTGGGGACTGAAGAGCAGCTGTAGAGTTAATATGTGATACAATATCATAAAAACTTCACATTCAAATTTGGTATCTGCTGGATTAATTTCTGCACGCACAAATAAAGTAGGGACTATCCTAGCTTATAACTAATGCTCAGTGATATAGTGAAACTAAGTGATTTGTTCCAGGTTAGAGAGCAGACTGGCAGAGCTGAAGAAATAAAACTCCACTCCTCCCACTCCCACTCTGCCCGGTTGGAGTCTCAGTCCTGCGCTTTAACCAGGGCAGGGTTCTGCCTGGATCAAAACCTTATAGAATTCTACTGACAACTGGGATCCATTTTCCCTTGACATCAATGGCAGACTAAAAATTGACAAAAAGTACAGAATTGAAATGGAAAAGGGA
>VZSV01000009.1:6517912-6532470 GCA_013398735.1 Nothocercus julius | reverse complement strand
TTATATTTTGTTATTATTATTATTTATTATTATTTATTATTATTATAGATCATTAATATTTATTCACTTTCTCCCTTGTTTTACTTCCTTCTTTTCTATTTAATCTTTCTATTTCATCTTGTATCAGCTGAAGTTAATTACAGGTGATCAATAACTTCAAATTTACAGAATTGGGACATCTCTTCTCATACTTTCCTCCCCAGAATCCCCTTCTCTCTTCTCTCTTCTTTTTCTGGGAACAGATGAGGGAGTAACATTCCTTGTTAGATTCAGCAAAGTTGCCTGAGCACCATATAATCCTTTCTGCACAATAGTCATTTCATAAACTATTTCATAGAACATGTTTAAGATATTGTGAAAAAAATATTCAAAATGGCTTTCTGAAATGGTGAAATCCTGAGCTAAACCTGTAGAGATTTTCTTTTATGTTTTCTTTTGTATACTTTACTGAAAGGAGATCATTTCATAAAGACTTTGGCAAGACATGTTCACACAGCTCTTTAGCTGGACTCTTAATTCTGAAGATAAATTTGGAATCCTATATTTTGATGCAATGCATTTTGACTGGAGGTTATTAATCAGAATGGCTACCTACCCACACCTCATTCAAGGTGTTGTACCTGTTACCAAGCTCTGCTTCAGGCTAGGCCCACTTTGAAAGGCATTTGGACCAGATGATGTTTGGATCAGAGGTTCCTTAATATTTGTATTATACTATTATACTATACTATATAATATTTGTATTATGCTATCTTTCTATGTAATCCATTGATTGAAAAGCCAATTTCAGGCACTCATTTTCTATGTATTACTTAGCTGTCAGTGTTTGGGAGCAGATGATAAAAAATAAAAGGGTAAATCAACCTTTGTGACTGTGGCCATGGTTTAAAGAAGCCTGCATAGATCTATCTGCACTACCCATTCTAGACACATTCCTGAGTAATGCACTAATTAATCTTATGATCTTGGGATCTTATCATTCTATGAGAAAATTAAATCAGAAAATGAGTGCTGGCTTTTTACTTAGTGAAGAATAATGATATTCATATTTTCCGAAGTTGTATTTTCGCTGGAACTAAGAACATTCTCTAGTACACATGCATTTGGTATTAATCCTTTCATCCAAGTGGTACTAAAATAATGTAAAGGGACTGTTCTTTAACTCACAAAACTGCACAGATTCTTAATTGCATGAATTTTAAACAGAGCTGTATTTAAGTAATATAGAGTGGTTTTCCTCTGGAATACAATATTATACTGATCACAGTTGGGCTGGAAAGAGATGACTTTAAAAATAATGATGCCATTGCATTTAGATAGTATCATTTCCTTCCCTGGCTTTATTTATGCTTTAAGCACTTAATGCAACAATAAATCGGGAAAAATCTACAGTAGGCCTTTATCACTCAAACTGCCTTTATCACTCAAACTGATTTTATATTTTAAAATACAACCAAAAATAAGCTTGTGAACTGTTTCAGTGTCTTAAGTATTTTTCTAATGCTCTCTTCACTTTCACTTTCATAATGGTTTATTTTATAATTCAATAAAAGACCAGTAAGGAGAGAACTTCTAGCGACCAAGTATTTACAACAGCTAAGTACTTACAGAAATATCAATCAAAAAAACTCATAAACCAAATAAAATGTATCTGTCACTCTAAGCAGAGTGAAAAGATGGTGACCATAAAAACGACCATTCTTCTACTTCAGACATGAAATGCTTCCCTCTATTCTGAGTGACATGGAGGAGGATATCTTTCCTCTTCCTAGTCATTCTTTGATCCCTCTCAGGTATTGCTGACAGGGAGGGAACCAGGCAATGTCTGGCTCTCTCATGTATAAAAACTTGCCTCCTTTCTGTCTACACTCCTATGAAGTGGTTATGCAAGAGCAGCCTTTTCAGTAATCACTTAGAGAAAGAGCATCTGACAGAGATCATAGAATCATTGAATAATTTAGGTTGAAAGGGATTTCTGGAGGTCATCTCATGCAACACTCTGCTCAAAGCAGGGTCAGCTTTCAACTCAGATAAAGCTGTTCGGAGTCAAATGCAACAAGTTGCAAGTATTTCCAAGGATGGAGATTTCACAAATTTTCTTAGGGCCTGGATTGATGTTTTGGGCTTTATACTTGTTTCAATTGTTTCAAGTTTATACTTGTTTCAATTTGTCCATCTACTTCTTGCTCTGGGGAGCACAAAACCAGACAAAGTACTGCAGATGTAGTCTCACAAGTACTCAAGAGAGGTAAATAATCACTTCCCTCACCCTACAAGCTACGTACTTCTGAGGTAGACCATGATATAGTTGGCCTTCATCACTGCCAGCGCATGCTGGTAACTCACATTCTCCATGTTGTGCATCAGGACCCCAGGACCTTTCTGGCAAAGCTGCTTTGTGACCTGTCCTGTTGTACGGAGTTATTCTGTTTCAGGTGCAGGTTTGTGTATTTGCATTTTCTTGATTATGTTTCTATCAGACCTTTCCTTCATCCATAAACAGCCCTACAATTCAACGTATCATCTGCTTCCCTCAAGCCCACAGCTTGCTGAGGACTTACGTTGTTACTCAAGACATCAAACAGTATCTAATACCAACTTAATATCAGCCCCAGAGTTAGTACTCAGGCACCAGCTAAAGTCTAAACCACTGACTGCCAGGCAGTTTTCCACCAGTCCTGTAGTCTGCTCATAGTCTGCTTGTAGTCCTTATCTCCCCAGGCTGGTTACAAGCAGATAGTGTCTTACTCAAGTCAAAGAAAATTACATCCTCCACTCTCACAGTGTTCACAAAGCCAGCTATCTCATCACAGAAGAACATGCTTGTCAGGCATGATTTGTCACTCAATACAATCCCAGCTGTTCCTAGTCACCTTCTTGTCCTTCATGGCCCAGAAAATGGCTTTCAGGAGAATTTGCTCCCTAAAATTGCTGGACTGAGGCAAGGCTTACTGGCCTATGGTTCCCCAGTCCTCTCTCCTGCCCTTCTTGAAAGTGGGCAGTTGCCTCTTCACAGCCTTTAGGAATCTCTCTCACTCAAGTGGATAGCACTTAATCTCCTGAGACAGTTCCACTTGGCACAGGGGCTTGAGAGCAAATCTTACTAGGAGAGGGCTCGTGGTACCCTGTTCGTCCATGCTAGAATGGACCATTCTCATGCTTTGAAGAGCTTGCTCTCTTGGGTCCCTTTGCTTTTCTATGCATTACCCCATGGGGTCCTGCTATTTGTTCTCTGAAGACAGTGTAGGCTGCTCGTCTGAAGTCCAGGGTCATTATTCCGCTACTCACTTACTCATTCCCATCAGAATCTTTAACTCCTCTGTCTCATCGTTGCTGCTGCCATTAACCTACATATATCTAACTAGTTCCTCTTCATTCATAAGTTACAAGCACAGCAGATCATCTTCTCAGATCACCTCACCCAGCACCTCCACCAAAAATTTGTCCTCAACAGATATTTCCTGGATTATTTGCACCCCACCATGTTGCCCTTTCAGAAGCTGTTGGGGTGGTTAACGCTCCCATAAAAAAAGAAGACCTGATAATAATCTTCTAGTTTTGTGCAGAAACTCTCATTAATTTCTTCCTCTTCTTAAGCATAGACTGTGAAGCAGATACCTGACATGACATCCCCTTTGTCCGTCTCCCCTCTGACCCTGATCCACTGACAGGTTCATCATCCTAACAGTTGAGGCACAAGCAAAGCTCTGCTTTCCAGACAGCCCTTTGTGTGTAGCACAGCCTTTCCTCCCTGTCTTCCCTGCTGTCCTGCCCAAAGAACCCACACCTGCGCCTCACGATGAGTCCAGCCATGCAGACTATCCCACCACTTTTCTGTGACCCGCAATGAGGTCACGGCACACAGACAGAGCGTGGGTTTGTAATTCCTCCTGCCTGCTTCCCATGTTGCATGTGTTCATGCCCTGGCACTTGACATAAGCTCACTAGCACCACCACTTTCCCTGAGGAAGATTAAAAGCCTGCCCGTTTTTTTGTTTTTGTTTTTTTTTTTTTTTTTTTTCTGGTACAAATCACTTTCTTCCTGCTTGTTATACAGCCTTAAAACAAACTATCAGTTCCAAGTGGATCCTGGGGCAACCTAGAATACTGCAGCTCCTAGACTACACCCCTGCAGTCACTTCCAGCATACTTGACAGCTCTAATGCCTAGCCAGACACAGAGAAAGTAAGTGCACTGCAGCATGCACAGTCTATCAGATATTAGTGCAGACAACACAGCAACACAGAAGAAAGAAGAGGTAAATCTTATACAGTAAATATATTTCTGCAAATTTCTGAAAGAATGTGGCAATTATAGTTCCCACTATGCACACTGAAGATACCCTGAGAGTTTGGGAAAATAAACATTTTCATCATTCTGACTATGATGAATGCTTTGAAAGCAGGATTAAATCTTACAAAGATGTGATTGCATACACCGTTAAGAACTGGACTCAAATCATGTTTTGCTGCATCTGATTTACTGAAAACTATGTAAAGTTAAAGTGACTATTTCTGCTAACTTTTGATTTAAATTTGTAGCCTAAGAACTTAGTCACTGATCACTTACATAAGAGTAAATCAATGCAATTTGTTTTATTTAGGTATAATTACTTGCAATTTATATTAAGTTAGTCTCAGCTTTAGTTCCACCTCCAGTTTATACCACTTTCACTCAAATCTGTAGAGATGGGTGAATTGGAGACATTAGTGCAAGTGTTAAGAAAATTTCAGCCAGAAACAGTTTTTGCCAGAAATGGCTTTTCAGAACTGGCAAAATATCAATAACACACTTATTTGAAATGTAACTATAGGGGATTTTAAATGTTAAAGGTGCACAGAATTTCAAAATACAAAATGTAAGAATTGTATTTACTCACCTAATGCCAGCCATGTTGGGACAAGAAGGGTTCTGGGGTCTGGACTAGATAGGTGGTTGGTTTGGGTTTTTTTTAACTTTGACTTCAAAGAAAAAAGGAAAAATGAAAATGAAGCTACAGAAAAGTATTTTCTCTTGTGAAATAAATGTTCTGTTTTTGTTGGCATTTACAGAGAATGATTGTTGCTTTTGATTTGTCTGGGTACTGTTGTGGCACAAAATTACAGAGACATAAGATCAGTAGAGGTTTTATGCACTTGATTTGTATTGATTATTAATGATTGTTCCATTTTATTTCCCTTTTTTATTTTTTATTTCTCTACTGACAAGCTAATAATTTATATCAACTACACCGTCTCACATTGCATAATGATATTGAAACAACTAGTTCTTATCCTCCAAAACAACCCCCCAGTACTTCAGTCCTGCACCAACACTTTACTATCTCTGGCATATACGGTCAGCGAAGCCATGCCTGTTTAAGAGCGTATCAGAAGAAAGGTTGACATGCCAGGAGAGTGGAGTGTTGAACCAAATGCTCAATTGATGCAAGTCAGTAAAGGTTTTCTGGCCTCATTTCAGATATTCCAGAATATGCTACTGGGACCATTTTGTCCTGGACAACTTAAAGAAGAAAAGCTAAATGTGTGAATTCAATACATTTTAATTTCTTTATCATTTATAATCCCAAAATTTTTCTTCAAGACTTGACTTTGACCACGGCAATTTCTTCTTCCTTCCATCCTGGACCTCCTATTTCTTTCCAAACCCTCAGCTTCTTTCACTTTTTTGACTTCTGATTTCTTCCTTGATTTTCACTTGCTTTACAAATCAAGCAAATGGCTTAAGCCTTACCCATAGTCTGGGGAAGTCAGTGGTAGTCTTTTTGGTGACTTGAAAGGATATGATTCAAATTTTATCAGCAAAATATTTCCTACAACACAGATCCTTTTTGCCTCGTTCCACTTCTCACCTTTTTTCACTGTACTTGACAACCCCTCAGCTGATCCTTTCCCCTGCTGTTTTTAAGCTTTCTTTCAGCCTTTTCCCCTCATCTTTAACTGATCCAGTCTGACATTCTCCATAGGGTTAGATATCTTCTGTGCTCTCTTAAACTCCTCTTCTAACCTGATACTAAATACATAAGCTGACACAGATACATAAAAATTAAACTAAAAAGACACAGGCTCTTTCTCCATTAAGTAATACTGCTTTTAATGTATCCTCCCCCCTCCCCAACCTATCCCCTTTATTTGTGTCTTATCTAATTATAGAATAGGACACACAGTCTCCTTCGAATCATGAACTGCTGTAGCGTCCCACAACACTGCTAGCTTAATGTGGCTCTGCTGATTTTATCGCCTGGGGAATCTGTTCCCAACTTGTTCCTACAGCAAATAGCATGGGGTCAATACCGCAACAGAAAAACAGCTCCATTCCGATCCAGCAGGATCATATTTTTATAAGCAACCTCTAGTATGACTTCTGATTTTGAGGACTGTTCTGCTCCAGCCCAGTTACTTTCCCAGCTGATAGAGGAAGCAGGATGTCCAGTGAAGTTTCCCCAGAGGTATGGTTAGTAGCCCTAGCAGCAAGAAAAAAAAAGGCTTTTGTCCTGTCTCCTTCGTGCAGAGCTAATGCTGTGCAGTTGTAAAAGAGAGTTGAGTAAGTGTGAGATTCCATTTCGGGAGCATGCAAAGACACAAGAATGCTGAAAGGATCTGACCCAGACCACACTTTCTTTGATCTAAGCTTTTTTCCCAACCTGAATGCTTACACTTATTTCTCTGCACTATCTATATTCATATCCTCAAGTCACTACTGTCATTTGTGCTTTATCCCTTCAATCTCATAAATGCATTCGCTCACCTGTATGACTGAGTTTTTATCCTGTCTTGCTCACTAGTCTTCTGCTCGGCTCCCTTCACATCTTCAATTTCCTCTGTAACATTGGCTTAATTCCTTTACTTACTACTTTCTCCAAATAACAGACCAGAACTAACCTTGTTTAAAAGGTTAATTTGATTGTCCCCACAATGCCATCTAGGCAAACAAGGCAAAACAAGGCTTTGACAGGGGAAATTGTTCATCCTGTGTCCTACTAGGAAAAGCAACAAACAGAATGACGAGGTGCTTACTCTACCTCAGGAAAGGTTTCCTAATATCCCACTCCTTAAGTCTCTTTTTATGGTTGTAGGCAGTAAAAAGTAAGTAGCAGATAGCACAAAACCAAGAAAATAGCTCATTCTTTGTTTAAAAGTTCATGCTGCATGGCAGTTCCTCTCTCTCAAAAGCGGTTTTATTTCTTAAGAGCAGAAGGTTGAATACAGTACACTGTGTAAGAGTTACTCACTGCAGTCATTTGGGGGTTAATAAAAAGACCAAAACACAGAACAGTTGCCATAGCAAACCAAAACAAAACAAAAATGTGTATTGACAGAACATAATAGGGTTTTGATCAACTCTTCTTTTGACATAATAGCTTGTTATCAAGGGAGGAATTTAACTGATTTATATAGTTCCATGCATTTTATCTTTGACTTAGATAATATAAGTACTGTTTTGAAGAAACAGAACTTTAATGTTCTAGCAAGTCTGCATGTTAATTACCTACTGTTGCTTACTTGTTACTCACTCCCCAATATTCCTGAAGTCTGTAACAGAAACCCAGTCATTTAAATAGAAAAAAAAATACTGAAAATAATACTAAATACACTCCCCTGCTTATGATCTTTATACAGTCAAGACATGTTGATGTTACCCATGAACACAGCAACAGATATTTAAAATCATTTTCTGTAATTTTTCCTAGATGCCTGGATGCACTTCCTCTTTCATTACAGTAACCAATTTTATCAAGATATTCATCAAATTGCAATGCCCCCCCAGTCAAAGCTTTAGGGTACCAGCTATGTCTGCATTACATCTTTGTGCCCTGGTAATTTGATGCTGTTAACCACAGACTCCCCTTCTCGATGTGAAATACCCATTTTGCAAAGCTTCTCTCTTCTCCAACCTTCCAGGTTCAGGCCTGAAGGAAGAGTCCTAAATCACAGGGCTCTTTGGTAAAACTTCAGTTCACTGGTAGCTATATTCAACCCAAAGGATACGCTGATCTTCTCAGCAACAATCCTGTTGCTATTTGAATTGCAACAGTAATTGCTGCAGTGATGAACAGAGACTGATTAACTTGGAAGAAGGACTTAGGTATCAGCTGTCCTTTATTCTGCACAGAGGCTTCTGCCTAGTGAATGGGACTATGCAGCATAAATTCATATGCCATGAAAGAGTCTGATTACACTGAACTGTGCAGGACAGGGATGAAGAAAAAACATCGGTAGGTCATAGATATTTAATGTGAACCTAAAGGCTGAACCCTTTGCTATGGATTTGTAGATTTCTAGACTGAGCAGAAGCAACAGCTACTCAAATGTGTCTAGGCTTCATCCAGGCATAGCCTTGGAAATGCTCCCAGAGATTACTGTAACATGAACATGGAATGCACCAACTGCTGAATGACCTGCTAAGCTGGACGGAGGGTTAATCCTGAGTCCTAAGCCAGCAACGACTGTTCCTCTTATTTTGCTAGTTGAGATCTTGCTGGATCTTGAGTTATCAAATATTAAGATCAGCAAGCAGTGTCATTCCCCTGCAACTGCACCTGGCATCTGTACAGTAAGAATCACTGTGTATTACACTGTACAAAAGGCAAGGACTAGAGCAAATATTAGAAAGAGATGAAGATGGGAAGTCAAAACAGGAGAAGGCAAAGGAGGCAGACAACAATATTACAAAATCTTGTTAAGTATTTTTAGTACAGCTCTCATATCAGTGCGGATTATTTTTCAACGCCAAGGACAAGTAGCATGAGTAATACGGGGAAACAGTGTGATAATTGGAAGCAGAGTGGATGTTAGTCTAGGCTAAATTGAGTGAAAGACTCCCGAATCTTTCCCTGATTGCATCAAAACATGGTATTAGTTTTCTAGTCATGTTTCTGAACTATCTTTGTGAGCCTACTGTATCAGTAGTCAAGGAAAATCAGTCTTTCCCATTTGTAGTGTCTCTGACTTAGGGTCAGGCAATTTGGGCAAAAGTCAGGTTGAAAAACAGCCTCTTGAGTAAAATCTTGTGAAAGACTGTTAAGATGTTATGGAAAGAAAAGAGTCTGAAAATGCCCTCCAGTCTGATGTTCCTTGTAGCTCTTAGAACCCTCCCTAGCTCTCCTTAGAAATGCCACATTTCTTACAATCCTATATATGGATTCCATATTCACTATTATTTCTGCCCTATTAATAGACGCTCAGATCAACATATTATGGCTCAAGTAGAATGCAAAATGGTCTTAGAAATGCGCATGCACATTTAAAAAAGTAAATGATATAGTACGTACTGAGAGAGCGAGACTGAGGCTTTTACGAATGCATAGCAGAGGAAAAAATAAAAGTGAAGACCAGGGAAAAAAACAATCTCAACATATAAGGAAAGGAAGTACTTCTAAAAGCCAATTCTAAAACAAACCCCACTGAGAGCGGAATGGGGAGAAGCAGTGTCTCACAAAATGGTTTCATACGTACCAGTTCAAGTTTTACCCAGAATGGTACAGCTCTAATCCAGAATTTCAGCCTGACAATTAAAACAAAGGCAATTTTAAGGATCAAGAAAAAGATAATGACCTTGGAGTTTGATGAATATGATGACTAAAAGTCTCTTAAGATAATTAACTGGAGATGATGATTAAATCAAAACTTGTATCTTAATGGAAGATGATATTCTAATTGCAAAGCTGTTCCAGATGTGAATATACCAGAAGGAGACAGCTAAAGTGTGTAAGACTTCCAGTTTATCTTGCCACAAGAGGGAAGGGAAAGACTTTTCTATGAACTATACAAGAATAAATACCCTCGACTCAGGCAGTGTGCTGCAAAGTACTCTATTAATACTGCTACCAGAAAAGCTCACAGAGCCTGCCAATCCCAAAGGAAAACAAGTTTTTGCAAGAAAGCTTCTACAGACCTCCCTACAGATCTTTCCAAAAACCCCTCCCTATGTTACCCGATATCATTCTCCTCTCATCTCCCCACATATATTAGTCTATATTGCCTATTAGGCTGTTAGAATATCCCAGCTCCCCTAGGACAACTTCAGATTTTTGATATATCCTGTGCTATATATTGCAGTTGGTGAGAGGATTTTTGTTGCTTGCATTCTTACAGAGAACAAATCAAAATCAAGTGCAATGTAATAAAAATGTACCTACGTACAAGAGTCATCCTAACACACAACAAGGCTTAAGTATCACATCCTCATCAGATTTATCGCATTAGCAGGGCCCACTTACGCACAAGTACTCTACCAACAAAGTTTCCCTCTGTGGCTCACAACTTATCCTAAAAAGGAGATGATTTGGGTCTCCAGGACCCTGAATGTTGAGGCTCACACAAGGTCTGGCGTGCACTGTGTTCCTCTGTCACAGGCTCTTTGCAGTCAGTCACACCATGTCTTTCTCCCTCAAGAGTTACCACTCTTCTAAGACACAGGCAGCAACACTGGCATGGTCATGGGCATGATTAAGAAAACGAATGAACTCTTTTGATTTGATCAATGAAAAGCTGGAAGGCAGCAACTTGTGCTACAAGCTAAAGTTATTTAATGAAACTTAACAGTCAAAGTTGAACTGTCCCAGCACTGCCAGGAGGAACAAGAAAGGGGAAGTGGGCAAACACCTGCCCTGGGGGCCCGTCAGTTCCCTTTCATTATCACATGACACATGTGATGCTATGTTCAGATTCCTCTTTTGCTGTTAGTTATTAAAGCATTTCCCATTTACATGTTTTAGCCAAAGTTAAACAGCAATTCTCTATGCATCAAACACACGTTATTAAAACTTGTACATTCCTGTTGGTAAAAATTTTATTCCTCATTTAATGGTACATTCTAATTATTATTTTCATATGGTGCAAGAAAAGTTACATGAAGCACAATTCTCCATAAACACTACAATGAGGGCGAAATTGTAGAACTGCTAAAATGTTGGAAGAATCAACATTCTCATGGTGTTCTTGACTCTCAGTCTAACATAATAACTATACTTGGACAAAATTCTTTGCTTCTTTATGCCTCAGCTCCCTGTAAGCTTCAAAACTAAACTCAAAAAACTCATAAATAGCATGGTCCTGATGACAGGCAAAGTATCAAAACCAGTATGAGAAATAAATCAGAAAAAAAATTACAAGACATCTTAAAAAGAGCGAAATGTTACATGAAAATTATTCATAATTCTGTCAATATATACATGAAAATCAACAGTAAAGTTTTTTCTGTTATGCTTAATATTTTAGAAGAAAAAATCAAGGTTAAGATACACATGACATGCGGTATTTGATAGGTGTTGCTCAGTTTTAGCCTTTAAGCAGATAGGAGCAGGCAAAAATCAGGGAAGCCCTATTTATCAACAGTGCAGAGATGACATCTCCCATCTGTTCCGGCAAAAAAAATACAGGAGGAACAGGTATCATTGACTTCAGGTGATTAGTTCACAGTCTTTGGAACTTACATTATATTTTACAGTTGTGCCATTGAAAATGATGCTTTGTGGCTGCACAAAATGGAATCTCTCCATTGAATTTCAAGCCTTAAGCCATTTCCTTTTGCATTTCCAGTTTAAATACACATTATTTTACCAGCTCACTATTTGATCATTTGATTTAAAAACAAAATACTTAAAGCATTCCACATATTCATTTGTTTCTGGTAGATATTTTACTTCTTTACATATTGAAATAATTTTTTTAGGGGGCAAAATGCTTAGAATTCTCAAAGTTTTCCCTTTTACTTTCACCTTAAAAATACCATATTGTCTCAGATTTACTAAAATTATTTTCAGTTAAATTTTCACACATTTCTAAAAGAAGCAATTTTTTTCCCCACTTTTTTTCTAGCATAAAATAAAGCGACTAATGTAGTGAAAAAAAATAGTTTTTTTTTCCAACCATTTTAAAATACAAAACAGAATTGGGAAAAAAAAGTCATCTGAGAAAAAACTTTTCAATAATGCAGATGCTGTTGGAAAATGTTAGGAAGAAAAACAGTGCAGCTTACAGTTCTCCGAGAGACATCCAAGTCTTCACAACCTAACAGACGGATGGAGCAGACTGCATAAAATGAGTAAATATTCAAACTGCTGTGTGAAAGCCACCTCCCTGAACTGCTGGAAAGACGTGTTTGCAGAAAACAGTGCAAACACATACCCCACTCATTTTTTTTCTGAGAAAATAAAGAGAAGTTTGAATTTCTCAGTGTTATTAAGGAAAAAAAAAAAAAAGAAGAAGAAGAAATCTGTTTACCAACTTCCAAAAGGGAATGCTGCAAGTCAGCATAAATTGTTTCTTAAACTGGAAAACACAACAGGACACCTCAGCAGACTACTTTGGATAAGAGTTAATTTACAGAGTAATGTCCCAGTTTTATTAAGAATTACACTTGCTTACTTTTACATTTGTCAGCTTTGTTGACTTCACTGAATGAAGTTAAGCACAAGTACAAGTCTGCGGGATTACGGTCTTCTTTGTGCATTAGAGTAATTAAAAGTGGAAAATAAAAACATTTTAAGATTCTTCTTGAATTCTCTTTACAATAAAATGTACAATAAAATGTAGTCTGTCCAGCCGAAACCCCTGAAAAGTATTTTCTTGATTCTGGATTGTCTTTAGTATTTGGAATGAGAAAAACTCCACAGTAGAAAAGGTTTTCAGGAAATAAAGGTATGCTACAGAAATAAATCTGCATTTGGAAGCAGAATATATGCTAAAACACTATCTTCCACCAGGGTTTACAAAGACCAGTTCCAGGTGTTCCCTAATCAGAGGAGCAGCAGACTTGGCAGTTGCCATTCATATTATCTGTGTTCACAGATTCTATTTACATTCAGCAGCTTCCTAATCCCCCAAAGAAATTTTTTCAAATGCAAAAGAAAAACAGATTATGAACTCCGAAAGGTCACAGTAACCTATGTCAACTGTCAGCCTGGCTTTTCCTACAGAAACTTCATCCTATTTGCCACTCGAAACAACATCAAAATTCCCTTGGTTTTTGCAGGGAACAAAAATTCCTCTGCAATTCTTGTGATACATGTCTGCTTCTTCTGCCAGAAACTTACACCACGTCCTTTCCTTGTGCAATCAGATGATGCATTGCAGCAATTCTGCCATGTTTAGAAAATAGTGAATAATATCTTTCTTCATAACACCTTTCTCCATGACAAGGACTCATGGAATTCTGGTAAAGAATGAGTTAAATTGCCAGTCAGAAATCACAGGGAAAATTCTCCACTTTCTATAATATGAAGCAGGAAATATCTTTGTCCTAACACTAATAACAGCTTCTGTCCAATGCTTTTTATCACTTGTGTATATTAGTAAATCCTACTATCATATCCAGCCATGTCAAAAGCACACTTTTTTTTTTTTTTCTTTTTTTTTTTTTTTTTTAAGCTCTACTACATTAACTGTTGCACTCCTCTCACATTGCCTGTCATCTGGAATTGGACTCTCAGTGGAAAAATAAAGGTGTCTTAATTTACTGTGAATATATTCTCACTCTGGACACTTAATTTACTGATATTATCTTCAAAAAATTGCCATAACAAAAAAGCATTAACTCATTAGCTAATTAATCTTGCTCTTTTTTTTTTGTTTTTCCACCTCCCATTTTTATATAGTGTTGTCAAAAATTGATCTCAAGGCAGTTTTTTTAAGAAGCTAAATATCTTTGTCATCACTTTTGCATCAGATAATCAACTAAGTATAATTTTTATGATCCAATTACCAATGAATATACTTGAGCTTTCTAACTGTAAACATGTACTGCTAACTGGAAACAGCTGTGATACACAACTGAAAGCATAAGTGTACAAACTTATGATGCATATTCTACAGGATCAGTACTCAGAAAATACTGGAAAGGAAGGTGGGTTACACCACCATTTCCTTCCTTTTACTGACTAGATATTAGTACCATAAAATATGTGCACTTTACTGTCATTTTGTTATTTCCACTCTCATTGATCAATTCAGAATTTGGTCTTCATGAGCTAAATATTAGGACTATTAAACTCAGTGCAGTTGCATTGCTGTGAAGTCTGGGCCAGCAGGCAATTGTAAGTATTTTCTGATCATCAGCTATGTACAGGCTGACACTTCAATACACGGTTAAACGTTGGGAATGCACGGGGCTGCATGAAAATAATGTGTGCTGTGTCCTGTCTACTTCTGCTTCTGAGATGCATTAGTGACTTCCTGAAGTGTTGCAGCATGTTAAGTTTTCTTTTACTACATAGGGGGAATCTTATGCAGGCACCACTCTGATTTATCAAGACATTCTCTAGAGCTATGGTTTATCAAATTCAAAACCAAATAAATGCCACTCTGGTGTATATATAATAACAGTATTGCCTGGTTCAACTTGTGCCACTATAAATCACCTCACTAGACATTGGCACCATCTCTTTGCTAGCCCCAGTGGGTCACTTCTACCTCCACATAAGCACATGTTTTCAGGAAATGTTTTCACCCAGTTTTTGATTTTCAATTCTTGTACAGCATGAAGGCCAGAGTTCAAATTGCAGCCTCAGGCTTTCACTGAAGACAACAGGAGCCAGGAGAGAAAAAAAAAAAAAAAAA
>VZSV01000009.1:6475536-6517293 GCA_013398735.1 Nothocercus julius | reverse complement strand
AAAAAGAAAAATTCAACCACTAACTGTAAAATGTGAAATCTGCTCTAGGACCTCTTATAAGTAAGAACTTTATCAAAAGCTCAGTATTAATAAAAAAGGGAACTCTTCTCATTTTTATGGAGCTTTTCAGTTTCCTTAGTGTTTGTTGGGAAGAATGGCTCGAGTCTTAACGAGTACATTTGACATTATTTATAAACAAAGGTATGGAAACCTACTATATATTAAATAATAGTGCATGCTGTGAACAAATCCAATTTCTTTGGAATAAAAACTGAAGAGTCAAATTCAAAGACAGCTCCGTCATTCAAGAAATTTTACAGATCTACTTGCAGTCCTTCTGCTAGATATTACTGGTAATAGAAAGAATGAGTGCAGAAAGAATGAGGAGGTAAAAGGCATTCCTTAATCTCCCTAATTTATAGCAGTAGGTGGCCTCTTATGATGGCAAAAAAAAAAAAATCTGGCTTGACACTGCTTTCAGAATTTCATACATTATTATATACTTTCTACCAGACTGCAACGTGTATATGTGATAGGTATGTTACCAGGAAAATTTCTTAACAGAAAGTGACCCTGGCTACAAAATATAAACAAAACCACTCACTTAGATAGAAGCTCAGTTGGTTTTAAGTCTGGATTCTAAATCTGGATTCAAATCATTGTAAAATGCTAGGAATATTCAGTAGCTTTTGAGATTCACCTCTAAAACAAGGCTGACAACTGTATTTTGGTTTGGCAGTATATCATGAGCTTTTGCTGATTAAGAATGTTCAGGTATATCTGTCCTATAAACTCCCCCAAAATAGCTATCAAAATTACTTATTTCAGATTTTTTTTTTTTTCCTTTAAGAAGCTGAAACTGAAAAATCCAAAACACTTTTCGGATATTACTTGCAGGAACTTTTCTAAAGCAAGATTTTAGATAAACTGGTTGGGCAAAGAAACTGGCCATGGGTGTCTATGCCTTAAAAAAAAACAGAGCTTTACCTATTCTGTGCTCTAAAACCAAACCCTGAAGAAGCACTAAAGCCTCTTAAAAAATTTCAGTGTGAAATTATAATTATATTTGGTGCAGTAATTACTAATATTTTAAAAGATTGATAAGGTTAACCCAGCTTATTAGAAGGCTAATAATGTTTAATATTATTCAAACATGTGCCAACTGCATATTCTTATGAAGATAAAAAGTATTGTCAGCTGTTGTGAGTGAGCTTAAAAAACTATGAAAATCATTATTCAGAACCAACTGAACAAATTGTGTTTTAATTAAATGCAACCACATGCTTAAGCCAAAATATGTATTTTCTTTGCTCCTCTCACACTCCCCTTGCTGTTATCCCTTCTTTTAATTCGTGAGTCCCTTTCATATTCTTGTATTCTTCTTCAGGCAGAGAGGTGTTTACCATTCAGCTTTCTTGTACTAAGCAGGACATCTGTGCATGTTTATTTAACCAGATTCAACATTAAATCTGCAATTTTATGTTTGTATAATTATTCTCACTGCCTCCAGTGGAGATGGCTCTGTAAAGATTTGCAAGTGCTGAATTCAAAACTTGTTCCTTCTCTCCAGAGTTCACAAAATTCAGGACATGCTTTTAGGTACAGAATTTAGGAACTGTAAGGCAAAATAATTTTTTGCCTTAAAATAGCAAGAATTATAGGCATAGGAAAGATGTCTTAGGACTAAACAGAAGTAAAATATTTGACTCCTTAAATTAAACATATGCACAAAGCTTGAGACCAGCTCTATAATGCTTTGTAGGGTAGCTTTTTTTCATCATCTATTTCAAAGGGTACTAGAAAAAGGAAAGCAAAACTGGACATTACATTCCAATAACTAGGAATCTAAAACAGAGTCAAGCTTCTAGTCCCAGCCTCATTTTTGGTTTCTGTATTAATCACCATTGGCTAAGAGGGAGTAGTCCTACAAATAGAGACTATGAATATTAAGAGCCTTGGCAGAAAATGACCTCATCCAAAGGTCATTTTGACCAGAGATGGGGCATTCCTTGCAGAATGGTTGACTGAAGGACAGTCCTGGGGAACATAAGAATCTAAATATTCTCAAAAAGGTCAATAAGTCCAAGTGAGCACTCTTTTTTTTTCTACTATATTAAAGCTGGGAAGTATCAATCTCAGCATTTTTTTTTTTTTAATTAAGTCAGTATTATCAGTGTAATGTTTTTCCATACATAGTTGTAGATTTGTTTTTTTACAGAGAATTTAGGCTCTAAATTTAGAGATTTAGGCTCAGCTGTAAATCTCAGACAGGCATAGGACGGAGACAAGTACTCAACTCTGCTGTGAGGGCTGCAGTTCTAAGCTTCCAAAGAAGCAGAAATGAAGGCACCTAGGAAATCTGGATTGGTAAAATTGAGATTGATGTACCCTTTTACATGTATGACTTAAAGAGAAGGGTCTTGTGATTACAAATAGGCACTTAAATTCTGCTGAAGTCTAGCTTTTCAGTACTCAAGCCTCTTGTGTACTCTCTTTAGTACTTTTCAGTACTAAAGCCTCTGTCCTAGGTATAAAATGAGAACTGCTTATGGATATCATCAACAAATTACTCCTCCTGGTCTATACATAACTTGTGAAGAATTTGCTTCCTGAATAGTTCTCTTGTTAGCTGAAGATAAAACTGGGATAGTTCGTAAGTATTTGGAAACTTTTATAGTTCAAACACAACATTTTGAATTGTTAATATGTACAATACTTATCATCAAAAGCAAATTTAAGATTTTTAGCTATTAATACAGCTTTGTCTAATTATTCAGGCTACTAAATTTGGTTAATATACAAGGAGAGAAAAACATACATTGGCAAAACAGACAAGCTAAGACTATATTCAAAAATGAGTTCTCATTAAAATTTAAACTAACGTGTACAATCCCTTTGTCCTGTATTTGTCCAGATCTGCTACCAACAGCATATTATGTGATTTCAGGAGCAGACAGATTGACAGTTTGTTTCAAGTATACTAAAATATTCTGAAAAGTCAATAGAATGATGTTTCCCTTCCTTACGCCTGATCAAGCAAATTTATCATTACAGACTCTTTTATGTTCTTGAGGAGCTCATTCAAAACAAAACAAAACAAAATAAAATCAAGAGTAGATAGATAAAACTGCTATACACTTTTTTTTTTTTTTTTAACTACACTAATTAGCTCTCCTGTACAAACTTCCTGACTAATTACATGAGCTCAGTTATGCAAACCCTCAGAATTATGTAGTAATCCACCAGAATAGTTCAGATGCTCTTCCCGTTCCAACAGGGACTTTATTATAGGAGCTCTGGTTGCAAAAAAAATCTGTCAAATTGAACAGATAATAAGAGGTAATTTCCATCTCTCAGATAAAGTTCATCCTTTCCTCTGATGCTAATTCGTATCTTGTTGAGACAGAACTTAATCCCATAAGAAATACTTGAGAACAATTAAAGAAAAAAAAAGAATACTTTTTTTTTTGTACATAGTACAAAACTGTACATAGACTGTACATAGTATATGTCTGAAAAACTTTTCCAGAGGGCCTCAGTAACTCACCTTCACATTTCTTTTAACACATGAAGTTGACCCCTCTTCTGAATATCCCAGTTCTGCTCACTCTCATTCAACAGTACTTAACTGTGTACTCAACATCAAATATCCTAATACCTTAAATACTCCTGTATGCTAAACATAGAGCTAGGTAATGAAAATCATGGTAAATATTGGCAGAATTTTTACTAGGAATAAAGTTAATAGCTGTGGCTATTTCACTTTTCCCTTGAATTCCCTATCACTTAACAAACACCATATGATTTTTTTTAATCATCAGATGCCTTGAATGAAACATGACTGGCAATTGACATTAGATTCAAGATAAATTCTTTCTCAGATATGGTAACAGGTGACCAAAATGAAAATGGTAACTGTGCAAGTTTGCTTTGTAAAGTCTTCATAGATTCAATGACAAACAATTTCATCCCATATGGCATAAAAAAAAACAGACATTGAAATCAAAATATCTGCGTACTTATTCCAACTCAACAATGGTAAAAAATAAATGTCTAGAAAAGAATACAAAAACAAAATTAGTATCAACATATACATCTCAGGCATAGTCTACATCTTTGTAAATAGTCCACTGAAGTAAAAAGTGTCCAAAACACAAAATTCTGACTTTGAAGTTTCAGCTCTATTAAGGAAGATGAAGCATGGTAGTACTTTTGGAGGGCAAATAAATTATTCCAAATTTTCATTACATTTACTGGGACCAATATTCAACTAACTAATTAATGTTTACTTCAGTGAGGTCTGATGAACCTTAGAGCTCATTTATGCCTTCTTCAAGAAGATTCCCTATCATATGGAAAAGAGTGTCTTCTTGCTTGATTACAGGATGCTGCATACTTTTCCCTTCACTGTTTGAGCTGATAACATATTCCAATACAGTTTTCTGTAGTTTATGCATCTCAGAGCAAAAAACATGTATGAATCAGGCTTTTTGATATATTTTTGTAAGTCAAAAACTTATTTTCAAATACAAATTCTCATGATCTTTTGAACATGTTCAATTTCTCTATGTAGTGCTACCTTAAAATGGTAACAAAAATTATGCTAATTAAATTGGATGTGTTATAGTGTATTCTTCTCCTCCACAGCCAATGTAGAGTTAGAAGAAGGCGGCTAATATATCCTCATTCAGATTCTCAGTAAATACTTAAATATATCAGAACATAGGAAAAATCAATACTTTTACAGAAAGTAGAACTAAAGATGAAAAATGATGAATCACATGCAAGCCTGTAATCTTATGAGTGTCGTATCAGCCTGGCAGGCATTCATTTCGGATGAGTAATTTTAATATCACAGGATAAAGATTATATAAAGGAGTTGCTAATATTTTGTTATGGAAATGAGAATATTCATGGCTAAAATAGAGCCGAGCGATTTCTTTTCATCATTGAGTGAGAAGATCAGCAGAAAACTCACATGGAGCATCGCTCCGTATCTCAGTGGGAATTTTGCTTCTTGTGATCTGCTGCTGCTAGATTTAATGTGCTGAATTTATTATATACAAAGTTGTCTGAAGCCTTTTTATTTCCTCAGTGAAGATATTGCTTTATGTTGTTGCTCAACAGCATAAAATAGTTAACTAGAGCATGTTCTTGGATTATACAGCCCATGCCCTTTCTTGTTGTATTGTAGGATATTTTATAGATCAAATATGTACTCAAAATAAGCATTTGTGGCACTTGCATATTATTTCTAAAACAGCCTCTAATTCCTTCTCCAGATTCCTCTTTAAAACTTTTATTGTCTTTTCAGCATTGATCTCTGACCACACTACCTGTCATCCAAGTCAATGTTTCTCTGAGAAAACCGTTAGTGTCTTCAGGACATGAAAGCATGTTGTTGTTAAAATACTTAAACAATCAGTATATGAATCTTTCCTTCATTTTCTTATTTTAACCACAGTGAACCACAGTTCCAGCTGAGGACAGAGCTCCTTTCTAACTGGTATTGGTGGCGTCACTACGCTACTGAGTGGTACCAAGTGAGGGAACAAGGGTAGGACAGTGTGTAACCAGCTGCACTCAAACATTTTTGTTCATGCATCTTTTTATCATGCACAATTCAATTTACTCAGAAATCATTTACTGGTTAACACAGTAGATATCTAGAACTTACATGCAACTAGGCTAACCATTAAAATGCTCACCAGTCCTGTTACTTCTTGGAACTGGCTGATCCTTGATGTTGCTGAGTCTTCTAATTCTCTGCTTTGTTGTGTTCTTTTTCCTTAGGGCCACTGCAGTATTTTTCCTCTGGTATCCTTGAGCCACTAGCTACTACCATGTCATCTACTATATTTCTGAAATATTTTTACTCTTACCTTGAATAGCTTTAGCTAAGATACTTTCTAATTTCTTAATAAATATTTTCTTGGTAGAACTGAGCTCAGTCACACAGCTATGATGCACTTAACTGGGCCTGCAGCACATTCGGTTAAACCCTTGGGATGTGGGCTAGAAGTAGAGCAGCATCTGCAGCTGAGCAGACTGACCTGTGTTATTGGAGAACCTGCATTATGCTCCAGCCATCCCTGCTGAGCTCAATACCTTATCTACTAGGCCACATTGTCTGCCTGAAGTAACAACACTTACCTAGCAGCATTGTCCAAATCACCATGTTAAAGACACCATTAAGATTACAGTAATTATTAAATATTTGTAGATTTGTAACTGAATTAGTGATATCCCCTTAAATCATTTTTTTTTATTTATGCATTCTAATGTAGAATAATGCTATGATCACCTACTTTTGAATAGGGAGTCTGTCTTATTCAGCCCTCACTTAAGGACCAGCAACTCAATATTCTGTTGTTTTCTATTCAAAGCATTGACCAAATCCTTACCTTTGCATATTGTTAAACTAAAGGTTTATCGCATTCCTTGAAGCTAATTATTACTGTTAAATACAAATTTTAACCACAAGTTTGGGCTATGCAATTGAGGACACCTGGAAACAGGCGTTTAGTCTAGAAGAAATTTATTTAACACATAATGGCTATTTCTGCTCATGACTTTAAAAGACTAAGCTCTAGGATAAAGTAAACTTTAGTCTTACTATGCCTTATCCCTGTCCAGATAGTAGATGATAGTCCAGCACCTACAATCCACAACCCCATTTTCCTTCAAATTTTGATTATCATGAAAACATAAACAGAGTCAATGTGCACAGTCTGGAAATATTTCAAATTTATAGGAAATCATTTAAAATAACAAGCTTATAAAAATAGGACCTGCAACACTGATGCCAGGTATGGATTTAACTGTTGTGCATTCTGTTGTTTGCAGGAATTCTCATTCTCACTCTATGCCTGTCCAAGGATCCAAGGGGAAGGAAAGATAGAGTGAGAAATACTGAAAGACAACTATCTGCAAACAGTTCAATTAATCATCTGCAAGTAGATCACAGACCTTGGTGACAGTTATTTCCTTGATTGATTTTCACTTGGAGCTTCTGTTCAGAAGTTGAGGCCTCAAGTGGACAACAAGCTGTTCTTCACTAGTTTAAGATTTAGGCCTTCACTGTACAGAACACTGAGGCCACGAAAGAAACATGGATTGAAGAGGAAAAGCTAGTGTCCCTAGACATATATACATGGTGTCTGTCACTGCCCACTTACTGTCTTCTTTTTGATCCCCAGGAACTTTGTAATGACAGGACAGACAGGCAGACATACACACACACACACATATATCCTTGGGTATTCTGGATAAAAGGAATCGTATCAAAATTGTCATTTTATGATAAGATGGGAGTGAACAGATAGATGCGTCAATCATCTGCAGAAAGTTTATTTTTGCTTTACACCTTTGGATGAAATCACTCCCAGGTGTCTCCTTGAATACCAATTGCTTAGCAGGCTTAACTAGCATTTGTGTGCATGTGCAGCGGGGAGTTAGATATTTAACGTTTCCCAAATCCTTACTTTTATCCCTATCAACCTACAAAACCTATATTGTCCTAATGCAGGAATGTCTCTAAATCCGTGGAAACCTAAGAACAAATACTTTATAGCAATATAAGTGCGTATATATTTTATTTTCCTTCCAAATGTAATGAGCTGTACAGACATGAATGAGTTCACAGAACAGAAGGCAGCACTATCTTGGTAGGAAGTCAAATCCTCCATCAGGTCACAGTCTCCTTAGGCCAGACTTTCCCATCTATTATTAAGTTTCCTTTTTCTAATTTTTCTGAGAAATGAGCAAGCAGGTTTTTTGGAGTACAGACTCTCTCCAGCCCTCTTTACTATGAAACCATAAGCCTGCGTTCAGGGATCAGTGACTTTCAATTAATAATGGTAGCATTTGGGGAACTATTCATTAGTTATGAGAAGTGGTCCTTTCAAAAAATATACTAACAATTTTTCATTTTAAGATTATGAAATTTTTACACGTATGGTATGATTTTTTTGTGTAAAAGCAATGTATACTGGGTATTTTTCTTTCTGTATCAAGAAACTCCCTTTAGCTGCAAGCAAGTAAAAAATGTGCACAAAGCTTTCTTGAAATAAAGATTACTGATTATTTTTCCCCTCTTGTGTAGCTGAAGCTCTGTGCCATTCATCTGCAATACTGCACGCACAAGCTATTGTCTGATACAGAGTCCTGAGTTTTTAACAAGAATTTTGCATTTTGGCAGTCAATGGGGCTGTCTTAGATAATTTACGAACTCCTTTGCTCACAAATTAAACTGATTCAGTCCATGGAGAAATCCATGGACTATTTTGTGTGTGTGACAGTGCGGTACGCGTTTTCTTTGATGAAGTGATACTCTCCTAAACTCTCATCTTTCTGTAGATATGATGCACTGATAGTCCTCCCTTTGCTGAAAAGGGCCCCTCTGATTTGTAACACTCACACTAATTTAACTATGAAGGCCACTTAGCTGGGGCAAGTGTTCAAATGAGTCACTAGTAAAATAGCCTTTGAGCAAGGAATTATCTACTGTCAATAGAAATGAGTGCTTCCTGTTAATCAGAACAAGGGAATGGATACTAGCTGTTTGTTGCCTATGTCTTGTTTGCTGTTTCAGACTCACTTGTCTATACTGCAATTGAAATGTGTTGCTATTCTGTATTTCAATACAATTTAACAGGAAACAGTGAGCAGGGAAAGCAGAGGGAACACAACAAAGTTTTGATTAATGGAGCACAATCTTTGCAGTAAATAATCTTACATAGGATTGAAAGAATTCAATAACTGATGATTTTTATGCATCAGGTCAGCAGAAGAGAAAATGCAAATACAAGCCCACAATAAAATTAAACAGAGAAATGAAGATTACCCTGCAGTGTCTACTGGCATAAGCATTGTTGAGGGATGAGCTTTCACAGAGCTGTTCTCTATCCTACTCATTCTTTAATAGATTAGACATTTTGTAGCTTTGAATAGTTTATCAGCAGCAGCGCTGGGTGTGCTACAATTTCTCGGTGGAGCAATTCCATATTTAAAAGGCACTTCATGGCTTAGCATTTTTTCCTTTCTTACCATCCTATTAATTGAGCCAGCCTAAATTTCCTTACAGTTTCTCATCACTGCAGAACTGAGCAGAGCGGCTACCGAAGTCATTAGAGTTAACACTTTCTTCTTTGTCTTTACCTTGCTGTAAGGCAGCGAGCGTGGAGAAGAAGAAAGAATTATATGTAGATTGGATACCCATATTTTGCTACATAGCCAAAGATATATAGGTCTGTATAAGTAAATTACTGTCTTTTAAGGCAGAGTTTATTTGGCTAAGTCTTTCCACATCTATTCTACGTGCTCTCTTAAAAGTACTGTAAATCTAACTGCCTCCTAAATTATCTTGAAGTCTTCTCTTCTGTCACAGAGAATAGGATTAAAGCTATCAAGAGTATTCTAAAAGATATGTCTTTCTAAAAATCATAACACTAGTTTTATGTTTATGACATTGGAAAAGAATTATTGATTTGTCCAAAGGCAGAAAGAGATGTTTTTTCTGAAGTACTGAAAGGCATGCTGAATTAAAATGATGTAGTGACTACTGCCTAATGGTTGATGCTCAACAGGAGAAAGCAGTTCTCTGTCATTACAATATATGCTACAGTCAGGCTTTTGCTAAAATGTATTTAGCTTCAGAATGTATTATTTATTAAATAAACTTGACTTTGATTTGCCTCTTTCATTTTCTCCTCCCTCTTCTAATTAGACTGGGATATTTTCTAGCCCTTTGCATTCCAAACAGGATGTTAATACTGTAGACAGTTTCCTGCTAGGTGGGAGGTTTAAAAAGTCCAAAGACACATATAGCAAAAGGTAATATACACCTGGGTGAAGACTTGATGGTAGCTTTTTCTAGCAGAGGTAGAGGCTTCTTATATTAAATCTGGGGCTTCATTAGCTAAATAAATCTTTAATTTTGAGACATAGTGTCTTTAATTTGGATACTTTTGGATACTTTACAGTAAAGATATTTTTATGCTGTAGTTACGGAGAACAGCTTAGCTATTTGGTTTCTGAATCATTATTTTAACAGCTTTTGGAATATAACCATAATAGAATCACTTCATCCTCCTGCACAAAATGTGATATCTGGAAATAAAGCTAAAAGAAAGCAATAGGATCACACAGGACTGTTAATAACCTTAAAGAATGACTTGACTGAGGACAGGACTAAGTACATCTTACCATTTCCTTCTGCAGTTATATCCTGAGAAAAAAGAGAAAACATCATGCAGTACCAGGAAAGCTAGAAGCTAGGGCAAGGTTTTATAATGGTACTAGGAAAGCTAAAAGTGAGGGGAAGTTTTTATAATGGAGTTCGAAACTCCATTACCACCATCAATAATAAACAGGATACTTCATACTGCTGAAAACAGAATTTTTGCTATTGAGCATGGAGAGACTGTAAAACAAAAAAACAGCCACTTGAAACTTTCAAAGCCAATTAGAGAATTTAGCTATACAACTCCCAGCAACTGATTGCCTGCCCATTGGCTAGTGGATTTTTTGTGAACATTAAACAACTTTATCTTGTCTCAGTCTAAAAGGCACAAAAATACCATCGAGTCCATTCTTAGTTGCTTCTTTATAGGCCTAAGAGATAAATAATTTCCCTTTCTTTCTGCAACCCCCTCCAGTATTTCCAGCTTTCCAAGTACTGCTCTAAAACAAAAGGGAAAGAAATAGGCTACTACTCACTGAAAAGTGTATACGCAGTACACAAGCCATTTCCAGATCATGATGAGGTCTTTCAGCCAACTGAGAGACCCAAAATACAGTGGTCCAAAATATTAGGTCAAATTCAAACTCTCACTTCCCTCCCATGCATTAAAAAACACAAGAAAGTAGGTGTTTGGCATGGGGAATGGTCTCCTTCAGCCTAGAAAAAGCTATATAAACTAGTACACAAACAATCTGAAAACAGTTGCCCAGAGAAAAAGTAATACTTTCTGCTTTCCAAAAGTGTTGCATATCAGCTGGGCTCCTTTACCAGCACAAACACTCATCTATTCCATGGGCTTTACTGATGGAAGGATGGAAAAACAAAGTGAATGGACTCACAGCTGCACAGATATACACAAAAAAAAAACCCAAAAAATAAAAGGTAAAGAAGGATGTTTCCACACCAAAGACTTAACTCAGCATGTATTCAATCAAGACTGTATTCTTCTATCTTGGTAATTAGGCTGAAAATAAAGTGTACTTTCTTCTCGTATTTCAACTCCCTTTTGTACAAATAAAATGCTTTTCTCTATTACACTTCCTCCCTAATTCTTCTCAAGTTTTCCATGGCTTAACAAACCATTTATTATAAAATAAGTCATTATACTGCACCCCATGTAAAAACTTCAGCATGAAAGCTGAATGTCATTGTATTCTTTTGCATTTTGAAAAATGTATTTTATAACTCAAATGAAATTGACTGGGACAAAGCACGTCAAAAAATAGGCACAGAAGCCGTGTTTCCTAAGATGGAAGCTGCTGCCTTGGCAGCAGACCCAGGTAACTCCAGCAAGAGTGTGGGTTCCCAGCTCTGGGCCAGTTTGTGAATACATACTAGGGAAAATTCATATTCTGAATGGAAACTTCAGGTCTTGTGCAAGCTGAGGAGCCAGTTTTATGTACACAAAACAGCAATTTACCAGCAAATATCTTTGTGCATAGATGTTTATCTCATAGCTCAAGTGAACCTTCTTAGAGAAGTTTCTACTGCTTACGATTTTAAAATGATTACATTCTCCCCTCAGTACCTGCACTGCAGTTTCAGAACAGCTGCTAGAGTCATACTGAAATCTCCTAACAGAAAGAATAAGATGAAAAATGTAACCAGTATTCTGAATCTCTTCATCTATATTGTATTAAAGATTCACTCAATACAGTAAAGTTTACTACAAAGAACATGGCACCAAGTCACAAGCCTCTACACAAGTTATTTGCAGCACCAGTTTAAAAAATCATCATCTGAGACCACGTACTTATTACACATGTCATAAAAGGCCATTTTGTACTTGTGTCCTGCTTGAGAAAAAAAAAAAGAAACTACGGATTCCCGGTGCTAAGTTCTCAGAAGCAGCACTCAAGATTATTTCAAAAAAAGCTAAAGAACAATAGAAAGCCTCTAGGCTTTCTATGAAGCTACTGGCTTCTGAAGTTACTGGTCTTCAATTTACAGACCACTGGAAGTCCATAAATTACTTTTTAGAGAGTAGTGAAAAGCATTTTAAAAAGCACAATATTGTCAATATGCTTCAGTGTGTGACAAAGGGCCAGATATTCACAAAAGAAGCTTTTGGATCAGATCGACAACAGGCTGGAAAATCTCCTTAATGGAAATGAGAATCTAGTCTGCAGTCATAGAATATGCAGCTCATCAAGATTTTCAAGCCAAAGCTTCAAGGTAGGCAGGTGAGTTGGAACCTAGGAACACGTTACAGGATGTCCTTTCAGTTGCAGAGATAAGCAAGAACTCTCCAGCTAACTCCTCTTGAAATATTTGTGTGTGGGCAGGGGGTATTTTGCAATAGCCCTGGCCAGTGGAACTCCCCAACAGCCCTGGCTGTCAGCCCTACATTTGCAATCCTTTAAAAGAGGGTCAATAGGCAGAGAAACCATTTCTTGGACCAATCTGCACCGCCGCCCTCCGCCCCCCGCTTTTTTTTTTTTTTTCTCTCTATTTAGTGGAATTTGCCCTTCAGCCAACTGAGTCTCTAAATACTCTTAAAAGTTTCACAAAAACTTAGTGTAACTGAAACATACTTGAAAATAAAAAGAGAAACTACCTATGCCTTTTATTCAAACACAAGTGTTTTTTTCCTCTCAATCTGTTTTTCTTGTTATATCCATTATGTTAATTTAAAATGTTTTTTACAAAGGAGATCTAATTTTGAGGCCTAGTACAAACCACTACCTGTGAAACAACTTAGTGTGTGCCACGTATATCCAACAGCAGAGACTAGCTGTAAAGAAAAATATTATTGGGCTGAAGGAAGCTCCAGTACTTCATTTTCTCCTTGTATAGGCCTTTCCATCAAAATAAGAAGGCCTAATTTGAAGTATATTGTTTTATAACACTGGGCAGTTGATTTCATGGATATTCTTTGTTTTTCTGTGCAACACATTTCTTTTCATAAAACGG
This sequence comes from Nothocercus julius, assembly GCA_013398735.1. Lineage (NCBI taxonomy): Eukaryota > Metazoa > Chordata > Aves > Tinamiformes > Tinamidae > Nothocercus > Nothocercus julius. The sequence goes on along the minus strand of VZSV01000009.1, from coordinate 6,504,137 downwards.
TATTAGCATAAGAAAGCAATCTTATTATTTGCCAAAGGAATAGACATCTGTCCTTATTCTTAGGGGTAGGCCTTGTTGCCCTATCCATTGTTGCAATATTTATCAACAGGGTTGTCCAAATTTCCCAAGCAAAGTTTTCACTTACTTATGTTATCATGAACTTTGAAATCATTTATACTGGAATTTTCCATGCACTGAATACCTAAATCAAATGATTTGTGTGTGCATGTGTGAGGAAAGCTTCAGCACAAAAAAAAGATCAGAGGAAAATAGTTTGTCTTGACAAACCGAAAAAAATCTGCTGAGTTTTCTCTTTTTAGCTTTATATTCTCTGTACTTTGAAGCAGAGTTTGAAGCTTATTTTGCATATTCATTTCACTCCCTGTAAAAGCATCTGATCTGATTTGACTGAATCCCTCTCTACTACACTTTGTATCTTCATAGTACGTTATAGAGTAATCTATATAGAAGGAATAAGACGCTCCCTCTGTTTGGTTTATGTACCTGAATTATTGAAAAATTAAATTGCACACAATCAGCAGAATTTTACTGGATTTGTGCAGCTTAATCATCTGCAAATTGTGGCTGCAGCTATCAAGGATTTTGTATGAACTTGCATTTTCTTACTACTCTAGGCTATGTTATTCTGCAACACCGAAAACAAAACAGAAACAAAATCTGTTCAGTGTTTTCAGTGTCTCCATCTTAAATGTCAGCCATCAAAGAAAAGCAAACAGCTACCTTCATCAGCTATAAAGGCATATCGCATACCCAAGGAGAAAAAAACATGGGGTACAAGGATTCAGGAAGAGCTAGCTAGGACTTTTTTTTAGGAAAAAAAGAAAACTTGATATTGTAGTTTGAGTCTTAGATCAGCCTGGCAGAGAAGTGGACTGAAATTATGAAAATATAGATGAGAGAGAAAGCCTGATGGAAATAAGGAAGGGACCAGTTGAGGCCAAAACAGAGAACAGAGAATAGTAATTAAATTCTGTACTTAATATACCCATAAAAACAGGAAGTCGTGTTTACATGTATAAAAATTGGACCATACAGACATATTCAGATATGTCATTTTTTAATTCTTTCCATGTTTCTTTTCAATTTTAATACTTTTTTTCTGTTTCGCCTTTTCCTAACAGAGATAGTATGTTTGTGTGCACATGTGTGCACACATGCATGTGCACATACACATGAAAAAGATAAAGAGTTAAATAGTAACTTTGCATTTAGCTATGACTTTTATTTTGATGGTAAATAAACTTCTCAACTAGAATTTTAATACAGTTATTTTTACTAAAAGAAGTGAGAATATTATTTAGAAATTGGAAATTGTTGTTCTTCCTATACAATGTGCACAACTGTTTGAGGAAATGAAGTACTCTAGAGGAAAAAAAGCAATCTGTCAAAAAATTCTGTTAACAAGAACAAAGTAAAATTCTTCATTTATAAAGACTGACAAATCTCTAGGCAGACAAAATGGACACAGACACTGGTTTCCAGAAGTTTATAACAAGACAGAGATTAAGCCTGTTGCTGTTTTAAAGCTAAATATGCTGCACACCTCTAACTGCAATAGACTACAGAGTCTCAAACACCTTCTCAATGGGACTGAGTTTTATTTATTAAATGTCAGGAACTGCTTTCTGTCTTAAACTATAGTGTTTGCCTTGATAAAATCAAAATATGACAGCAAAATATCAGCTGAAATGCTCTCCTCTCCTCTGCTTTCTACAGCGTCTCCCCAAGGACCTTTAAACCTAATAGCTAGCAACCTGCAAGACCAAATAAATAAATAAATCAAAGACTTGCCATGGTTTGACAGTCCTCAGTCAAACATGTGAGAAAATGCCACACTTTTTGGCTACGATGAAAAGAACCAAGAAAGAACTACTTTTACCCCTTCATCTGTCACACAGCGTCACAGCTGATACAGAGTTCACTCTCTTAACCCGAAATGACTCCACGTGCCCCTCTCCTGGAGTGGCGGTGAGCAGAATCATTGTTTTTAGGGCTTTCACAGATCCTGTGTAACACCACAATGTTCAAATAGGTCCATGCATTAGCAGCTAATTCTTCAAAATGTTTTCACTAGCTGAAGCGCTGAAATACACTGTTTTCACTTGTGGCTGTAAAGGTGGGCAAAGATAGAAGCTAGACCAGAAAGGTTAAACTTCAGTCTGAACCTGCGGAATCCTTAGGCTATCTGCATGGGGAAATTCATGGTGTATTAAAGGGATTATTAAGGCAACAAATCCCTCTCTAGGTATTCAGTGAATCTGTGCCTTTGCTAACTACACCCTCGTTTCACCATATCTGTGGTGAAAGCTTCCAGAAGACTCAGGAATCTCCTTCCAAATGACACAGTCACTCAGGAGTCCACGTTCCCTGGAAAGATCTTTGGAAAGCATAACCAGGAGTTATTGATATAAATCAAATATGTATTGATATGTATGTCGGATAAATCACACTGAATCAGCCACTTTAATAAAACAGTTCCCTGAATATTTTTTAAAGCTGTACCATTCAGAGTTCAGAAAATGGTAGAAACATGGTATAGTATCAGTGTATTACTTCTCACAAGGAAAGAAAGGACCATGTAATCTCCCTTCTAGTGTGCCACCAAGTATTAATCTCTTTACAGATACACTGTATCTGTGTACAGTAGAGACCAGAGATTTTAATAAAACTCAGAACTAACCTGGTAATGGAACTGTTGGGAATGTCGGTACATTAAAATGTATTTTTGGACGCTATTGGCTGTTTCAGAGTACAATTACGCTAATAGTCTAAAACTGTAGAGATTTTCATGGGTGTTACAGCACCCATGTCTTTTTGTTTTCCATACAAAATTAACTCAGCTTACAGTGAAGTGAGTAAAAATATCAATTACCACTCAAGACCATGGCTGGCATAGAGCAGATTGGTAGGACATGACCATGATCTTGCTACTTACAGATGAGGACATTGTTTTCCTGACTGCAGTTGAAGTCATCCATTCAGATCTAAACAGGCGAGCAAATTACACGGGCCAAACAAGTTCAAGCACCTCTTTGTCACTCTCAGGGCACTGGTCTTTCCCAGGTCTAATTCCTAACTGTAGCAAATTAAATGTCTTCGAGAAAAGAGGAAAACAAAAACAAAATAAGGTATCTGAATCACTGGCATGCTTTAGTGTGAAGAGCTGTAGAATTCCTTTGTGATTTATTCCCATTGAAATGATGCAACTAGGTCTGTCTTGAAGCAGAAGTTCTCCCTAAACTATAAAAAGACTTGCAAATACAAGCAGAAACTTGAGACTTGGCCCTCCCTTGACCTGAGATTTTCCTGAGAATTTAAGAAATCTCATCCAGTTTATAGCTACATTCAATGTCTTTGAAAATATATGCTCTAATCTCATTTGTTGTAATGTAGTAATAGGGAAACCATGAAGGGTTTCTTCTGATCTTTTAAAATAACCTTAAAAAAATCTTAATAAAATTTTCAATTAACAGATTACATATAGTTCCACCAGGTTCAAACACTTTCATATCTTAGCAGGTAATTGTTCAAAATGCTTTTTTCCAGGTGGATCACTGAAATGGTCAAAATAAATTATAAAAAATCAAGAATATGATGAATTTCCCATGGTGAATTTCTGGAAAAATTCTGTATATCAAGATCATTTGACAACAGAAACTCTAAGGCTGGCCTCTAAAAATATTCTTGAGTTTTTCTTCACTTTTCCCATGTGACTACTCCATGCTGCAACACAAAAAGGAAAAGAATAATCAAATAGTCCGATTTTTCTTCTAGAGTAATGTCTCAAAATCCTGTACTCACAAAGCTCTGAGACCACTGGAATAATCCATTATTTTAAAAGGAAAGTAATAAACTGGATTTTATACCGAGAACAACCTAATCAAGGAGGGGTTAGATGCTGATAATGAGATTTTCCCAGGAAATCTATAGATTGGTTTATTACCTATTTGTATGTTATTTCAGTTCAGATCCTATTTATAAATTCAGATACATTCTCCGCTAGGTCATTCCAATTATTCAGTGTATCAGCTCCTGAATCAGTTCTATCAAGATGAAGATGATGCAGTAGATGAGATCCTATTTGCTGAACAATGGTGTATAGAAGCTCCCTTAATAGAAAGAAATAAAACCGTAAGCAGACGAGGCATAGTGGAAAGTCACCCTTCAAATGCAGGCCTGCTTTTTGTGGCATGATGAGTCACAGCTTAGCATTCACATGGTGGAGCGTTGCTTACAGATGGACCTGTCAAAATCAGGTTTCATTATATAGGATGACAAATGTAGTCCTCATGGGAGAAGTTTCTCTGAATAATGAAAACTAATCTTTCTAATTTCAACATTGCACTCTGTAATTTAATAAATACATACAGGGGACTGGAAGGCGAAATATTCACTGCCTGTTCATTTCTTTGTTTCCTCAGCTTCCCTCTAATTGCTACTTGCTTTATAAGGTTTTCACACCTTTTCACTCTCTGCACCAGCCTTGGCAGAGCAGTGAGAGAGAAGGCGAAGAGACAGAAATGCCCATAACTGAAAATGTTTCTGTCTTCCATGCACGTTTCTCCTGCTCTCTACCACAGTGGGGTGCAGCTGATGGCACAGGGCAAGGAGCACAAAGAGATTGCCAGACCTATGCCAGCTCTCCACAGCTCAGCTCTCTGGATTTCTGTCTGCTGTGAGTTCATGTGCATGATCCTCCCGTGCATTTGACTGAAGGGCCTGCTGCTGCAGTTACCTCTTCCTAGTTTCCTTGATTATTTGCTATGGAACCAGCTTCCTCAGGGACTCTGCAGATCCCAATACAGAGAAGTCCCACCAACTCAATATTTTATTTATGTATTGCTTTGCCACTTGCTTGAGTTGGAACAAGATGTCCTGCCCTGATCAGGCATTTATGCAGAACAGACTTGAACTTTAGCATCTTATTTCGCGCACGACGACCCCTTTTGAGTAGCTATAGTGGTCCAAGTGGGTAAGAGTACTGGGGAGGAGAATACAAGTACTGCTTGGAATTCAACAAATGCATCTAAGCTTCAGTCTCTGCACCAAACCTTCCAAAGCTGGGCAGCAGAAGCCAGCAAAGCCAAACAAGCAGCACGGAAAATAACCACTGGGAAATGACAAACAGGTACTACAGCAAACCTGGAATATCACTCTATCTCATATGCCTATAGTAAAGATTAAGAGCATAGAGAAAGCAACAGAGAAAAGGTAGAGACCTGACTCATATACTTCTCCACAAGGAGATTTCTATGCTTATGTGCCTGTCAAATAGCTTATGTTTCCCAACTACAAAGGCATTTGTCCAAGGACCCATGAATATCCACTGAATTATGTCAGGAAAAAGGAAGGAAAGAAAAATATCTTTTTCTGTCCAGCAAGACAGGCTGATTCAGAAACTAGCTAACAGGCATCTTGTTAGGGCAAAAGCAGCAACACAATTCAATGAGCTCCACATTCTGCTCCAATTCCCACCTTCATCTTGTCCATTTAATCCACTTTCACTGTATCCTCAGGTCATAAGTCACATTAATCAATGCATTATTAATTACTCCCTATATGAGGGAAGAAAGTAGATGCCTAAGGAGTTATAGAAAAGGAAAATAAAGAAACCATGCAGACTCCATTAGAAAAGAAATCAAGTCAATTTTCTAGATCCGGCACACGATAGAATCAGTAGCAGTAATTTTGTACTCTTAATGATAATGAGAAAGAATTAACCTCTTCCTTGATCTCATTCCTTAAAACTACTGGTGCTTTGAAACGGTATCTGAGGAGACATTAATGTGTTTTGCTGCTGTCTGTGACTATAACTGAATATGCCTGTGACAACTGGTTTCCTAAAATTTCTCTGGGACAAGAACAGATGAAGTTTCTTGTCAGATTTAGAGTGCTGGACTTATTTGCCTTCTCTGCATTCAGTGAGAAGGCAAATGATGAAAATTGATGGATTTATAGAATTGCTCTTTTCTTATTTACCTGCTACTTCTAAAGGTGCAATTGCACCAAAGTACTTGAGAAGCTTTTCTTGAGAGTGAGTGAATGCTCACAGAAGAATCAGCAGCTCTGAGGAACAATTCTGGTTCTGCACACTCAGAAACTTGTCACCCAAGAGGCAAATATTTTTCTGGTGTTACTTACTGGTATAAAATCAATGAACTACAGCACAGAAACATAGATTTGACCTCTTGCAGCTAGTAAGCCCCCACCGCAGCTATCACCCCTGTCAAAGGAATAATAAAATATATAATTAGACATAAAAAGACAATTCAGGAGAAAAAAGACAATTCAGGAGAAATTACTTTCTTATAAGCAGAACCTCTTTTAGTTAAAGAAATCAATGGTCTCTTTGGAGCTTCTGTGCACAGTCTTTGCTCATAACCTTTCTTCATGTGTTTTTTTTTTCCTTTATAATCTTTCTGTCACTAACAGGAAGTTTGAATTTGCAGTTAAGGCTCCACATCTAGACATCTTGCTGCTGGAAGCTTCAGAGGGAAACAAGGTGACATAGAAGCTATCTAATCAGCATATCTAGTCTATTCTATCGAGTCGGCATATAATGCTACTTAACTTGCTTGCTCTCAGATGTCCACACAGGGATAGCAGCTTTTCTGCCCATGTGTGTCTACTAAAATCTGTTCAGATATTAAACATAAAGGATAATATTCAAAAAAGAGAGAGATTGAAAGCAAGTATAGTCATACTGAAATGGCTATAAGACAGACTCAATATTTTATATCCATAAGGAACAAAAATGACTACACTGTGGCTAATACTTGACACTCTCTTCATTTGCTCTTGTTCAGTATAGGTTTCACTTTACAGGAGACCCCTTAGCTTCTGAGGGTGTGTTGCAAACTTCAGCCTGGGTATTTGCAGAAACGAGCAGGCTTTTGCTCGACAAGTCAGCTATCACACCTAGCTTGCACACACCAACACATGCTTCTGTGAAGTAAACATATTTTGTCACCTGATTCAAACACTTATTGCAAACTTCTACAGATATTACCTGAGTATAGCTAAAAATTTCAAACACAAATGTACTTAGCTCCTCTCTCCAGTTCTAATTCAAGCTATTGATGCATTTGGAGCTTCTCTGTTCATAGTCATTTATTTTGAGACACATGGCACTATCCCTCACATACAAGGGACTTCAAGCCAGAAAGACTTTTACCATTGACGTAACTCATAGCAAAATTACTTCTCCTTTTTTTTTTTTTTTTAAAGCCATAAACTTTTTCCATAGTTCAAAATTCTGCCACTATGCTTAGATCTTGCAAGCACACAGTTAACAGTAGGCAAAACTTTCATCTCTGGTTTTACTTGTGTGCTTAGAGTGAAGCTTGTGCCTGAGCATTTGCAGGATTAGGGCTCATATGATTGCTCTGATCCAATTTTATTAGGCATGCCCGAGACACATATTATCTTACTTCTGTTAGTTAAAGCTCTGTTTGGTTAGAAGCCAAATACCTCATGGCTATAAGAGAGCGGAGATGAAATACACTTCCTGCTCAGCAGCAAGGGAGCATCTAGATCTCCAGTTGCCCACTAGCCTCTGCTACTACCTCAAACGTGAAACACAACCAAGTCAATCTACTGCGAGTGCAGCAGATGCAAGCACTGCACTGCTCATTATGAGGGTCAAAAGGCAGGCACCCCTCTGTGCCTGGAACACAAGCTCTCGGACACCTCAGGATGTTCTCAGGAAAAGGACACAGTGGAAAACCCACTGTGAAAAAATACTGTTTTGCCATCACGTCCTGTAAATTCTACATGCCTTAAAGCTTAGATATTTTCTGCAAGTCTTGGGTTAAATGAGACATAGAAAATCTAATTAATCTGTTATATCACTGAATCTGAAGCTATTTCATTTAACTCCCTAAATGGCAGCTGAGTATTATTTATGAACTTGTCTCAGGATACAACTCATAGTCATCTCCCTGCCTGCTGCCTCATCCCATCATCTGACTTTCTTTGCACAAAGTGGACAAGCATTCTATGCTTGCTCATGTGTATTGTAGGAGCCCAAGTCAGAATTGGCAGTTTATTGTGCAGTACAAGTATGTCCAGCACCATATGATAAACAGTGAGTGAGCAATAAGGCAGAACTGGTGGGACTCACTCAATTTTAAACCGCTATATCTAAACTAGTTTGCTAACCCACCTTCCTACTAATGTGGCGAAGGAGGCAATGCTGGATACGTAGCTTATGTTGCTTTTTCAGATATAATTTCAGTTACAATCCATCAGAGTATATTGATTCTATTCTATAAAGTTTGACTAGGGCAATTAACTTCTGATTAAGACACCAGGATTAAACTTTCTGACCAAAATAACTTGAAGTGTGAGGTGAGATGCAACAAGTGGCTACTGCAGAACCACAGATAGCTAATAAAGATTCTTTCAGGCTTTGCTCAAAAGACAACAGCTAAACAGACACCAATACTTGAAGCAATTAAGACAGATGGTGACAAATAAGTATTCATTAAGAATACAAGTCAGTGCAAGTTCTCATGAGGTTAGGGGCTTTCTGTTTGTTTCGTTTTTTAACATAAGGCGTAGGTTGAAAAGGAAACCAGAGGTGGTGGTTTACACCAATGCAAAACTAATGGGAAGCAAATTACAGTGAAACCCACCTACACTGGGAGAGAAAGTCTTTTAAAACTGCCATGTAATCCAAAACAAAATGAAAATACTGAAATTAATAGATATTTGTAGAATTCTTGAAAATTCTTGCTTTTTCTCATCATTAGCTCTAGCCTTTATGGAGATACACACTATATCATGGTTCAGACTAACAGAGAAGGACATCTCCCTTAAGCCATCTTTGTGATCCAGTGATCCTGACCTGCAGCCTAATCTAAATAAAACTACAGACAATATTTCCTTTGTTAGAAGTCCTATCTGTATTCCCCTGCCCGTTACCAGAGAGAGTTCCCCTGCCTACAAAATTCTTCCAACTCCCACAGAAAACCTCGTTGTCTTCTCATTGGGTTTTAGAAGGTTTTGAGCCAACACAAAACTGCTGATGGTTCCCCCCAGAGTCCTGCAATCTATCTCAAAACCTGCTGGTTTTGTCATTTGTCCAAGAAGGCAGACACAAAAAAATCAAGACAGAAAAGCAACCGGGAGATCATATCGTGAACAATTACTTTTGTCATCAAGATCACTCAACACTGAATTATCTCTAGAACTTTCTGGAAAAAAAAAAAGAAAAAAAAAGGTTTTTGTTTATGAAGAGCAGTAAGATTGACTGGTGTTCTCACTCCTCATCAGAGTAAAACTGAAACATATTTTTATTCTTCTCACAGAGAAGTAGAGAAGTTGCTAGAGTCTGTTTCAAATCCCTATTCCCGCCAAGCAGCAGAAAGAATAGCCTTGTATTGTGCATTCCAAGAGAACATGAAATCTCCTCTCTTACCTTTGTATCCTGAGTTTGAAAAACCTTTCTGAATTTTGTCATAAAAACTGTAGTTTTCCACAGAACATTTTGTTTTCCACAGGCACATTCTTCATCTTTTTTTTTTTTCCTCTAGTTTTTATTTTTAACCTACTTTGGTTATTACAGGCTGCGAAAGCAGAGACAGAAGATGCTGCAGGGCTGATGCTACAGACATTGTATTAGTTGGTAGATGAAAAAATAAAATATATAATTTCTTTTAAGGTCACATTAAGAGATTCAGAATAAGACTAGAGGAGTACCAGCAAAAGACAGGAAGTATAATTTGAGTGCTATATTGTACCTTCAAAATCTATTTGATAGGCAGAAATACCTCAAAGAAGGGCTAACACCATCTTTCCATCCATTACTCCTCCAGTCCCCATCAGCCAGTGAACAGTATCAAGTAAAGCAGAAAGAAAGAGGAATGAGCAGCTGGGGGTCCTGTAGCTGATGTCATGTCCTGATATAGAACCCATCTCCAAAGCACGATACTCTGTCACTTTCCCTGGCTTTCTTTCAAATAAAATGCAGGAAAATATGAAAGAAAGAAATATTTAAAAGCAACTAATACATTTAGAGGTCTCCGCTATAGAAATCAAAATCCTCAGAGCTTAGTATACAGATGCAGAATGTCAAATGAAGAGTCTAAACTGAAGAGAGTGATTAAAGAAAAAACAAAGAAACCCAAATACTGCTGTTAAATCAATTTGTTTTTTTAAAATATGTTTAAGATTTAATCTCTCTTTCATTGTGGTATGAAAACAAAAATGAAAAATAAACACATTTGGACTGCAGATTAAAAAACATCAGTAAGATTGCTGTTTGAAAGCACAATGACAATTTTAATCTTTTCTTCAGTAAATATATAACTGAGCAGTCATTGACAATAACGTGCTGTATATTTCTATGAGCACATGCTGTAGTATAGCTCAGTTCTGAAAAGATCTGTTGAGTAATCAAAGTTTCAGCTACTTCATTCTCATGGCACTTGAATAATATTCAGAACAATAGTAAACAAACGGAGTGAGAAAACGGAACAGGACATTAAGGATATATACCTCTAGTTCAGAAGTACAACGTCGTTACAGCAGAGAAACCTGTTGGTATCTTTGTGTCTGATGCAGTGATCAGCTACAAGCCACACACATGCCCTATCTGCTGGGCTTGTCATCAAGTCCTGTGTAAATGAATCTAGAACAGAACTGTGTCAAGGAAACGTTAATCATATAACATAGGGAAAAGAAATGCAGGAAGTAAGTTTGTGCATTGCATTCCAGAATGTTCTAGAACAAAGTAATAACACAGAACCTATTGTAAAGGAGAAGAAAATCTACAGAAGGATTTTGCAGGTCACAGAAGTTCATATTTTTATATTCATATTTGATAATCTCTCAGATCAGTGAAAGCATTAGTAGAGACCAAACGTAGAGGAAATCTTACTAGTACATGCAAAAAGAGGACATATGAGTAAAGGAAAGGGAAACTAAAGAAATCACCTAATTCAAGTCTGGTTTGTTTCCTACAAATATAAGGCTGTTTTCACACAAAGGAAAGCAATGCTTCAATGCTCAGTGCAAAACAATGCTGTAAGAACAACGGCTGACAGCTAACAAGAACGAAAACACAATCTCGGGCACCCTTCTAAAGAGAAGGAAGTGAAGGAAGCAGGCATAATTTGCACATACAACTCTGTCCGTGGGAATATACATCAAAGCAAGCTGTGTGGATATACTGGAGCGAGTATGAACAAAGAGGGATAAACTGGAAAGCTGTGCAGACCTTTCCTAAGTATATTCATTACTGTAGTACACTTTACATGATACTTATTTTCTCATTGCTCTGCTCTGGTTTTCTTCCATGATATAGGATGATACATGATGATATTTTGAATCTACCCGTAAGAGCCTGGCGCTTATTGCTGACTGCATTGGATACTCTTCCCACACAGGTTAGTACATTAAGTACAGTTAAGTACAAGGTTTCTGGAGTACAGAAGCTGCCTGCTGGGTCACACAGTTCCTCAGGACACCCCTGCCTTATTTTAGTGTTTATACTCCATCAGGGTGTGCTGCCAGTCACACCCAGAAGTTTTAGGCAGAGGCTGTCTCAGAGGCCACCACTCATTGGAGGTAACCTGCCACAAGCCGAGGTATTCCTTTTTACACACATCTTCTTACCTGAGGCAGGTAAAAGCAAAAGTTTAAACTGACTTTATTATTTTTGTTTAATGGATTTCATCTCCTCCCTGCAATTTATGATAGAGTTAATATCTTCTCTTTGTGAATGCAGTTCAGTAGAGGCAAAAGGTTAGCTAAAAGGATTAATGTAAATGGTATAAATCAGCCTTTTTTTTTTTTTTTCATTGATTCTTACAGCGCTATTAAGGATCTATGCCTTATTTTGAAGAGTCTGCTTTTTCTCTCCCATATGTAACTATGCTAAATTATATCCTTGGTTTCATCTCTGTGTTTCCATTCTTTTCCTGTCATACAATTGCAAGTCGACTCTTTTGATCCTCTCTGCAAAATACAAAATAAAACCCCTTAACTGTGCTCTCAAGTATCTCATCCACAAACTACCCCATCTTGATGCTACTACAATTTTCTGTCTATCTCATATGTTTGTTTACTTTCTCACTTGCAGGAGTTTTGAATTTCTAAGCCAGATGCACTGGCACAATTATTTTTACCTAGTTTCATGCAACTTGCTGGTTATGTCTACAGGCTCACAGTCAAATGTCTGCTTCCTCAGCAGCTGATAATATTCCAAGGCTCTGTGCTACCTACTTACTTGTCTGTGTAACACATTGTTCTTTAACTCTCTGTAGCATACTGCTTACTTTTTTTTTTTTTCCTTCCATTGGGAAAATTAATGATGATCAAAAACAAGAATATATTTACTTTCTCTCAATTAACTCAAAAAAGTACATTTTCAAAGGGAAGTCAAATATACTAAAGTAAGGATACACGCCTCATATCTATTTGGGCTCTCCTTTTAAGTAAAGCATAAATATACGCTCAGTCAGGGCCTGATGTATATCCTAGTAGAATCTCTATGAAAATACTCAGGTTAAAATACCAGAAGATCATGTCACATGTGCAGCATTAGCACATAAAACCATGAAAAATCTAAATGCTTTATCATGGCAGACCTGTACTCACACTGCATGTAATGTGTACTGTAGAATCAGACCTTATTATTTTTCAAGCAACCATCTACTCTGACATAAATAAGACAAATGAAATAGCAATTTTCAGCTTGTTCCCATGGGAAGCAGCATGTCCACCAGACAACAGCACCTAGTTTTAATTCATGCACTTGGGTTTCCCTTCATGATTCAGCCTCTGAGTATGATGAACATGTCATTTCACTTCCACTTTTCCTGTGAACAGTAATAGTCACCTCCATTGAAAATTGCTTTGAGATTTAATTATGGGAACAATACAGAGAAGAAAGAAATATTCATAATATGATTATCATTTAATTGCTTGCACTTCAGTAAAACTACAGTTAAAGGGCAATGCAATAAGGTCAAGACAGGATGAAAATTCAGTTCCTGAAGACTGCTCTGCTGTGCATTTGCTAAACATCTTGCTGAACATCAGTTCTCGACATTCATTCTTCAAGCTACTGTTACCTAGAGGTACAGCAGTAGGTAACAACTTCGCTCATTAGCAATAACTTACTACCAATGAAACTTACTATTTACTTACTTACTTACTTACTACTTACTTACTACGATGAAGCTAACTTACTCTTCCGTGGAATTTCAGCATTTGTTTCAGTTCATGTGGGTACTTTCAGCACACTCAAATGTTCCTTTTCTACAAAATGTAATGGCTAATAATTACTACTGTTAAATTATCAACTGATTAGAAAAATGCCATGTAAAACTTGATACAATGGAATTTCAGTACAAGGCCGAGTCAGGACAGCATCCCTCTGAGATGACTTTTCCTTTAGGGGAAAAAGGCAGAAATGACATGCTTCAGCCTTATCCTGAAAACTGACTTTTCAAATTTTCTGAGATTGTATTGCAAATTCTTCTGGAGTACTGCTACTAGAGTCTTACTAAATATAATTCCTGGAAAATCCTTTTTTTGTTAACATCCTCTTAATAGCTTGGGTTAATTGAGACAGCAAGATTAAAAATGATGTGCATTAAATATCAGGAAACAGTGTCAGATTCTACAATTCATACTAGTTTTACAGTAGTTGCACTCATACCATGGTTCCAGCATATGTTTTCCCATTTCTTATGCCCCCAAAATAAAAATAAATAAGCAGGCCCTTCACTCACATCCACCTATCTATTGCAGGGCCATTGATGAATATTATTTCAGAGATAAGCTATAAACTAGCTATTCAATTGAAGTGCATCCATTTTCTGATGTAGAGAAACATTTTGTGTGCAGTTTCAAGTGTTGTGAATTCCCTTAATAGTCTAAAGCTGAAATACAATTGAGTGGTCATGATTATAATTGTGTAAGATAAGCAATAACCTTAGCAGTATGTTCATCTTGTTGGTGTTACATCACACAATAAATAGGTATAGCTTGCTAGGAAACAACGAGAAAGAATTTCTTACAGTCTGATCAATGTCTTTTATTACTGTGGAAGCCTGGAGAGCCTTTTCTATTAGGGTCCCCAAAAGAACCAAGGTTTGGATACCAGAGGGCAAACAGCCAGAAGTCATTTGAGAAGAGAAAAGCAACCTCAAGGACAAAAGGAAGGAAGACTTAATTAACAGGTCAAATTACAGATTTCTTGCTGAAGTTACCGAGAAGTTTCCTCTGTCCTGGGTGACATACTTATTGAATAACACAAATTGCTATATAAAGTTGAAAAACTTAGATGATATTCAATTACAGTAACTTTCTCTTCTTTACATGACATTCAAGTCAAGTATGAGGATAATAAGAATAATACAGGAAGCTACGGCAGAGTTGATAGATCTGTTCCTTAGATTAGAAACTGAAAAAGTTATCAAAATAAGCAAACAGAACTAGGCAAGTATCTTTGCACATTGCATATCTGCACATCTGACAATTGATTGCAATGTACAAAGTAAAGCAATCTTCCATAATAACAAGGATGGAAAGAGGTAACACGAGGGCATTAATTAATTCTGTAAATATTTATTTTGCTCTTTTGCTTCAAACATATTCACCAGTTTTTAAATATATGGTTACTATTATTGGACAGTATTAGTAATGAGCTGTTTACTTTAGTTTGATGTGCAGATATTGTCATTAAGATTTAGCAGCCCCATTAAATATTAATAAATAATATTTTCAATGTCAAACATCTCCCATACTTAATACTGCTGTATTACAATATGTTTTGGAGGTGTTTTAAAGCTCTCTATGTATCTACATAAAGTACTATGCTTAAATGGAATGCAAATCAACTCACTTAATAATGAAAATTACTCATTATTCTGTAACTTCCCAGGTTAGGGCATATGGGAGATAGTCAACTCTTTTCCTTAAGGGAGTCTGCATTTTAGAAGCAAGATAAAAACCCATTTGAGGGCACAGTCTAATCTAACATACAAAGTTTTTGAAAGCGTATTACAGATACTGTTATGCAACCCAGAAACCTCTGTTTTCAGCAACCATATATTAAAATTTTGTGTTTAGAAATGAACTTGTAGCTTTCCAGACTTAGATGTGTAGTTCCATGCAGTGAGAACAGTATCTGTTTGTCCTCTGCTCTTTTTCTCTGCCATAGCTAAAACTAAGTTCTTGAAGAAATTTTCTGCCTTAACAGATCAAACTGACATTTGTTCCACAGGCTGTGATCCTGAAAATATTGAGAGACAGATAAGATTCATTTCCTCTTATTTACAAGCAGCCCTATTGATGTCTGTAAGACTACTAAGATAGATAAATATGGAATCACAGAGCAGTTGTCAATGGAAGGGCCCTGCTTGGAAGCCATCAATTCCATAGCTCTCTCAAAGCAAGGGTCAACTAAAGCAAGTTTCCCAAGTCCCTGTTCAGTCAGGGTTTTAACATGTCCAAGGATGGAGACTCCCAGCCTTGCTGAGCAGTCCCTTACTGCCTTTTGCACTGCCACCAGCCACCAGAGAAGAGTCTGGCTCCACACTCCCCAAACCCTCCCTTCAGATACTTATCCACATTAAAAGTACACTCACAGCAACAAGTGCTTCCCAGCCAGCTGAGACTGGCAGAAAGCAGTCAACATCCCCAGTATGACAGACGAAAAGTACTGTCTAAAACTCTGATCATGAACTTAACTGAGCTCATGAGACACCGCAGTACCTTTGTTTTTGTTACAGGAATCTGTACCTAGATATTCTGACACCAGTCCACCATGCATTTGCACAACCATAAAGCATCGCTTAGCATTTTACTAGGTACTTCTTGGCTGGCATAGGTTTCCAGTCTGGTATTCTTTTAGGCCAACAGAGCAGAAAAACAGGGTACAAAAACTCAGCCATGCTAAGCCTGGCTTAATCAAGGAATATGCTCATTCTTTGCTTTATAAAATCAATGCACATTTGGTTTGATGATCTGTTCCTCTGTTGGGGAAAGCAGCCCTTTATTCCTGCTGTATCCATCATGCAGGCTAAATAGTTGCAGATTTTACAAGTGTGCCGGCAGTGCTGAGGAGACAATCAACTGCTATAAGGAGCTGGACTAGCAATTGAGAAGCAGTCAAATCTGATGGTCCTAAACTGCTCTCTAATGCTTTCCCAGTCACAGGTCCCCTGAATTTGGCACCAATCTCATCTAGAATACATTGAAAGTTTTGCCTGGATGAGCTTCGTACACTTTGAACACTTAACACAAAATTCAGGTCACAGTCTGAAGCAGGTGTATCCCGTCTGTCACAGCCACCTTCCACCCTTCTTCAGTTTAGAAATAAAGCTGATTTGCTGACTGCTAGCAGTCACTGAAGATAGCACGTACTTTTTCTTCAATGTTATTTCAGCACTGCTGTCCTAGCCAGACTCCAGACAGATTGTTGTATTCTACTCTCCTCATCCTCATTATTATTTTTAAAGTGGATTAAATATTCTTTTTCCTTTCCCTTCCTAAAGAGACTATATTGCTACATTATACTGACTGAAGTCCCTCTGACTATTTGAACTTCTTGTGATTTTTAAAATGAAACTGTTGCCTTTATTAATATTCGCAGCATGCACCAACAATTATAAAAATTCAAAACAGTGTGTCACACACTTGCTATAACTAGAGAAATAACATACTCGTTCAGTTATTTTAAGATCTGCCCCAAATGAAAATGCATTTAAATTACCTAGCAAAAGAATTAACATGTTGTGATACTAATTAGATAACTTAATCTTACTTGAATCCTGGAACATGATATTGATGAGTTAGGATAAGGGACATAGCATGATGTACCCTCATAAAAATGTTATGATTACATTTTGGAATAATCAAAAATAGACAGGAGATTGGAAATAGCCTTGAANTATGTATGAAAACATCATTGAAGAAAGGAAAAGCTCAGTTATTTAATCTCTTTGGTTTATCACTTGTCCTAAATAGCAAGTACTCTACATTCACACTATGTTCTTCACTCCCAGTTTGTGACCCAATTCTGTGTTACGGGATTCAGTTTTCAGCAAGACACACTCAACCTAACCATGGTCCAGCTGTAGATTCCTCATGCACCATCATCTGGGATGCCATGAACCAGTCACCAAAAATTTAAGAGATGACTGTCGAAGTTCAGTAGCCTTCTCTGTCACCTAGCTTGCCTTGGGAACAAAAGCTTTTGATGAAAAGTTCAGAACATATGTGGTTAAAAAGTCTAATTGTAACACTGACAGATCTCCCCAAACTATAGGATTTTTACCTGAAATAAGGCTAACCGGGGGCAGAAATTAAACAATGCTATTTGCAAGCACTATGGAATTTTATTGCAAATTCAATAAAGGGATTGCCAGAAGGGATCTTTTGAAAAGGTTCCCAGTTCCTCAGGCCTACAGCTCTCAGCAATCCTCATTCCCCTCTTACAGCTCAGCTTCCTCAAGTTCCCACGTTCCATCATTCAAAGGTCTCTGACTTTTCAACCATTAGTCCTCTGAGAAGAAAAGTTTTCAGTTTGATACAACATTTAACATATTGTCCCTGTTCTAAGGGATGAAGAGCATCCCACAGCCTTATCATACTGTTTTAAGGGACAACCCTCTAAACCAGGGTTGACCAGCAGAAACACTCTATAAACCCATTTCTTTGAGAGGCTTAGGAATATTCACAGTTCCAGCATTATTTGGTATTTTACCCACCTCTGATTTACATCCATATCTTTCCATTATTTTTAGTAATACCTTTCTGCCTTCTTCCCATCATATCCCCTCTACTTTTCAGTAATTAATAAGAATTCCATTGACTGCTGACAGACTCAACAGACTCTGAACATCTTTGAGACTTCTTGTTCTGCCCAAGAGCTACCATAGGCAGAACACCAGAACACCATATGAAGAAGGAACCATACTAATGACTATAATTATACTATTTCCTTATGACATTGCCAAGAGCTATCAACACATAATTGCTGTGATTCAAATATATTCAGATAGAGCTAATATAGGAAATTCCTAAAGGATTTACATGGAACCTAAAAGGTTTGGTTGAGACTATTTTGTCATTCATTATGTCATTCAGAAGATGAGTATTTATCATAATTTTCATTGATGCCATTCCAAATGGAGCTCATGCAATTATGTCAGCCCAAAGGTTTTAATCTCCATATTGAAAAATGAGAAAACCGTATTAACTCAGGGCTGTGTTATATGAGATTATCCTCCAGGAGGTTTTTCTGTGTTCTGACTAGAGTTAAAATGTTACAGTATCTGTGTACAAGCAGGTGACCCCAGATGATTTAGATAGCCTTAGGTTTGTCTATTAAGGCAGAATAGAGTCTTCTAAATGCTGGTATGTGGTTTATAATTTTCTTTATTGTCGACAAAATGATGAAATTATTCTTCCCTGTGTTTTTAATAGCTTCACTGCTGGCAGCTAATAAGTGGATGAGAATATGTTTTTATCTTTAATATTCTATTAAAAATATATATAACTTTTAGGTCAGGCACTAGAGGGAATATATGAGCATTGTGTACAAGCAGATTTTTTTTCTGCTGTTTGTGGTTGACTTTAAACTTACTTTGATTTTTGGATTTCTTACTCAGTTCACTTTCACTACTGCCATTGTGTCTTCCCAAGTAGAGCTATGCATGTGTTGGAATACAGCTTTGCATTTTACAGTAAGTACAGTATGAGAATTTCAGATATCCTGTTCTAAAATAATATGTTAATATAGAAAAAGAAAAATATATATATATATATTAAGCAGACATGTTTGTTGTCCATTTCCAGTGGGAGCTCCCTGGAAATCCAGGGGATTGTTTTATCCTCTAAAGCTTATGCCCTTAGCTAGAGGTAAGCTTTCCTATCTGATCAGACAAACTAAGGACAAAGCACCAATGGCCATTCTAGCCAAGCTGGAATGATTCACTAACAAGATTGCTTTGTTTGTTGAGAAGGCAAAAGCACCAAGAGAGACAGCTCTTTTCCACACCATTTTTGTTAGCTGAAAATTTCAGAGAACACATACTGCATTTTCTGAAATAACAGATTAGAAATTGCTGCTGTGACTTCTTTCACTATCTATCAAAGCCAGCTAGATGTAGAAATGTACTCACAGTTAAAAAGGTAACATCTCACATTGTTCTCCCTCCTCATCTGTCTGTATTTTTCTTGTTAAAAACCTATACAAGAAGGGGAAAGTCAACGAAGAGATACTTTATTTGTTTACAAAATAGGGCCAGTTTTCTTACTGGAGATACTGGGACCCTTTTCAGATATAGTCATCAGCTTATGTTTTAGCTAACATATATTCCAGCACCTTGGCATCTTGAGAATTTTAGTCTTCAAGAACCATAATCCCAATACTGTGCTCCAAAGTAGTTAGCCACACTACAAAGAAAATCGGTCATTGCACTTTAAGAAAGCTGACTTGGAAACCTGCTGTGCAAATGAAAACCTAAGCCCACAGTTTCAGCACCTCACTCAAAGCCTTAAACGATGAGCCATCCTAGCATATTACTACTCAGAAAACCATTTGTATTAAATATAGGACTGTTATACCAAAAACAAGTTGATGGATTTTTTATTATCTAATTCACTTGACTAGATTGCCTAGAAGTCAGATATTTCCTAGGACTCGTGACAAATTTTGACAAAGCAGGCCACATTTTACTACTGCCTTCATCACTGCTTAAAAATAACATCATAGTTTGACATTTGCATTGTTCTTTCTTTGGCTTCTATAGCCATTTCTTTCTACACCCTAAACACAGCTTTATATTTTTTATATGTTTATTCTAATTAATGGACCATATCAGGTCTGTGTCAGTATATATGGGATCAGGTTATTGGTTTAGTAGTTGCATCCTATACAGGATTGTGGGATAAATCCTACAACTTTATTAGCACAGCAGTTTCACTGATTTCAATAAAGCTACTAATGTATGATAGCTTAGTACAGCTACATCAGCTGTATACCGGTATAACTAAATTCTGATCGCTTTAATGGGGAGAAAAAAAATGAAAAAATGGATTGAATAACATAAAATTAATATAAAATAAAACATTAATAGAATGAATAAAACATGACAGGAATAAAACAGCTCTTAAAACTGGCAGCTAGTCTGAGGTGCTACAGGAACAGCTCCTAAATCAGAGATTATCAAGTCATTTGGAGGTCATAAAAATTATGAGTAAGATCAAGACATTCTATTGCAGAAGTGGTTTTTGCAATCAGAAATGTTGACATCAGATATGAATTGGGAACCAACAAGTTTAACGGAGAAACCTAGCTCTAGTCTAATAAATAACTTCAACAACAAACAACAAATCATAAACCAAAAATACAGCAATAGAGAATAACACATACAGGGGGGTCTATATGTGAAAGCAGTATGAAATCTGAGTGGCTGGATTATAAATGAAAAATACTTGTACTCAAAACTTCAAATATTATCTTGAATATCACTAATCAGTGGACATTCTACTGGGCAGAAAAGCACTTCTCTATTCCGTTGTCTCTAGTATAAAATTATTTTCTTAGTCTACATAGTGAATATTATGTAATCCTAACTTCCATAAGGCAAAAAAATGAACCTTTTACAAATCTAAAATTATTTCATTCCATAAAAAATAAATAAATAAATAAATAAATAAAGCTAAGGCCACATTATCTGTCTTTTTTTTTACTTACACTTTGCTAAGCTTTAATCTGTATAAATCTAGACCTCTTTTAAAGATTATTTTGTACTTGTAAATGAATTAAGGTTTGATGATAGACCTCAGAAAGCGCCTGTCATGTGTGAATGTGTTCAGAAATTCTGTGGTGAAAGATGAAGATCTTTTTATATTGACGGGCAGGGTAAAGAGCCGCCTCAAAGCTCCTTTACTGTCCAAAGTCATTTAGCTTGGATACGAATAGAAGCTCCAAAATAAAGGAACTTTCTAGCCCTGTCTGAATGAATACAGAGAAAGACAACTCGACACAGATTTTTTTTTTTTCCAAAGACACTCACTCACCATAACTTAACACAAACCCAGCACTAGTTAGTACTCAAATTCACTTGAGCAAGAATAACTCCCATTTTAATGGGATGGGATTCCTAACTCCCAGGAATTTAGCCTTAGCAACAGCAATTTTGCCCAAGAGTCTCAGATGTGTTAGTTCCCTGCTCCTGACAGTCATATGGAATAAGATTGCACAGGCTAGGAATTAACATCAGCAAATGACATGGGGATGATTTTCCGGAAGAGCACAATGCAATGAGAATTTCTGTTGAAGTCACTGAGAAAAAAATCACACAAATGAGCAAATTCTGCCAAGAGCCTTGCTATTCAGCTGCTGTGTAATTTTGAAGCTACTAAATCAAAATGAGATGCGGGGAATAGGATTGGGCCTGATATCACTTGCTGAAAGAATAGAAGAACTTTTCTTGAGGGCATATCAAAACTCTAGAGCTGAAACAAAACTTTAAGTGGAGTTCATGGGACAAGAGAGGAGAAATGATAATGGAAAGGACAGTTTGCCTCCCAGAGGTCTATGTGGCCAGGTGAAGGATCAATTCCTGCCAGTCTTGTTACTCTCGCATTTTCTTTTGCTATGGACGTGTAATAGCTTACGCTGATTTGTATGTTTCTGCATTTCCTTCCCTCTCCACTACCTTGATACCTCTGTTTTGGTTTCAGCTTGCAACAATCTAAGCAGAGAATTTTCACACTGGGGCAGATAAAACATTCGTCTACGCTGCCCATTTCCTCTGCTTTGTAGCACAGCTTCACAAAACAGCTTAAACCCTAAACTGTGATGTTGGACATCTTTTCAAAATAATGCTTTCTTACCACAGTGGGTATTTTTTCAGTGCATCAATATGTCCAGGCCATTTAAAAAATCGCTAGTATCTTGATGTATGACCAGCCATAGGCACATTCTAAAAAGAAAGGCAGGAGAGGAGAAAAAATTATATTTTTCTGCTTAGAATCTTTTGAGTTATTTCAGCTTCACTTTGCTCTTGTATTGTTTCATTGGCATTGCTATCACAGTATGTCAGATAAAGGGAAGTTCATTAATGCTTCACTGTCACTTTCCTTTCTTTAAATATTTAAATCATTGTTATTTAGAAATTGCTTTTTTTTTTTTTTTTTTTTTTTTTGAAATACAAAAATACAGTGCTTAACCGGAAACATTAAGGCATTAAAGAGTAGCTGAGTGTCAGTTTTTGGATTAACAATCTTCTGAACTTTGGACAACTGCTATTTTACTTGACTCCCTAAAAAACCTGCTTCCTAAGTGATATTACTGTGAATAACATGATACAAGCTAATTAGCACTAGCAGATGAAGTCCTGATTTATCACAAGAAGTAAAATATGGGATATGTGGGAAAATTATGGGTGAAAGTAAATAAATGCTGGATAAATATGAAAGGATGTTTGCAAAGAGAGTCGAAATTAAGATGCCTGCACCAGTACTATAGGGAAAGGGGAGGGCTAGGAGAAGAAATAAGTGGCAGTATTTTCCACAGATTTTACTGTGATCAACACCATAGCTAAGATCAGAAGGCATTGCAGGTAGAGGCCACCTGAGAGGACATAAAATATATGGATTCAAAGTAACTATATCTCAGTACACTTACATAATGGAAGGTATTTGACCATGGTTTCAGCACACTAGTTGAAACAGCAGCCACAAAAGAACACTATATTATAACCAAAGGAGCCTTGCTCACAGATGGTGGATTGCTGTTGCCAGAGATGCTAACCAAGAAATCCTTTCAGGCTTTAAAAAAAAAAATAAAATAAAATAAAAATAAAAAAAAAAAGTTAAAATCTTAAGTTATTGGAGCCCCATGTATAGCTTTTAGAGATCAAAATGCAAAGGAAATAAATCCCATTCTCAGCCTAAATTAGCCATCTACCCTCCTCTGTAGTCAATGAAGAGAAATGGAGACTGCAAAAGACAATTTATCTCATTCATCTTAAGGAATGAATAGCTCTCTGGAGATAGCTATTTCTCTCCATTGACTACAGAGTGAGCCTCGATGACTACCCTTCCATTAGAGCTGTATCTTTTTGGTGGCTGAAATTAAATGAGATGGATCTAGGCCAAAATGACTAGAACTTCTAGAAATCCATTGATTTTTCTTTCATCTCAGGTTACCTGCAATCACTGGGAACAGTACAGATGAACATTTTTTTTCTGCCCATTAATTTTAATATGGCATTATGGCAGAAACGGCATTTCTGACTTAGCCTTATATAAATTTCCTCAAAGATGCCATATTCTGTTCAAGTCTAATAAATTTCTACTAAACCATTGACTCATATTAATTTTTGAAAGAGATTATTTTAACTCTGAAACATAAAGTATTTCAGCTTATTTAAAAAGTCTGAACAGTGGTCTGTGAAATGTAAAATCTCTATTAATTAGTTCTCTCTTTTCCATTCTGTCTTTTTACTGTTAATAGCTGTTTAAAAGACAAACCTGTAGGCACTGTCATACTGGAGAACTAGCATTAAGCAATTGTGTTATTTTACTGCAACAGAGAGATTTTTAGCAGAGAGATTTTTGCTTTCCTCATCGGAATAACTTTCCTTTAGTTTCGCTAACTAATTATTGCATATCTTGCTATGTCTATGCTTCAGGCTTCATCATAGAAAGATGTAAGAACTTCCCCTCTAGCATTGCACAAGCTAGATCTTCAGATCCAAGAGCACATAGATAGTAGTATTTTCTCTTCTTACCCATCTCCCTTCTCCTGCAACAGAGAAATTAAGAACAAGTTAATTCTCGGTTCTGCCATTAGCAGACTGCTCTGCACAATTTAAGTGATGCCAATGGGCAGCAAATAAACACTCCACAGAGGTAGACAGGCCTTGGATGACCAGTATTTTAGGAGAATGCCTGTAAAGAAAACCCTTAGAAAAGGTAATGAGTAAAGAAACTAATATTTTGCTCTGGTCAGTAATCAAAGCAATCTATCCCTTAGTTGTTAGCAATGAAAGTTTAAAAAAAAAAAAAAAAAGTCAATAGACTACAATTTTTGCTTCTTCTAGTGAATGATGGTGAATATTATCCTAAATGAAAGTATTGACTGGATATTCAGAGGAACATCCAGAAGACTTGTTTATTTATGGCAGTGTTTGGAATCCAAATTCTTAAAGAACTTTCGTATTCCTTCTTCATCTACTCTTTTTTTTTTTTTTTTAACAGTAAAATATGTTTCATTCTCAAATTAGGAATTACCAGTAGCCGCCTTTCACTTACAGGAATCGCTGTGTCACTCAGGTGGCAGCACAGTGGTAATAAATAGAAAAAAAAGCAGAGAAGTTAAAATATCAGGTATGTCTTGAGAATTCTCTTTTTTAACTACTCTTTGAGAACCCAGGAGAAGAAGGTTCTCTCTCGGTTAGCTAGGGGCAATTCGTGGCTCCCAGGAACATAAGCAGTAGTCAGCAGCTCTTGCAAACCCCAGGGGAAGGTGGGTCCTGCGTTACCGCTTGGACAGGCTGCTCCCAACGCAGGTTTTGGCCACAGAAGACAGCAGCCTGCACTGAGTGACCCACAGCACGTTCACCACACTGCTGCTGGGCTGCAGGAGCTCACACAGCGTGGACTTTTGCCTGAACCTCTGAACGTCACCCTTCCATGTAACAAAACCATGACCGAATCTCATGGCTGTTTTTCCTACAGCAGCCTTTTACATTTCAGGGAGCAGCCCAGGTACCTTAGCTCACCTGGTGACACCCTGCCCACCTTTGCAATTCATTCTTACTGACTCAGGACTGTTTTTGTACCCGGTTCTCCGCGAGGGCAGCCGGAGCTGATGGCAGCGGCAGCAGTGCCCGGCGGTGAGGGAGAAGCGGCCGCGCGGCCTTCCGGCCGCCTTGTCGCCTCGTGAAACGCAGCGGGAGCGAAACTGTGAGCGAGGGAGCCGCCAGCGGCTCAAACAGGAGCCCAGCCATTAGTGGGACAGCTCAAACAAGCGCGCCGGCGTGCGCGGGCAGCGTTGGCGAGCGCGGGCGCGAGGGAGGCGCTGCGCAAGCGAGAGCGCGGCCGCCGGCCGTGAGAGCCGCCCAGGCGCAGGCACCTCCAGCGCGACTCAGCCTTGGGCACAGCAGACGGCGCAGACGGCTGCTAGAGGGACGGCGCTGCAGGCTGCTGCCCGTTTTGCTTGGTGTCTGGGGCACAGCAGCCTCAGTCTTTGCTCCCAATATGTGGTGCTGACAACTGTGGAGCAAGGGCTTGAGAGCTTGCTCTTCTTCAGGTCCTGTTGCTTCTAACTCTGGCCAGTCCATATTTGCACGCTTCACCAATCTACTAGGATTTATGGGATGTTCCACAGCTCCTTCTGGGTCTGAACTGCTAGTCCCTGCATCTGCTCCACCAGCTCAGCCTTCAGTCTGCTTGTTCAGGGCTCCTTCCACTTGGTTATATTCCCTTCAGGGCTGTGCTAGCTGCAGCTGCGGGCTCATTTTCCACATGGCCTTCCCATGCTACAGCTACACAATACACCTAAGGGTGCTTAAATCCTGGAAGAAATGCCCAGAGAGGTTGTGAAATCTTCACTCTTGGGGCTGGTCAAGACTTGAGTGGACCCTGAGCATCCTGATCTGGTAAGAATTTTAAGAGCAGGCACCTGGATTAGGTTGACCTCTGGAAGTCCCTTCCAACCTAAACTGTGATCCTACAATTTATGGAAATTCTGAGTGTTGTTATTGCAGTAAGGCCAAAGGAAAAAAAAAAAAAAAAAAACTAGTGTTAATTAATGTGATATTTAGATACGAGTACGGGCAAGGTTCATGACAAGAGCACTGCAGCACACTTGTAAGGTGCAAGTCTGAGGGAGCCTGAATCACATGTTAAAATGCTTGGAAAAGTCTAGTTAAGATGAACATGGACAACTGCAGGTAGCCCAATAGGCTGGAATCATTGCATCAGTGTTGTATTTACAATGCTTCTCAGTACTCAGTGATATTTCAATGTGGTTAGTGAATTAGACAAGAACATATAAAGCAGAAGGGAATGGGAAAGTCAAAGAGCGTGGAAAAGAAAAATAACAGCAAATATAAAAGACAACACACTGATATTTTAAAGCAATCGTATACTTTGTCATTAGCATTTCTATGCTATAAATATGGATCATTGCTTCAGTAATTAGATTTGAAAGACAAAATTTATTGAGTTTGACTTTTTCGTTTTGAGAATGCCAAAAAGAATAAAGAAGCATTATTTAGGAGTAAGGCTTCTGCCTTTTCTTGTGTAAGGGATTTTACTAGAACCTTTCAAAATGGTCATCACGTTCTCACTGCAAAGCTGACATGTTTGGGGATGTACGTAGCATGTGTATGAACAGCGAGCTTGGAGGCCTTTTATATCAAACTTTATTTTCTGATTCAACCTGGGAAAATTAGGTCGCACCCCAGAGGTTCACAGGGAGCTGTCAGATACAAGTACGAGTTGTGTGAGACTGCAGACAATATTTTTAACTTCCTGTGGGCCACTCTTAAGATACTATTGCTAACATGTTTTAGCTACTAAAGTGGTTAACATCACCCCCATAAAACTGGTAAACAATATGTTAGAAATCTCACTAGTTTGTAGCCACCTTTCCCTTTTTTTCTCTCTTTTTTTTTCTTTTTTTTTTCCTGATATAAACAGGCCAAGTGAGCCTAAGTTTTCTGGTTTCATGGCAGGTTCTACAGTAGTATTTATTTAGGAATCACCCCTTCCAGGGCTTAGCTGACATCACTGATGAAGCAGGTGCATTTGCACAAGCAAATTGACTTTTAGAAGAAAAAGCTGCAATTGTGATTCTGAATAAAAAACAGCAATATTAATTCCAGTTTTGCTGGAAGGAAGATGAACAAGGATTGTCAAAGTGATAATAATTTACAGTCCTCTAAAAAAAGAGTGTTGCAGATGAGAAAAATGCCTTACTTAAGTCTGCACTCTGGTTTTATTTAACAAGTAGAATTCTCTCTTTCTTCATAGTGAACTTTAGGAATGAAAAGGCCTTAGCTGTTAGACCTACTATTGTTCTGTTTTAACTGTATAATTAATGATAACATTTTAAGAAATTAATACGGCTGGATGAATAAAGTTATTAAATGATTGGCTTGGACTGCCAACCTACAGCTTGATGGCAGGTTTAAAAAATGACTTCTGTTTAATATGGTCTGGTTTTGGCAATGATAAGGCATTTGAAAAAGCCATTTCTTATTTTCTCTCACACTTGGAGAAAGAAGGCTCTACATCATTGAACTTTACTAGGGAGGTGACAGGATGGCAAGATTTAAGAAATGCAAGGAGATTAATACTTCCATGCTTAATGCATCGACTGCATGAGGGCATGACTGCTTTTCTTTTACAGTGGAAGTACTTGCATTTGTGAGCATTTCTGCACTTATATTGGTCTTGCAGTTGATAAATTCTGCTATCATGATGACCATAGTAAGAATGGGGTTGGCTTGCATTTTCTATATTGCTGTGTAGAAATATTGTCTCAGAAGTTAGCCTAAAATACCTCAGCATTCTAAAACTGCAGCCATTTGGTAGGTGCAAACACCATGCCCGTGAGGATGATATTCTAGGTACAAGTCTAGCAGAACAAATACACTGTTTCAAAGACCACCTGTTGTATTGGCTTAATGGAGTATGTGCTGAAAAGATGTGTTTTTCTAGCTGTGCTATTTAGCTATGATGTCAGCTTTATAACTTGAAAGTAGTATCTGATGGTCCACACTGCAAACCAGTGTAACCAAACTCTGAAAGAACAAGTTGGTATAGGAAATATCTACAAGGAAGTTATGCTGAATTTCCTGCAATGCTTTCATGGAGTGTGTATTCCAGAATATACATATATATAAAATATATATATATAGATATGCATATTCACAGTCATATGCTGTCTCTAGCTTAATTTATATTTGAAAACTCTCAATTCTATGCATAGATGAATCATAATTCAGAAAATTTCTGACTGTACTTCCTTGCAAACTTTGGACCTTGACCCTTGATGTCCCTAAGGCTTCCTGCCTGGGCCAGTTTGGTTGCAGCCTGACCATATACACTTGCATATATTCACATGAGTATAATGACATATATACTCTTGGAAATCTGTAAGACTTTTATTCCTTGAAGGAGAAGAGGTGGGGAGGAGCTTAAAATATTCCTCTTAATCAAGAATAAGGAATATGGAAATAGTTGCAAGCTTTCGTTCTTATTGTGTCCTTCCTAAAGGAAAGATATATGTCTGAATACTGTTTGTCATTTTCACACCACTAGACCACAAGTAAAACAAGGAAGCACTTTTTGTCCATTTTTTTTCACTTTATCGGACATAAAATAGAAAAGTTTAAATACAAAGTTAAAAGAATCATAGAATGCTTAAGTTTTGAAGGGACCTCCAGTGCTCATCTAGTCCAACCCCCCTGCACACGCAGGGTCACCTAGAGCAGGTGGCTCAGGGCTGCGTCCAGGCGGGTTTGGAAGATCTCCAGACAAGGAGACTCCACAACCTCCCTGGGCAGCCTGTGCCAGGGCTCTGTCACCCTCAC
>VZSV01000009.1:6432974-6474081 GCA_013398735.1 Nothocercus julius | reverse complement strand
GTTCCTGGGGCCTGGGACTCTAAAGGGCTGCCCTTGGTAAACACCGAAGCAAAGAAGGCGTTCAGCAACTCTGCTTTTTCTGTGGTTTTTGTAACCAGAGCATCCACCCCATTCACAAGTGGACCCACATTTTCCCTGATCTTCCTTTTGCTGTTAATGTATTTGAAGAAGTTTTTCTTGTTATTTTTAACATCCCTTGCCAAAAAGTTATAGCAAAGTAAATCCACATGCCTGAAAGTTGTCTGAAAGGCAACTGAATTCTGCCACTGACATCAAATAGAACAGTTTCAACAGCAGATATATCTGTCAAACTATCTAATGTGAGCAAAATTTGAAAAGAAATAAAGTGAATGATTCAACTTTCTTTGAGTTACCAGTTTGACTGTCCTCCTACAGCTTACACATCTTTATTTTTCCTCTAAACAACCAACGCACAAACAAACACACGTACCAGAAATAGCCTCATGCAATTTGATTGTTAATGCAGGATTTTCAACGTGTGAATTTCACTCCCAGATGATAATTTAAGTACAAGACTTCTGATTGATATGAGCGTTCTGATACACCTGGTCTAATTGATACAACCACTGTGTTAATGGAGAATCGGCAAGTTTCTGCCTTAGGCAGGTTAAGATTTTCTTTACCAAAACCTATGACGTTGTGAAATTTCGATACAAAGTTGTATACTTTTGCTGTAATAGCAAGTATTACATAGCATTGATATTGCAGCCTAATTTCATAAGTGAAAACAATACTACACATGAGGAAGTGTAATGTGTATTTTACTTAAAATTTTAAGTCAGAAGAAAAGTTTTTCTGTTTGAAAGCATTTTTAGAAGGAAATCTCAAAGGTATCTTGAGTGTTTGCTCATCAATATGTGACTTCTAAGCGGGGATAAGCAGTTGTGTTCCTCACTGACATTCCAGTTTTGTGTTTGTTTCCTTGGGTTGGTTTGAGCTTTTTTGTTGTTGTAATTGTTTTTTTTTTTTTTAAGAGACAGAAACTGGTGAATACCATTTCATTTTTTTGTTATGGTTTTATGGCTCTTTATGATAAAATGTGCATGGCTGGAGACCCATACATCTAAATTCTGTTCAATTAAAAACTGTAAAACTTCTCTAGAATAGACACCTGCCAGAGAGAACTCGCAGGGCAACAAGAAGGATCTAAAAAGGTGGGAAGATTTGGAATTCATAACGAGCCAGCTGTACTCTCAGGTCATGTCCCTGCTGGAAGATGCTTCAGATTGAGGTCTTCCCATTGATATTAAAGAGCTCATATTTTTGTAAAGTTAAGGAAGTTAAATCAGTTGATCCAGCCGTATGATGCTAATTACCAGTGCCCTTGTGAATTCATAAATTCAGTGTTTTTCATTTTATGTATTAGAGCTGCTGAAGAACTGGTTTATTAAAGTGATTCACCTTCTAATTTGCCAAGTTCCCAACAGGAAAAGCAAAGGGGAGGAGGGGTAATTGTGTAATCCTAAATCTCTTATGAATAACTCTTAAAATGGAATAGTTCTGTCTCAAGGGAGACAAAGGAATGTAGCTCCATAACCCAACAAACGTGTCTTCCATTAGCCCTGCTTTACAATGAAATTTATAATTGTTCCTTCAGCACTGCTTGTCAACAATTGGCAGAAATTTCAGTTAGCACGAATTACACTTCATATGCTTTGCAGTATATGACAGTTTTGTCACCCTTTTACGTTTTCCAAAGTTTTTCAGTGTTGTCAGAGTGGAAAATGTGAATCTGTGTGACGGCAAAAATCTAGTAATTATTTGGTGCCAGCAAATGTCCCTTCTAAATGGCATCTGTTTCCCTTTGAGGTTAAGAGGGAAGTATCACTTCCAAGAATACTTTGTATAAATTAATACTTCTCAAGCATTCATATTTCCCAGCCTCAAAGTGTAAGGAAAATATAACGTAGGAGTGAATTATGAAATGTAGGTGTCTGTGCTTTCATACTTATGTATGAAAGTTATGTATGAAAGCATAGGTACTTAGGTACTTAAGTCTGAAAGTTTTGCAAGGGGCCTATTGCTCTGTTAGTTCAGCCTTGTGTCACTAGAAATGGATTAAATGAGATTAAATCAATAGTCTGCCTTTCATTTTGACATATTGCACTGCCAAAACAGAAAACAATGAATTTATGGTAATGCCATTAAAAAGGTATTTCCATTCTATTGGGTCTGAAGTAGTAATTGACTCAGAGGTAAGTCTTCAGAATACGTTCAATTCCCCTACTAGTGTAAATTAAGAGCAGAGTACTCTTGCTTGGCTAAAAGGCAATTTAGAGTATTTAAAAATTAGAGGATATGAATGAACGAATATTCAGTTGGGATAACATTTAAATATCCAAGTGCTCCTGACATACATTAAAAACATGTCTCTTCACAGTTCATTACTTGATTCAACTAAATTAATTATAAAATGTTTTAATTAATTTCCAAAGGTGTTGCCAATGCTATTCCTTATTCCCTGTACAAATATTCCTCTACTGTGATTGTTCTTAAATATCTGAATAAATAGAGATGTCTTTAATCCTACATGAATATCTGAATTTCAGATTCTCTGTTATGAAGAATGACTCAACACAATTAAATCCTGCTGCTAATTAAAATTAATAGGTGATTAAAAATAGAAAGAAATGAATAGCGTTTTAGAAAGTGACGATGTTCCCTCCACAGACATACCTGTCTGAAGATCTACTCATGTAGCTGTTCTGGTAATTCTCAGAATTAACTAGTGCCAAGAACTGTGGATAGTGATACCCTCTTTTGTAAATAATAAGTGTGACACTACAAGTATTTATAGCACCATGGGAATGCAATAATGGTGAATAATGGAAAGGGAAGAGGATGAAATGAGATATCCAGAGATGCTAAACAGTAACTAAACCCAGAATATCAAAGGTATCAGGTGACTGAGAGTTATTGCCCTTTTCCCATCAGAAAACAATCTTCAAAATTGAAGCTTTTCATGTAATAGCATCAGATTTTTTTATTTAATGTTTCTAATTAAAAATTAGATTTAATTTTTCTAGCATGCTCTATTTTAACTTTTTCAAAAGGAAAGATTTTTGACTTTCTAAGATTCTGAGTGGACATTAACATGGTTGTGCTCTATGAATATCATGGCTACGGGACTATAAGAAAGTTCAGATGTACTGTGTAACTCAGGGATACATTGCTTTAGCCTAGTATGGGCACAGTCATGGATATGCTTCTGTGCATAGATGACAATCATTTCAGAGACTTTCTGCACATAGGAAGCAGTGCTCTGTCCTTCACTTTTCTCCCACCTCTGATTGCCTTGACAGGCAGGCTGATACAAACACTGTTAACTGAGGTCTGTTATTGATGCTCTTTAAGTATTTGCAACTTGCCATTTTGCAGCTTTACTGCAGACTGTGTTGGGAATATGCTGCTGCTTATTGGAAAGGGGATTCATGTTTTGTGTTGAAAATTGAGTTTGCTTTGCTCTATGATTTGCTCAATTATTGCATTCAAATATGCACCAGTATCTAATCAAGCTTTCATAGCTAGGACAGAAGGATTAAGGAATTGTATAGGTAGACATGGCACTAGATCATTAGATGATTACAAACCTCATCCAAAAAGGCTGTCAGAGAGAAAATCTTTTGGAAGATTCACGGAAGAGTTCCTTTCTGGCCCCCCTTTTAGCAATAGGCATTGTGGAAGGACATGCTAAAGTAATGAACACAGTCTTAAATGTGAACCTTTTGTCCTGAACCTGCCCTGCAGGACTTTGAGAGTTGTACCGGCTGTGACTTTCAGGTGTGGACTCACCTCGGAGAGTGTTGAATCTCTGATCAGAAAGAATGTTACCCTCTATATATGATACCCTAATCTTAGGACTGTGCAGCCCCTGTCCTCCCTCTAAGTTAGGGCTAACCTGTATCCAGACCTTTTTTTAAAAAAGAAAAAAAAAAAAGAAAACTCATTTATATATACTGTGTATGTGTGTATATATATATATGTAAACACACATATATATATATATGTATATATATATTGCTCTTTACTACTATGCCAGTGTTTGTTTTTCCACATCTACTTGCTAATGTAAATAATTGAAGCTTCAAGCTTTTTTCCAGCCTGGTGTTTAGCATGTGAAGGCAGTGCCCGTTGTCAGTTTTCTTAAGACAGGCTTTTAAAATAGGAGGTAGGCAACGCCGAAGCAGTATTTCCACTCCAACAGTGGAGTGTTTACATCTGACTTACTTTCTTTACAAGTCTAGTCACTGAAAATAATATTCAAGGATCAAAGAGTTCTGAAAAGATGGAGTCAAGGATAGGCATTCTGAGAACCTTATTTTCTAACATTACAGTCAGTGATTAAGTAGCAAATGCCATTTCTGATAAACTGGAATAGACTGCCACTGACCTATTATAAGTTATGTTTTTTGACAATAGGAATGAATGGCTTTGTGCAGGAATTATGTTGTTAGTATGTAAAAAGGCATACAAAAGCCTTTCTTCCCAGCCATGAAAGCCAAAGTAGAAAACAGTCTTTAAAAATTTTATAATCTTTTAATTACTCAGAACAGGAAGGAGTTTTTCTTTCTGGATTTATGATTTCCAGATGATTCAAGTTTATAGCTGTGTAACTATCAACTCCAGCCTAAATGCTGATCTGACATCAAAAAGAAGAAAAGAGAAGGGAAAAACAAGTTTTTGGAGGAAGAATACAAAATGTTCCTTGGAAATACCTTCAGAATGTTTTTAGAAGTGATTGCTGCTTCTAAATGTCCAGCTGATCTCCCTGCAAATCTGACTCTTTTCCAGAAGCACTGGTATTTTAGACTCACTGACTTACTCACTGTTTGACCTTGAGCAAATAACTTACCTATTTTTGTCTCAGTTCACCCAGCTGTAAGACTGATGGCGCAATAAGTTCTAGCTCAAGCCTTCTGTTACGGACTGCATAATTGCTTTAATTTGTTAGTTCACAGTTACATCATGTTTACCTACTTCTGATCCTATACAAAATTTTGGCTGGGCAGGAGGGAAGAAAGCTGCATCATTTTCTTTGGCCAAGCTTGTGTGCTTTAGTTCAGGGTAAACCTGAGCTGGGGAAGATCCCTTCTTCTTGAAAGCACCTGAGGACTCCTGGCTGGGAGAAGGCACCAACCATCACTCCGCTGGCTTGAGGTCCCATCAGAACTCTTCATTGCAAAGGTGCACCCTGAACCAGCATTTAGTAATGGGCATATGGTAACATTTTAAAAACAAACTAAGCAGTTCATCTGCCTTTTGGGGAGCATTTAGTACAAGTTCATTTGGGTGTTAAATAGCTAGTTTGGCTTCTGACAGCAATAAGAGAATTAAAGCTCTTTAACGTAATGCTCTTTTCTTCAATACTGGTGAGGAATAAAGAAATGGAGATGGTTTTCCGTCTTATAGCTGCAAGGCGCTTTTAGCCACCGCTCTTCCACAAGATTCTTTCAAGATTGTATTTTTGTAACTGTGTCAGATTTTGGCATCTTCCGTTTTTCCTCTTTGCTCTGGCTTGCTTCTCTCTCTCCAAATGCCTTCCTGGCTCAGACAGACTCAAGAAAAATACATTCAACCAAAATTGTTCCAACTTTTAAATGATTCATGCTTTCATTTCTATTTGGAAAATTTTATCTTGTAAATAAGTTCCTGCAGTCATAAATGCAGGGCAGGGCTATATCCACATTCAGCAAAGTTTTTCCCAGTTTTTACTGATCATGTATCTTGTTTATTGATCATTCTTTAAAACAAACTGTTCTATTCACGTCAAGTGTTCTATTAAGATACAAGCTTAAGTATCTTCTTTACCTTAGTATCATTATTCTTATGTAAAAACTCGCACGTTTCAAGACTAATATCACAAATATATATATATATATATATTTCTCAAGGACATTTGTTTGCATTGAGAAATACTTATAGCAGTGTCTCTAGCCAACACAGCCCTCATCCTTCTCCGTCCCACAGCTTCTTTAAGTCTTTTTCTGCTAAGTGATGCCTAGGCGAGCTGGAGAACAAACCTCAGTAGAGACTGGTGGCCTTTTTCCTAGGTAATACAATATGTGAGTTTAATCTTTCAGAGATAGAGGAAGGATTTGCATCTCCAGCTTTTGTGTTTCCCACATACTTCATAGTCTCATTATGATTTTCCTTTTCGTTATGCAGCTGACAGTCTGGTGAAACCCTTGCCCCCCATTTTGAATCTCAAAAGCAGACAGCTTCTCCTTCCAACTCACTGGAAGCACTTCTTTAATCTGCATGTATATGGTCATACAGATTTCTTCCAGTGCCAGGTCTGTTCTTTAGCTTAAATGATTCTTTCCTTCCTCCTACTTTCCCTCTTAGTAGGGAAAATCCCCTCCCAGGCTTTGTATAAGCAATGCTCTTCCTGTTTATTTTCATCGAATAGGCACCTTAGGCAGCAAAATCACTGACTGGATGAGGTTTCTAAGCCGCCAGAGTGTTGGGGGTAGGGCAGGGTGGGGGTTCTTCAAGCAATTCTTGCTTCTGCAAGTAGGGATTCTTCTCATTTAATAACCTGGGCTTGATTCTCTGTTTGGTCTCTTTGAATGCAGTATTTTACTGTCTTTTTCTGTATCTGGAAATGGTTGAAGAGGTACGAAGTGCTGGAAAATCAAGATCCATATCCCAGTTGCAAAGAAAATCTAGAAGGTGAAGTTGAAAGAGTATGTAAAATCCAGTAGACAGTATTTCTGCTGTGACTGTGAATTTATTCTCTATATTTTTCCATAATATGATAAACCTGGACTTTTATTTTCTTTGCTTGTTTTTTAAGCTTCCAAGTTCTCACTACTGTTAACCTCATGACTACAAATATGAGAATATGAGTGTCACTAACAGCATATTTGATGACCTTTAAAATAGTGAGTTATTGTTTTGATTTTTTTAAATAATAAACTGTGGTTATTCCTATCTGTTTCCTGATTTTTGAAAATATAGACTTTATATTTACAAGCTTTCCTCCAAGGATTAGAAAAAGTTCAGGTATAAGTGAAAGCTGAAAGTCACTTAATCACATGACTCCTGGGCCGTGGGCTGGTAGAGGAAAGACTGTATATACTGCAAAACTCAGGAGAGTTGGTAGCTGTGAGTGTAATGCTTATCTTTCCATCATCATAAGATAATGTTTGGAATGAAATATATAAAATCAGAATGAAATGTCACAGAAGTTGCTATTAGCCTCAATCATAGGAAAGTGTGTTTGTATGCAACTTATAAGCCAAATCTAAGATGACATTGCCCCTACAAACCAAAACAAGGAAGAAAGTTGAAGAATAATACAAATATTATTTGTTTAAGAAGTAACAGCTTCTCTGAGTCTCAATAAAAATAATTCACTCAGATAAATATTACTTATTTTATTCTCCCCATGTCCTGTGTCTGCAGTGATTATTTAATAAGTTGTAGAAATGAATTTTTAAAGAGAGTGGTATTAACAGGTAAAAATCAGTAGGATATTATGAGGCTTAGCTTTTCTTTTTTTCGTAATGTAAAATGTAGTCGCAGCATAAAACAATAAGCATGAGTCACAAATTCCAAGAAACTGGGAGACAGGCTATACTTATCTGTCCATAAGATGATGATGTTTTTCTTATAGTAATTAACACTGTGATGCTATATTTGGTGATTTCAGCATGCCCTGAGCCAGGTTCTAGTGAGAATCCCAGCAAAATATCTTACAGTATCTGAAACATAAGTTCTAGAAAAAGGTTGGTACGTTTGTCTCCTCAGCAGCCGTATGTGGTTTATAAATGTTGTCATTTGGGAAGGGTTGGTGCTAAAATTTTGGTAGAGGAGAGTGTTGAATTTTGTGCAATCAGCAGGGTGGACCATGTATATGTTGAGAAACATGGACTGAGAGGAGAACCACCGTGGTAACAGCACTGAAGCAAAATCCAAACCCTGTAATAAGCAGTCCTTCATTGTCTTGAAGGACTCAGTAACACTAAATTTAGAGGAGGGGGGGAAAAAAGGAACTAAATAAAAATTTAAGACTCCAAATGTTGCATTAGCACAAGACACAGATATAGTCTTTATTCTGACTTAAACTGAAGAGCAGATTTTCCTTCGATTTCCTAAATGCTTTCGATTTTCATTTAGTATGATGATATGATGGTTAGCATTTAGCTTTCCTACTATTGTGTCAGAAAATACTTTTTTAAGTATACAGAAAAGATTAACATATACTGGAGGTTAAAACAATTTACAGCCTCAATTCAATATTCTAAATACATGAAGAAATTTTAAATAAAGCAAATACAGAGCAATAATAAATAAATAAAGCACACCTTCAGGCTTGTATATAAAATAGGGTATACACACTTAAATAAAATACTATATATATAAAATATACACTACATAAATAGATAATACCTAAAATGATGTATTATATAGAAGAGTGTATACAGCTTGATTTCCTAGTAATTCCTCTATATTTTATATTTACTCTATACTTATATTCCTCTATTATTTCCTAATATTTTAAAAGAATGTCCCAGAAAAGTATAGAAAATTTAGCTTGGAAATGTTTGTAACAAAACCTACATTGGAACACTATATAAGACACTGCAAATAGTGATTGCCTAACTAAAGACTGTCAATAAACAATTACAGTCTAACAACCACTGTTAGTAAAACCACAGCTAGCAAAACTATACTTTTCCTATTGTCCACTGATGAAGGATATGAAAATGCAAAGACAGTTCAAAGGACTGCAATGATAATATGCTGGTGGATAAGAAAAAATAAATTGCATGATATGAGACTTAAAGAGCTCAGCTTATAAGTGGTTGATCATGAATACATGAAATAGCTGCTTGATAGTGGGAGGCTTTTGAACTTTGCTGACAATGACATAATGAGATCCAATTACTAGAAATGGAAATTAGACAACTCAATTTCCAAGTAGCTGGAATTTCACAAAAGGTGAAATTTTCATAGACGTGACGGCAACTAAACAACTTAGCTTTACTAGCAACTTGAGCCTGTAAAGTGAGATTAAATATGATTCTCCAAAAGAGAATTAA
Organism: Nothocercus julius; assembly: GCA_013398735.1. Classification (NCBI taxonomy): domain Eukaryota; kingdom Metazoa; phylum Chordata; class Aves; order Tinamiformes; family Tinamidae; genus Nothocercus; species Nothocercus julius. Next base: position 6,465,013 of record VZSV01000009.1, on the reverse strand, counting down.
TTTCTCTTTTGAAAGAAATTCCATGGCTTGTGATCTTGGTAGGAAGCAGAGAGTAAGCACAGAGAATCTTTCTGGGTTTGGAGTCTGTGGGTTGAATTAATACCACACTTCTCTCTTCTTTCTGATCCCAGGCAGAATAAGATTGCATGCAGAGCGCCCAGTGTGCTCAGCAGTTCTCCATTAAGATAGGGATTCAAATTTCATGCTTTGGGATTATCAAAAGTTCCCATAAAGAACTGAAAATAACGTGTTTTTTTTTTTTTCCTTGAGACATTATTTGGTACCAAGGGAGCAAGGATTTGATCTCCTTCAGAAGCAACACGGTTAAGCTACAAGGAAATGGTCAGATATGGAGAGGGGTGAACCTCTGAGCCTTCCAGAATGACTTGTTCCAAATCTGATGAATGTTAAATAAATAAACAAATAAATCAATAAATGAACTGTTGAATGTGGAGTAGGAAAGGAAATTTCCTCTCAAGTCAGTGTGTCAGAAACCTTCAGTTTCCACACTTCTTGGCTTAAAAACACTCGTTCTGTTTCCCCTAAGTCCCTGTCATAACCGAAAACTCTGAACTTTGATGTACTCCACTCTCACCTCTGGCAAACATTTTATGAGTACTAAAATATTTGGTCTCATTTAATAATCTTCAATATAAACAAGACCGAACAAGATAGTTTCACGGATTGACCTTTAACCTTATTCATGTCAAACATTTATCATCTGCATTCTTACCTATGTTTATCATCTGTATTCTCTTAAGAAGAAGATGACATGCATAAATATGTAGGGATGTGCATACTGTATTATTACAAATAATGCAATGCAAATATGATAAAGGTCCCTAATAGACTGATTTTAGTAACAAATTCCTCTTATTTAAAATGTGATGAGATTTTTGTATGTGCTACTACTCATACACATACTATTTTTAGGTTTACATTGTGTTAGCACTTAAAAACTTGGAATCCAGCAAAAAAAAAAAAAGTTATCTTTTTTATTTCACACTGAATGACCCACTCATTTTTAAGGCAGATACTGTGAGAAATTACAGTATTTGGCCCATGTAAATACCTCTTTAAGTATGTTTTAAGGATCTGAAAATACTTTTCACTATTTTATGAACAAATCTAATATTCAGCATGCTGATTTTAGAGAAAGGACTTGAGACGGGACACAGAAGTGACTTGTAGGTGACAGATAGTCTTTTTTTTTTTTGTGAAAAATCACCTGCATTTCAAAATGAATGCAAACAAAACAGCCTCACAAATCTGTAGCAGCTTGAATAAACTGAAATACACTACTGAGCAGCTTCTAAGGGAACCCTGCCCGTGGCAATTCTGAGACTGCTCTAGAGTCCTCCCACAGCTTAAGTCACATCTTTAGAGTCCAGAAACTCAGAGATGTGATTCATGTGGGCTTCTCAGATCTCCCAGGTCCTTGCTATGAAGGTAAGAGCTGATCTCTGGTTAGAACGCATGTTCCTCAGCCAGAGAGCCCCCATTTAAGTGGTGCTGCCCAAGACTGTGGCCCCTGGAATCACATCAAGGAGGATCTTGGAGACCTGGGTCAGTAGAGCTCCCAGACTGCCTAACTCTGAGAACGTCTCAGAGCAAAGTGGACCCAATGTTTGCAGAATGTAGTGTTTCCTGCAGACAATTTACCCCTGTACAAGTTGAGAACTCTTGAGTACTTCATCGAGAGTTTGGAAATACGGCAAGGATTTCAGATTAAGAGATCCCTAATATCCTCTACCAACCTGGTGTGGGGATCTCTTGAAGAGCTGTAGAACCACCAGGTAGTCCTTATAATACCAGGAGGAATTTGTCACTCCTTTTTTGAGTTCACTGGCACTTCCTTAAAGAGGAGAGGTTTCAAATGAAACTTTTAGAATAATTCTTTTTTTCTCTTTTTTTTTTTTTTCTGAAAAAAAAAAAGCAGGAGCTTAGAGTTATATTTAGTTTAGTTTATGAAAGTTGCTACTTTCATGAACTAAAGTCAAGTTCACTGTATTTTGGATAAAATAGAGTGCTATAGAAGGGTAAACACTCTGAAAAACTAGGTTTTTGTCACCTTGGAGTCAGCTCTCAAATTTAATGGAAGATTTTTAGCTGAATCTGTCAGCTACCTATCAGTCACATCTGGATAACATGCCACCAACTTTCAACGGTGTTGTGAAGACTTATTAGTTAATGTTTATGATGCACATGGATACCACAGTGATGGTACCATAGGAAAGTCTGTCAAGACCATCAAGAAAGTAATTATTCTTTCCTCAAAGTAGGTTTGCAACAAATGGTAGTAAAATATGGCATAAGACACAAGCTGAACAATAAAAAAAAATAAGCTGCTTCAATTAGCAAATTGCATTTGCTGTATATATTTAGCATGGCATCTTGAGCTAAAAAAAAAAAAAAAAAAAAAAAGTGTGATATGTTTTAAAAAATTATAATGTTCCATCTCTGTCCTGAAAATGGTGAAAAAATGCTTTGGGCCAAACTCAAGTACAGAATATGTTAGTATTAAAAAAAAAAAAACAAACTCACATTATGTTACATTCATACATCACAAAAGCAGGGCTCAGAATTCTGCGTCTCACCAATAAATGGTTTCTTGTGAACAGAACATCAGCTAAGTGCCACTTTTGGTGGAAAATGGCTAAATTTGGAATATGTGCAGAAGCCCACTGAGAGATACAGAATTCTCACGCTGAATGAAGACCACTTTGTCAGTCATTGCCTTTCACAATGCAAAGGAAGGACAATCACCTGATTAAAAACATTTTGCTTCCAGCAGTATGGATCTGGCTCCAGACTTGTGCCTTCGGCTGAGCTTTGAGTTTAGCAGCAGCTAAACTCAGAGCCTGGGCACTGCCTTTCTGAAAGGCAGCAAATGTCATTAAATAATAAGAACTGTGTGTCTGCACTAGACAATGTTATATCAATGGGTTATCTCAAATATTACAGCTATATCTTCAGTGTTTGATACTGAGATATACAAGGGACAAGTAAGCTAAGACACATCTGAAATCTGTCCTTTTTTATTTTTTTTTTTTTAACTGATTGGTAAAATTCCATAGGAAGAATAACCTCTTATTTCAGAGCTGCTATAGAAAGTAAAAAAGTAAAATGAAACAAAAAAGCCTTCTCATCTCTGGAGCTTGAAGACCAGGTTGATTTCATTTAAGAAAAATTGCAAAGACAGGATACAACATTTTACTGTGTTGTCTGGAAAGTGATAGTTACACTAAGATGTAGATGCGTAACAGATAACAGAAAAAGCGATTGCCCTAATTGCTCAACTGCTCCTTCATGCCCCAATTAGTCATGAGACGCTGAATATGAGACTCTTGTCCAATCAGTTGAACTGGAAGAGACAGAAATAAAGTAGTTTTCTTCAGTGTTTTAAAGGCAAAGCAAGCAGTAATGCGTCACGGCTCCTTTTGGCGGTCACATATTAACAGCAAGGAGCAAGGTGACAGAATGCATCCTGCGGGTTACTACCTACTTACAATACTTGCTGAGATATCTCTGAATTTATTGGAAGGCCACCCCAGATTTCTTTTCCTCAAGGTCAAACAAGTTATTCTGTTGCCTAATTACTACAATCAAGTCAACTACAGTTGGCTTCAGTAATTTGTCTGGGAAAAGATGGTAATTCCGGACTATGAAAAGTGAGTTAGACCTTTGTTAAAATTTATACAGACTAATCCAAATTTTCCTTAAAGGAATTGATTTCACTAACCTAAGGGTTGCTGAACGCAGGCTCAGATTTGACAGCTGTGTTATTTAATACCGCACATTGACTTCAAATGACCACATAAGTTGAAAGAGGTTAATAACAAATCATTAGTAGCTATGTTAACAAGTGTATTCCATTATTCTTTACTCATTAATATAAACATCATGGCAATTTTAATAGCATACTTTCTAGAGCTTGCTGAATTAGAATAAAATATCAGTGGAGACTATATTAATTGTTCAGTCAGACCTTATACGTTTTTATTCCTTAATCAATGTAAAAGAAACTTTCATCTTACTAAAGTCAAGCTTTCTGGCAGCACACTGTGAGGATTACAGTGTCCCTTTAAAAAAAAAAAAAAGGGAAAAAAAATCTCATAGATGAATAAGCTGCTTAATATCAATGAAATCTTGATAAGTTACCAGTCAAAACCTGCATCTTTTTTCAGTAAGTTTTTATATTTCCCAGGCAGGCATTTTAGTTATATGCAAACATCATGTTTCTAGTCAAACTGGAACAAAATAGATAATAATAAGGAAGAGACCATTTTTTTCCATATATTTGATGAAAATGTGGTATGTGCTCCTGATCCCAAAGTGGCAAAACATATTTTGACAATTTAACAAAGTGAAACTTTTCAACATTTAGGGGCATAAGTACAAAGAACCCCATACTGCCCCAACTTGCAGACATTTACATTCTCTCCAGGTTCCCTTTACTGACAAAGGAAAGAACTAAGAAGTCCGTCCGTCTCTCCACATTGACCACACAGTTTCCTAATTCCATTGAGCTGGGCTGCACAAATGACAAAGTTTAAATGGAAATACTAACTGAAACATAAAACAGAACACTCAATTGCACATCAGCTTTTTCACTTCACCAGAAAAGTCATTTCTGTTTTTTTTAAACCTGAACTGATGCAAGTTTTTCCTGTTTATTTTCATTCTCCATTCAATCCACCAAAGCAAAACTCATTATTTTTTAGGCTTTATTGGCATGATTTCCCTAACCACTATATAAAACTGTATTCTGACCAGTAATTAAGCATCAAAGACTCCCTGGCATTATAATCTTTTAAATTAGCATCCGAGGAAGTGTATTTCTTGAGTAAAAACCTGTGGTCTGACCTCATTTATATTGATACTGTTGATATATTATTGCAAACTTTGTGAATTTGATTACAGGTAAGTAATCAAATCCCTTTTAAAAGAGAGATGGTCTCAAGTCAAAAAAAAAAAAAAAAAAAGAGGCATACTCTATATAGAATTTCCAAGTCTATATATCCTAGAGATATCCTAGTCTTGCTTATATTAGCGTAACATGCATTATTCTTCAGCATTTGCACCCCAAAATAATTATGTTGTTAGCAAGTTTTGTGATTTTGGCATTTCATTCTATGTTGATGGCTACCTGTTGTATTTTGAAATGTGAGAAACTTACCAATGCTGTTTTGGCTAACAAAAGAATAGTCTGAAATGGAAAAGCAAAGGTGCAGAAATGAAAGAGGAAATAAAATTGACATTTGAATGCAGGAGTTTTAGTTCTTTATCCAAGAACGGAGGGCAATAATTAGAACCTCTTAAGGATTCAAACTTATCAGGCATCTCCCAAAACAGAAATTGCAATGGATAATCCATTCTTTCCTCTCCCATGCAGAGAATAATGTCCTGTATCTATATTGATCATTAAAGGGCATCTCTATAGTCTTTAAGCTCTTCTCTACAGTAGGCTTACAAGAGGAACTTTACAGGGGAAAGAGCAGCCTCCTGTGCCCAGGAGAGTTTCAGGTGTAAGAGTGTCCTCTGTGTGTGTCTGTGTGTGTGTTAAACCTGTCCCAAAGGCAGGTAAATCACATTGGGTGCATCTCATTGGATGATACTCTTGTAGAGACATGTAGAAGTGGAATTGAGTCCCTCCCTGTAAATGCATTATTTTCTTAGAGTGAACATTTTGGACTGTAAGGTAGTAACGTACAGTCTACTAAAGACAAAGTAACATTGATGTCATTTATAATGCTAAAGGAACCTTTTCTAAAGAAAACAAACTTTGAGGGATATTTAACAGCTAACCAAGGTGCTGAGTAATCTTCTGAGGAACTGAAATCTTTCAACTTCTCCTGATTGAAACAGAGATTAGTGTTTCTAGAATTAAGCCTTTGACAACGTCTGTTGCTCAGGGATGATGGTTGCACAAAGAAAGTTTGAGGTTAGTCTCCATCTTCACAGTGCTACAACTGTTCAGTGTACCTTGCTGTTCAGGATAAAATAGAAACGTTTGTCACAAAGACTTTTGTACGATCTGCAAATACATTAAAGAAGGCTTGCACCATTGAAACCAAATAGTGCTTTTGTAAACTGTAGCTGTATAAATTTTCTAAATGTAGTCTGAAGAAAAAGTGGTAACCACAGAAATACCTAAACTGTTTCAAAGTTGCTGTTATTTCTTCACTTTTTCTTCTGCTGAATTACTCTTAGAACCCAGCGGGAACTAAAGTTGCAAGTAGGTTTGGGTCAACCAAAATTATTTTTATTAGTGAAAAAAAACAAATAATTCTAGGCAAAAGTGCCCCAATCATGGGCAGAGCAGAAAAGAGACAATCCCACCAGAAGCTGCCTGCCAACTCCAGAAATTTCTGTTCTCTAAAACAATGAGCAAAGCGCAGTCTTTTAGAACAAAACAAAGCCATGTTAGCATTTTCTCAACTAGGAGAAACACTGAACTATGCAGAAAGCAAGGAGAAGAGAGGATGAAATAGCTGGGAAGCTACTCCTGTAATATGTACAGGAAAATGCATCCTGCAATGAACAGAATTAAATGGGACAGAGAAACTAGTGACACTACTGTTCACTGTTAAATCCCTTCCTAAGAATCCCTCTTATCAGTCTCCCTAAGTAGATAATTAGGACTGTACAGAGCAGGCTAAGAAACAATGATAAGAACTGAATTTTTCGTTTACTTTACAGGGACATATTTGTGCTTTTTTTCCGAAATGACAAAGATAATGGTAGGACTCTTATAGACTCAGTTTATGTTAAATCAGGGCTCTTTAATTTTGGAGGTTTGATTATAAATCTGTCTGTCTGCCATAACAATGAGTATGTGCTACATTCTAATTAAAAAGGTTTTATTTATACACACACTATTGTAAGTGCTATTGCTTCCATTTTTTTTCATTAAAAATCTCAAACGAATGCTCTCCAAATACAGGCAAAATACCCATTATTTTGTGGGTTGCCTGCAGAACTAAGTGAGAACTGAAATAAGCTATCCCATATTTAACTTATTCTTTGCCTGAAGATTTTTAGCTAAAATAATACCCATCTTTTGAATACAACAAAACTGCAACAAAGCTGCTGTAGAGGGTGTCAGCCTACAACATGAGAATTTGTTTTGGAAATTCCACCACAATGTTTTACTGGGATTGCAGTGGGAACGTCTCATGCATGTTCATTTCTGCCCCCCACCTCAAAAGCCCTCATACTCTTACACCGCACAGCATTCCTCCTGGTATACTCTGGGCAGACATTTGCATAATGTGCAGCTTTCCTTTTCTGCTTTTTTTTTTTTTTTTTTTTTTTAACAAAATTTTGTTTTTAATAGAAAAAGAGTATTTACCAATGTTTATACCAACATATATCTTTTAGAAATCACATACATTCTTTTAAATACATAAAAGTCTTAAAATGATTTAAATGGTAGGGAAAAGTATTCTTCATGGGCTACGCAGTAAGCTTGCACACAGGTACAAAAATCTACTGAAGTCCTACAAAACTGCGGAGTAAGGTTAATCACATTGCTTTTTGAATATTCATTTCTTTTGAGAAATAGCATAAATAGTTAAATATATCTTAAAATAATTTAAGAGGTCCTCAAACAGCTTGAGAAATCAAGAGGAATACTTATTCTTCCTTGTTAAAATTAAGCAGCAGCTTATCAAAAGAAATGTATTTTCCCCAAGCTAAGATTCAAAACAGCTCCTAACAGAGAGATAGAACTGTTACATGCAGCTTAAGGTAGAGCAGAGCAAGAGAATGCGTGCTCTGTCTTATCTCACTGAGGCAGATTTTTTGAGGCAGAATGGAAATAATGGGTACTCACTGGTCAAATCTCAAAGTGCTGATTGGTGCCTGAGCACGCGGTAGCCATCCACAGGAAACTCTTCAAAAAGCAGCAGAAGCTTCGTCGCTTGCAGTGTTTCTATTTACGTGCATCACTGACCTTCAGTCAGTTTAGTGAGGCATTTAGAATGGGGCTCAGAAATTACTGCACAGGGGAAACCATCTCAGCGTTGTGGTAGCTCAGAACCCACACACCCTAAAGGAAAGGATCTGTGAGTTGCCCTTGTTTCTTCCTATGTTCTTCTGCTTTTAAAAGGCTTTTAACCAAGGGATTGGCTTGTGTTTCACAGTCTTTTTGCTCTAACAGATTCCTTCTATGACTTAAAACATTTAGGATTGCAGGGGATGCAGGCTCAAGAGATAGCCTACCACACCTGATGACCTCATGGCAAAAGCCATCCAATGTATTTTCAAACTATTTTTATTCCCGTCTCCATTACTCAAGTCAATATAGCCTCTACCAAGCAAATGGACCTTTCTTGATTAATTTTTCTATATAGGTTTTTTACATGGCTTATTTATGTTTCCATGTAGAGGTAATGTATTAAAACAGAATTTTATTATATAATTAAACTTAATAAACTGATGCAAATAGTTTCCTAAACAAACTTCTTTACAGAGAACTTTGATAGCTCCCATTTGATATATTGAGATTTTGTTACCATGAAAATTCTGGTTATGTTTCTGGCAAGACAAGGAGTAAAGTTAATGAATTGAGCAACTTATTGCCAGACTTATTGCCAGAAACATATTAGTAAAACCAGATTGTGTTCATTTAAATCAGACAGATAAGTACTTCTGCTTCCTACATGTGACTGTTTTCTCTTGCTGTGAAGAAGGAATGTGACAATAACCTTGGCAATGCTATTTGACAGGGCTTTACACTTTTCTGGTAAAATTACTGTTCCAGTTTCTAACATTGTTCCTCACTGTGCTCAGTATTCATGTTGGCTTAGTAATATAGAGCTTTTCAAAAGGAGATAGAGAAGGATAGTGAATAAAAAGCTACCTAACATTTTCTGTACCTTCACTATAGCCCTACAGCTGACTGTCTGAATCAGGCATACTGTTGTGTCTACAACAGCTTTCATCCATTTCCAATAAACTTTATTGTGAGTAAAGATGGCCAAATGAGCAAGGATAACCATTATGAGGTCCACCTGGTGTAGCGTTGTGATATCTGACTGAAAATCTCTCTGTTGGTAGACATTTAGCTGTTTAAAAGAACCGATATAAAAGGCAACAGTAATTATTTACAGAAGTGAAAGCCAAATTCTTCGGTCCTTCTTCAAACTTTTTATTGACTCCAGTGACAAACAATCTGGCTGTGCTGTGAGCTGGATTTTCAAACCGTTTTCAAAGATGTCTAAAGGATTTAGAAGCTTATGCATCATTTTCAGAAGCAAATTTTGGGCTTGCAAAGCTATATTTAATTTAAAAACCTGTTCTGCACCAAAGCCATTTGTAGGTTTAGTTTGGGGATGGGGAAAAGGGCCAACTTTAAACATCCTGCAGAACCTTTAGTTTTCTTATTCAAGCAAGAATGGCATGAAAGCTTGGAGCACTAAATGGCATGTTAATGGACAGTGATCCTACTCATTTCTAAAATGGAACATGTCTGCTGAGCATTTTAAGATATTGGATCATCCTAAGGATGCTGCAAGTTTATATACTTTGCTCCATTCTGCTCTATTTCAATATATAGCACATGAAATTTCCTGCAGAGGCCTGGAATCTTTTGGGGTTGTACTCCCTTCTTCAGGAGGTAAAAGTCATGACAAATCTGCTGTATTTTGTGCAACAAAGTGCCAAAATAAAAGCAAAGGGAGATGTTCTTACATATTTTCTCACTATGCCTTTTAATTTTAAATTTAATCCAAGCAGCAATATTTGAAAGCTTTTGACCGGATCTCATTGTCTTTAGCAAATATGGCAAGCTTAGCTGGCTTTTTAGCCATGTTTCAGATGTTGACTGTAGCTATTTTTTCTGACAGCACATAGAAGCCAACAATGGCATAATTCTTCCTCATTTTCTAGTTATAGCTAATTATGCTTTTTGCTGTTGGCAGCTTGATATTTTCTTTTCCTTTGTTCATTTTTAAGTTAAACACAAGCACCCAATCCAAGTCTAGCTTAACAGAGAGCTGGTTTTGCTGATTTTTTTTTAATACTAAGATGTTCCTGTTCTTAGGAGAGGGATTTGTGACGTGAATGTACAAATTTAGAATTTGAGTCAAATTTACTAGTCTAAATTATTCAAAAATGCTTTTTAAAAAAAAATCATTATCAGGGATGTCTGGTAATTTGACTAAGTTTATTTTTTCCTAAAATTTTGTTTCAAAGGCCACCCTTGCCTACAGTAAAGACCATCACCCAAATTCAGTAGGTATGGACTGCCAAATGAGTGGCTTATCACAGCAGGTATATGGGGGAGACCTTGTATTCTGTCACTTCTCAGCTGGGGGTGACTTCTAACTAGATTTACTTACATGTTATTTGACTAGCAGCTAACATTAACAGAAAAAAGTAAGACTTTTTTTTCTCACTAAAGTTATTAAGCTGAGAGAAAATAATGGCAGTGAACAGTGATAGAGATAAAGTTTATGGAAAAGTTAGAATTCTATTTAAGTTAGAATTCTATTTTTTACATTCAAATTAATGGATATTAAGGCTTCTGTTTAGAAACAAAAGAAAAACAGGTAGAGTCAGTTGTAAGTGGAAAATAGAGTCATCAGCATAAGAGACAAAAAAATACAATAGCTGACAACTCTGAAGCAGATTTTAGAATTTTTGAATTCTTCAAGAATATCTAAAAGCCATGAGTTTTAAAATGTATAGATAGACACATGCATATGTATATATATATTTTTAAGATATCAATTTTTGGACAAGGTGTTTCACAGACTCGTTATATCTACATAAAGTTTTGATGGATTGTCTTCATCCTGCATGCTCAGTTTATAAAACTTTCATCTCTGTTCACAAATTCTCATATAAATACAGATCTATATGTGCAAATCCCATCACTGAGGTCACAGATGGTGATGGCAGAACAGCACATGCATAAATGAAAACTTATTATGTACAAATGGGAATTTCATTAAGGCTAATTTTGAAAATATGATGGAGCTAGGAACTTTCTAGTGATAGTCATAATAATCATTATGTCTTGGAATGGAGTATTACAAATTTCTCCTACCTTAAAAATAGGTGGTATCTGAAATTAAATTTTTTCCTAGTTTAGCAAAAAGTTCTTAGCAATATTACCAGGCTAGCAATATGTCTGCTCCAGGTAATTCTTAACTCCTGATTTGAAAAGAAACCCTTGCTTATAAAAATAAATAAATAATAAAAAAAAAATAAAGAATTGAGTCCTCAGTCTGCAAATAGATGTCTTTAGATTTTTAAGACCCTAGATAATTAATACATTTACTTTCTCTTCACAGACTCATTTGAAGATTTTGTACTTCCTTGATTTTAGAAATCATGAGCAGGGAGTAAGTACTGTATATCTGGGTATTTGCCACCGTCTGCAATTCTGTAAGCCGTTACTGTATATGATTATTGATGTTATTTTATGTTTCACTCATTCTAAAGTTTATGTGATACTCATAATCTTTCCATATGTTCTATAATCTGCTACTGCCTTTATCCTTTCTGACACCTGCTTGTCCTCGGATAACACCTCTAGGAAGATTTCTGAAGGGTGCCCTTAATTCCACTCCTTTCAGTGGCCTTCAGTGTATAAACCTCCTTGGTCTTTCTAGCAGAGTATTTCAGGAGATTTTTTCTAGATCACTACTTTTATCAATGCCCACTCTCTTCTCTGCTGTAGTGTACAACTAACAGCACCTTGACTGCCTGGAAGTGCTATGTGCTACATCAGGATTCAACAGCACATACATAAAGGAAGTATTCAGTATTGAAAATTGTTGCGTCTATTTGTTGCAGACCAATTCAGTTATAAGGAACAGAGCAACACAGTGGCAGAAGCCTATTTTTTATTTTAAAACATGTCTTGGATTCTTGAGAATAAGTCCTGTAAGAGAGAACTCCCAGAAAATAATCAGGGCAATTGGCATGAGAAAGTATGGATCTCAGTTTTCTCACAGCTTAACCTCCCTCCTCATTTATTTTGCTCTTGCTCTACTTCACTACTCTCCTCTCATTGCAAGAGTTTGACCATCTTTCCTCCAGTGCTCCCACCTGATGGGAGCCACCACTGAGGACACTTTTGTTGCTTTAAGAGCTTCTCTGACTACTAACCTGAAAATGATTATTTAACAGTTGGAAAAACTTTTATGTGTTGTAATGTATGAATGGACAAATCTTACATATGTAGCACAAATTCTACTATGCCGTGGCACTTAGGTGGGGGTCTGGTATGTGTATGTTGGGATGAAGGAATCCATCCCGGGACCTGTGCAGAGCTGTTCAGGGGTCAGCAGTAGCTGAACATCTGTAATTTTGCTCAGAGTTCTGAGTTTGAATCCATACAGAGCGTCCCCTAATCACTTGTTTTTTCCAAGGAGAAACTGTATTTTATTTGCTATGCCTGTTGGCTTCAGAGCAGAACTGAAATTCACAGTGAACATAGTCACATAATTTCTTAGTTACGAGTTTGCAAAACCCTCTGGTGGAAGTGTGTTAAAGAGGCTATGGCTGAAGCCCTATCTCGAAAGGCTTCGTTTTCAGCAAAAATGTTTGGTTTGGGCTCTGACAATCCTTCGTCCTGGCTCAGTTGCACCAGTCAGGATCATGTCCTGACATTTGCACAAAGAACAGGGAGATCAGGAGTCTCTGCTCACCATCGCAGTAGAAATTGTGAGAATCTCGGAAAAACATCTTCTCAATAGAGGAGCTCAGTCTGTTCTTCATTAAACTGGTCGGACTATGAGCTGCAGTTCAAAAGCCCTCTGAACTTAAGAATCAGTAGATTTTATGCTATCATGTGCTTACTGTTTCCAATGATTGATTTTTATAAGAAAATTTTAAATTGCAAACTTGTGTTTGAAATTTGTGATTGTTGATTTTAGGCACTCTGGACACCAAGAAAAAGTTATTGCAGAAATAGATCCTACAGCTACCAGATTGTCTAAAAAACAGCTAAAACTTAAGCTAAGCTTAATACAGATAGTAATGTAATTGCAGCAGCTCACTGCTCAATAAAACTAACCACCTGAGCGTTCACCCAGATGAGCGAGCAAGGTTTGTAGCTCTCTATTTACAATTAGCTTCATTAGATCCACCTGGACATAAGCCACTGCAGTAGCAAAATTAGAAATACACATTCAAGGTTTATGCAGGTGGGGGAGGATGGACATGTGGATGTGTAAAAGTGTATAGATAAAAAGTGTATAGATAAGTGAGATAATAATCTAGCATAAATACATGTTCTGGCAGATGCTTCTGAATTTTTGTCAGCTTTTTACAGTAAATGAGAAATTGCTGTAAAATAGCCAGTATCAGTTCCTTTTGTCTGAAATGTGATACCTATACCACACTTGCAGTTTTATTTTGTTCTGCTCTGTATTTATTTTGTTCAGCTGGGGGAAGGGAGAAATTTGCACTCTCAACACTTAAATAATGAAAAGATTGCATAAACATTAATTTTCTAAGCTATCACAGAAAATGCAGGTTATAGAAAGTTAGACTTTCTCAGGACACTGGACTAGAAACAACATAAGGTAAATCTGACCTCAGAATTAAGAACAGCTGTGGCGTTATTGTCAGAACTATCAGATGCTTCTATAGATCCATACTTTTTTTTTTTTTTATATATAGCTTATATATAAATATTCAAATATATAGCTAGTCAGCTCTCTGTTCTAGGTTAGATACATTTTTGAGTTTGACTAATGAGTGGCAGCTCCCATACTACATAAGACTTTAATTTTGGAGGAGAAAAAAAAAATATATATGTGTGAATGTGGACTATGACATACACAGATGCTAGGATTTTATAAGTACAGAAATTCAGTAATTACTGATCAAATTACTTCTATCCCTGAACCTCCTAGCAGTAAATCACATGCCTGTGAATATGACCACTAATTTTTTTTGAGAAACTTCATGTGTGTAAGGTCACTTAACACTTGGAATATCAGAGTTATAGTCAATAAAACCTACAAAAAAAAAAAAAGAAAAAAAGCATGTATTTTTCTCTTATTATAAGACAAAGCCATTTATTCTAATGTAGAAAGTAGGAAGTAGATGCCTAAATACCTTTAAACCTATGGGCCTGAAACTACATTAAAGTTCACTTTTGTTTTTTCATCCTCAAGGACAGACATTCCTAAAATCTCTAAAAGCCTTGCCACTGTCAGTGCTCTCCCACAAAGAGCAAAAGCATAACCCAATTTTCCTGATATTTTTAAACTAAGACTGAAGAGGAAGCAATGTCTGTTTTTGTACAGCATAAAAGAGCATCAAAGAGAACAATCAATCTTTGCAGCTCGTATGTCCACATACTGTCCATTTATGGGTGCAGTACAGCCGTGGAGTTAACACAGCGTTTCTGGAACAGTACACTCATCCTCTTTCCTATTTCATTTCCTCATAAAGCTGACTAGAGTGAAACAGGCAAAAGTAAGAGAACATTAGATAGCATTATCCTCTTCAAGTTCTTACAACAGCAATTGTATATATTGCTTTAAAACTATATTTTTTAAGTGAAGGAGTTGCCCCCAAGGCTTTAGTCCCAAAATCGCCCTTGTCAGATGAAACCTCTACTTTCAGTTTCAGCTTCGGGCCCTGCTGCGGTTTCTCTTTTGGAGTGCTCACAGGTAGAGGCAGCGGGACAGAGCCAGCCCTGCTGTTTCAAGCCAAGGAGGCTGCACCCAGAGAGCTACCTGCTTCTCGTTCTGGAGAACCTCCTGCCAAGCAGCAGGCAGAGCTGTTCAAGTAAGAGGATGATACATACACTTAGAAAGGTTTAAACTGATCAAATGACATGCTGCATGGGAAAGAGGCTCAAGTTTAAGCTCAGGTCTTTACATCTAACTGTCACCTGGCCATAAAAAGACTTTAAGCCTATGTTTTAAAGTTGTTGACTTACCTTTGAGATGAGAATAGATTTTCAACTACACCTGAGCCTGGGATCACCTGCCTTTGAAGCAGGCACAAAGATAGTTCTCTACAATGAGAAGCAAGTCTTTAGGTCAAGTTCCAACTAGGCTACTAGCAACTTTAAAGCCT
Organism: Nothocercus julius; assembly: GCA_013398735.1. Lineage (NCBI taxonomy): Eukaryota > Metazoa > Chordata > Aves > Tinamiformes > Tinamidae > Nothocercus > Nothocercus julius. The sequence continues at coordinate 6,449,959 of VZSV01000009.1, read as the reverse complement.
GCGTTTTAGGACTGCAGGTTTCTTTGTCTACAGAGAGGAGCTTCAACCCCAGCTGTGAGTGCTTCAAAGGCATCGGTGCTACAGCTGGAACTGAAGCTAGAATGGAGATGCCAGCTTCAATACAAAGTAGGCTTTAGGATCCAAAGATTTCCGTCATCAGATATGTAAATATACGCATTTTTATCAACTAGAAGTCATTTATAACACAAATTCACAACTTTAAAACAAGTTTTAGTGAGAAGTTTAACTATGCTCTACAGTATTACTTGGTGAATATTTTAGTCCTTGTGAATTATTTGCATTTGTTGCAGGCCTATTTTCCGAAGGATCACAAGCATACCTCCTGTAGTTCTGTAGGGTACTGAAAGTAAAATTTGGTTTTATTAGCATGTCAGGTAGAACAGTTCCTAAGATCAGTCAAGGCCTCTGAAATATTTATGCAATATACTGGAGGTTTATTTCACATCCTACCCAAATACAGAGTTCACTGTAGAAAGGCCAGTGCTGTTTTACGGAGATACACCATTATTCTCCTAATTTTGTTCACTTCCTGTACCCCGTTTGATACCTAAAAGGAAAAAATAGAGCAATATCATGGCTTTTGTCACTATATGAAGTATGGGGAGGAGGGTGAGAAGGACCTCCTCACCACAGAGATACTGCATTCAAAGGAAGCTCAGTGCCCCCTGGAAAAGACTCTATACAACTGTAAAAAAAAAAAAAAAAAAAAAAATCTGCATGAAATATAGGTCTATGGATTAATCTAGCAAAAAACATCTAAAAATGTGTCATAAAAAAATGTTCCCTATGACATATTTTTAGATTTTTTTGCTAGATTAATCCATAGACCTATATTTCATGCAGAGTCCATTGCTGTGTTGTTTGGCCATTTTCCTCCTCTTTGTGAATCTAGAGTGTAAAGAGACATCTAGACCTGAGCAAATGACACATAAAGAAAAACTCCCTGCATGGGGTATGAAGCCAGCAGAAGGAGTGAATATCTTAAGAATAGGGCCGTAGGCTTTTGTTTGTTTGTCTTTTCCATTTTTCAGTTATCACTTTTTTTTTTTTCTCTGAAATGTAGCTTTACGCTTTAGAGTTTGCCCTTTTATTTTTAATGAAAACACTAAGTCAATAATTTACAACCTTGCTGACTAAAAGGACTCTGAAAAAAAACTTCCCAAGACTTCTCTGAAGAAGTGAAGTAGCTTTATTTTACTTGTTTTAATTACTGGGTGAAGAAAATACTCTGGCTTATTTGTCTTTATTTACACATTTCCTCTTCTTCAGAAACAAAATGATGGAAAAAGACAAAAAGTAGAAAATAATGAAAGTCAGGAGGAAGACTAAATTAAACTGCAGAGAGCTCCATGCTTCCCAAGGCTTATTTTTACATACCCCTTACACTTTCCATTTCCCTCCTGCTTCCTCTAGGAAGGAAGAAATACTGTGTTTTACTAGTCCCTTACAAGAAACAATACAAAGTTCTACTACCTGACTGGTCTGGGGCTACTATCAATTAAACTGCTCTGTGCAATTGACTTTAAAGGGTATCTCTTACTCCATAATGGAGTTTACATTTTGTCCATGGTTATGAAGCTTTTTCTGACTTTTTAACAGAGCAGAACAATCTCTTCTGAGGGATTGTTTTCTTGCCATCTCTATTATTCTGAGTTAAAGAATAACAGAGAACTATGGAGCAGGTATAATGCTGTAATTGACTGGACTGGCTCTGCTGATGTTATTGACCATGAGTGTATAAACTGAAGTGACTTCTGAGCAGCCACAAAGCACCATGAGTGAAATACATCTCTGTGCTCACTTCATAGCCACCTGCTAATGGATGTTGAATTTTCCAGTTAAAGTTTTCAAGTAAGGCACTGCCTTGAGATGCTGGAAAATGCTTTTTTTTTCCTACATGGTGCATGATTAGGGGAGCAAGCAGAAATGATAAAACTCTTATACTAAAACATTAGTTTTATTTAACTGTGTCACAAGCAGACATGCTTGTAATGTTGATACTCATTTTTTTCATAATGTGATACTTTTTTTTGTTCTAATTCTTCATGCTGAGCATCTTATGTACATCTAACATAACTATAATCTACATTAGGAAAGAATCAAAAGTATACAGTTCAAAGCCATTATGCATCTCCCTACTCTGGGGTACAAAGCCCCACTCATGTAAATTGTAACTGCTTTATTAAGGTTAGCATTCTAACAACTGCTACAGTGTCTGATGCTCCTGCAGTTTTGATCTGAACACATTCACGGTTCTCGACTTCATCTCATCTCATTTTTCTTTGTATTCTAAATATCTATATTTTTAAAAAAATTATGCTTAAAATTTGGGCACTCAAATTAAATGGAGGCTGTTAAATAAAGGTTTGTGTTTTTAAGGTCAACTCTGACCACTGAGGAAGCAGAACAGGTACTCTCAGTGAAAGCGCAAAGCTAAAGCAGGCATCAGCCTTTCATCCTTCAGCTTAATTTCTGATTTCTGTTTTTACAGGAAACATTAATCTGTTTCTATTTTTAGAAATGGAAGATATTTCAGTACAAAGGATTAAAATGTGAAACTGGAGACAATAGGGAGCTAATCACTCAAAGGAATCAAAGCAATAAACTGTTGGGTCAACCTTAGCATTTTCTTTTATAGTTGTGCTGTGATTAGACAGACAAGTATTTAAGAGTCTCTGAGTAACTCTCTCAAGAGTTACACAGCAATAACTTGGGTCCGAGGTGAAGAGAGTTGTAAGTGTGAACCCACTGGGTAATGGTTGGGATGTGAAGATAGGATTATGGATCGTTGTTTAAATTGGGAATATAACCAGGTCTAAGCCTGGACGTTGAGACTGAAGGAACGAAATAATTTGTTTATTACACAACTCTGCAAGGCAAGGAGGACTAGATGGAGATTGCTGCTTACTTGAATAAAAGGTTTATGTTTTTTCTGGGCTATGTTAAAATTAGAATTTGGATTGGAATTAACATAACCTCTGATTTTAAGAATTGAAATGTCACTGTGTTACTGAATGTTAGTGACCTACATGGACTCGATGACAGCTCATATAGGGTGACCACAGATGGGTATGTGTTGTTGAGGTACAGGTATATATGGGGGATTAGATTAGCAGTAGCTGAACTTAGCACACAGGAGGGTTTGACTGGAGCTGAATAATTCCTGTGAGGGCTTCCACAGCGGACGTTAGGGAGCAGTGAGTGCCAGCTGCTCCCTACGGGGACAGGGAGCTGGGAGCTGTGCATGCTGAGGAGCTGGCAGGGCACGGGGGCCCTGCTGTCCCGGGCCCTGTCCCGCATACCCGAGCGATGCAGGCCGGGCAGACCCAGGGATAACAACCCGGTTCAGCCAGGAGTCTGATCTTACCAGGATATGTTTGAAGCTGAAACCAAAACAACTGCTGCAATCTGAGTGTTTTGTTGACCTAGATGAAAATTTGGCCGGTTTTCCATTGGATTTTTCTTAGGTCACTACCTTGGAGATGCCATACCAGTAAATCTGGCCTAGATACAGTAGTATTGGCCTAATTCTGCTAACAGCATTTTGAAGAACACTGTTAAGGACATGAGGCAAAGCATGCACTAATACTATGGCTGTGGATTAGACAAAAGTTTCCTGGTCCTATAGAGTCATAGACTATAGAGTCTGCAGTCAAAACAAGGACATTTTGATCAAAAAATCCCATTAAAAACATCAAGAAGTTGCTGTTTTCATTCTCACATGTCTTTAAATAAAGTCATATTTTCTTTAGGTAGGGAAGGAAGAAGTAGGTCATAAAACTACAACTCAAGAGAAACAGATTCAGTTCTCTGTTTAATGATATTTGTATATGAGATTCACAAAACAGTTTAGACTGCCTATGTTTTCAAGTATCTAACGTTTTAGGCAACTGTTTTCCCCATTCTCTAAATTGTAATACTGTGTCTCCTCCACAGGTGCACAGTATTTGCAGGACCTTGAAGATCCTGCTCCATTAAGACGTCACTTAACTCTCAAGTAGTGTGGACTGCATCTGCCTACATTTGAGACCATTGTTATTGTTGCTATTTATGTTACTTCATTTTCCCATCTATACCTAGGATGCTAAATCTAGTTTTCCTGCAGGGACATGATGAAAATTAGGGATGCTCATTCTTTTTATCATAATAGGCATTATAAAAATATTAAAGACAACAGTACTACAGGATTGCAAAATGATTGTAAGCCAGTTTTTAGTATCTTAATTCATGTTAGTAAAGTAAAATAATTTCCATGTTCTCCAGCACAAACTCATATATACCTTTAAACTGACAAGATTTCCTTTTTCTTTGCTGTGCTGCTGAATGCAAAGAGCAAGACACCTTCTGCCTTCCAAAAACAGCAATGCCCTTTATTACAAAGCAAGGATCAGGAGCAAAGTGCAGGCTCTGGGCTGAAACTGTGCATCAAAAATGTGGCTCTCTAAATCTACATCCGGTGACATCTTCAGAGAAGAGAATAAGACTTTTGCAGCTCTATTTCTGTCTCCAACATGGTATTTCTAGAGTTCTAGTGTTGTCAAAAAAATAAATAAATAAAAATAAAAAGCTCTGGTTATCACTGGAATCTTGACACCAAAAGCCACATTACTTATGCACATGAAAACAAATGCAAAACTGAGCAGCCTGAGAATAGATGTTTTCATCAACTGAAAATAATTAATTTTAGAAATGTACACAGAAGCTGAGCAGGTTGTGGAGTTTGCAGAGTAGTGTTGTAGCGATGACCATGATGGACAAAGATAAATGCTACTTTCCTTTTGGCTTTCCTGTTCCTCTTACTCTGTGTTCTCTTCCATATTCCACTAGGGAAAATATACCAAAGATGGTTGTTTTGGACTTACAAATGTTGCTAGGGGAAACTTTAAGGTAGCTGACAGCACTAGCAGATATCCACCTATGATTTCTGAAGAGTTTATACCTTCCAAAGTGGGGTACAACTATGCAAGAGTGGTCAAAAGCAAGAATGGGGATAACCTGGAATTAGTCAGGAACAGAGATGACAATACAGAACTAGTCAAGAACATGAGTTCTTACATAGGGGTGGGTAATAGAGAAAGTAATTGTTAAGTGAAGTTTTTTTTAAAAAAAAAATTTGGAGGTGCTTTGCTACAGCTAGAGAAAAGTCAATCTTTTCAAAAATGAATGCCTATAATGAGTCAATAGCAGGCTAATTCAAATGCCTCATTCATATTTCAAAATCCCAATCTGAGTGGTATAAATGTTTACATAAGTAGATATAACCTAATCAGCAAAGCCCCTTCTCTTTGTCCCAAATAGGATTTCTTACTTTTCTTTTCTTTTCTTTTCTTTTCTTTTTTCTTTTCTTTTCTTTTCTTTTCTTTTCTTTTCTTTTCTTTTCTTTTCTTTTCTTTTCTTTTCTTTTCTTTTCTTTATTTTATTTTATTTTATTTTTTAGTGTGAGTTGTACAGATTGCTAAATCAGGACACCAAAATATTCCAGAAAATTTCCAGAAAAGTATTAGATACTGTTTTCTAGTCAGATCCCTACAGTAATCACTGTCTTACTATTTGCTGTCCTCCATGGACAACTTTTTTGTGTAGGAACTGCTGATGGCTGTTTTTTAACACAAAGAGTTAAATTAAAAAAAAAAAAAAAAAAAAAGGAAAGAAAAAGGCCCCCAAACCCACTTTTAAAAAAATTTGGTCATGATTCAAAAATGTCAACAATAAACATATGAACAAAAGATTCTTCTATGAAGATACTTGCACACGTTATTTTTTTTCTCTCATGCTTACCTCTAATGCAGCACAAAAACTCCTCCTATGAGAATACTTGAAAGAGTCATTTTCAGCAGCCTGTAAACTGGAGTTAATTAGCTACCTGTAGCTGCAGTCTAGTATTGTCTAGTTCACAGAGATTGAGTATATATTTAGTATATAGTGTTACAGCACAGTAGCAGTAAACTGAAGGTTGAGTGCTTCAGTATATACTGTTCTCTCTAGATACGTATGTCTATCCTACCATATCGGTAGGACATAATAAGAACAATTTTTTTTTCTTCCTGAACTTTAAGAGCCATATTGTAGGTAATATCCATGATGCAGAGAACAAATACTTGCCTTATTATATTCCTACGCAGATTACTCCACCTTGACTCAGGCAAAGAGTGAATAATTAAGAGTTGCTTATCTATTAGCTTCTGTCTGGCAGCAGATGGGACAAAAATGGCATATTCATTTAGTTCTGTGTAATTACTTGTTTGTTGTGTGCATTTAGGTCTGCTCAGAATAGGTTTTGATTTGCTGTTATAAAGAGACAACACGAACAATGAGTATTACAGGAATAAGAAGAAATTTTGGTTCAGAGATCTATCTCTGAGTCAAATGTTTCTTGAGGCAACAGGTCTTGGTTATCCTTTGCTTATGCCAAAGGCTATGGGGAAGATATTACCACATTCCTGTATATGCTAGGAAGAGCTATGCATTTAGTGATAAGACCACTGGGTTGCTCAGTGCCTCTCTGGAGTCTGTGGCAAGTGGCTTGAGCTAACATTACGTGCACTAAGACAAAATGTTATCTGCCTGGTTTCTTGTCTGTTCTCAGGGTATTTCTTATCCCTGGAGAAGCAAGGAGATAAACCTTCTGCCCTTTTGACCACTGAGAATGGAATATTTAGATGTTATTTAGGCAAATGGAATAGTAGAAGGCTTTGGCTTTGCTTACCACACCAAGCAATCCCCAAAAGATTCCGTTAGTGACAAAATTAAGAAGACTTCCTCAGGTGTATAGGGATTTATACTCTTCATTCCAAGATACAGGGACAGAGATAAGCAAAGTCTACTAATATATGTACTTAAATGGCCAGTAAAAGTAACTTGTTAGGCACAAAACAAGTCTAGAAACTATACAGTTTATGAGAGTCATGAGAAAAAATCAGTTAAAATATACTTCTGAAAATACTGAAAGACATATATTACAGGCAGTACTATCTTTCCATGGGATGCTTTCAGATTTTGCACGTCCTCAGAGACAGTCTGTGTAACCAAGATCTTTATGAAGAAATAAAATACATTCATATCCCATTCATATCTTTCCTTGTAATTGCAGAAGAAACCATCTGTCATTTAGATGTGAAAATCCCAATGGGCTGTACAGAAAATAAGAAATGTGGAAATAAAATAGTAGCAGTGATGCACTCTACAAAGTGTCAATATCATCCTGGGGCCAAATTCAGATGAAGTATTGGAGCTGAAAGACTCCATTTCCATGGCCAGAAACCACAGTGCTTCAATAGCACATTGAATAGCATCTTGTTATTATTATTGTATTACTATAAACCATTTTATACGCATTAAGGACTCCCCTCACTCAATCCCATTCACATTAATATTTAGCTGCTTGGACGGAAAACCTGATAACCCTCTCTGCATCATAGACATGGCTCATTTGTGCTTTTTCTGATCTTCCCATGGAATACAAGATTTCAGGGGAGTCTAGCAAAATTCAGTCAGGGCCCTTTATACTCACATCTAATAAGCCCTTGTCTCAACCCACTAGCTCTGTGCTGTGCCATGACAGAGCTGCTGCACTTGCAGATAAGGAAGTGCTTGGCATAAGCATGCGCACTTATAGGAATAATAACTGTGGGTATCAAAAGTGTCCCAATAGCATTTTCCCAGGTGCCACATGTCCCTGGTTGTCTTTCAGCTAGCCAAGGCCCATGTCTCCAGACAGCACGTGTTCAGCCAGCAAGTCACTGCTTGAAAATTTATTAGCAGTGCAAACTACATGAATCTGACCAGATGCGTACTGGTCACTGTACACTCCTTACACTCCTTAGCATTTGGATTGAAAGGTGGCAGAACTGGTTGCTATGTTTAAACAAGCTTGTATTAAAATATTAATGAGCTACTTGGTGCCTTGTGCAATGTATACTTTAAGGAAACATACAGGAAGGGTTAGGACAAGAAGGACGCAGGACCACACTTCATACATCTTTATTTGGAGGCAAAATTTAGATACTGTACCTTCCTGAAAAAGCTTTGCAATGCATTTCAGACAATTTTACACAATTTGTCTTGAAGTGTCCCAAAATACTTTCTTGCTGGTTGAATATGTTTTATGTGATCTGATAGAAGAGTTCTGGAAGGGAAAATGTTCCAAATGCCAAATCTTTTCCAAGAAATTTTCTGCACAACATGGTACTAGGTACAACAACAAAAAAATAAATCTCAGTTTAGCAACAGTAATTTTTTAAAAGGGCCGGTCCCTGTGGGTGTGTGCAATTAAGGCTGAGTAAAATAGTTCCTTCTCATTTAAGATCACAGATGCTTGACGTGGTTTGAAACATGCCATGCTTTTCTTCTGCTACACTGGGTTATTATTTTTTTCTTTTTAATCTTTTTCATCTAGTGCAAAATCACCTGGCTAGCATTCTTTATAGTAATTTCAGACCAAGAGATGAGGCTGTAATACAAATAGAAGTGCATTCTGTGTATCTTAATTGTCAGTTTGAATACCTGTATAGTCCCAGAAGTAGAGAAGTGGGATTCATAACACATGCACCAGGAGACCTTTTTCTCTGATAAAGCTAGTTTTAATATCTTACAATGCTTTGTATCCTGAATTTGAAAGAGCTGGCATTTTGTAGATTTTCTATGCCGCTTGGCACTAAGAAAATGTATCTGTTTGACATTTCTAAAATCTTCATTTAACCAATGGGATAATTAATGTTCATTATATTTGTGTTTCTGTGGGGTTATTTGAACTGATAATATGGCATTTAGTTGGTGTGTTTATATCATTTTAAAGGTTGCCAGGGAAACATTGAACACTCTTTCTCAAAAAATATATTTCAAATGAATTGTGCCAGTCAGTCACACTTTTTAAATAGTTTTGCTAATGATCAGTTATGTAATTATACTAAGAGAGTATAGCCATTAATATTTATTATTTTGTTCCTGGCACTATTGGCACTTCAGCCAAAATCAAAAACAAATCTGTACCCCGATGACACACTTGTGGGACCACAGCTGGAACAATTTAAACACATTATTCATTTGAGTATCTGTTTTATGGCATTTCTTTCTAATGCCACAGCATTGAATGCAGTGTTGCACTTCATGCATTTCCCAGGGATAATCTTATTACTGATTCATTGAAGACTTTTTTAAATTAAAAGCAGAAATAAGTTCTAATTTAAGACACTATCCAGGACTTTTTTTTTTTAAAGGCTGTTAGACCTTTGCCTGGGATGATGCTTATGTGCCTGTGTTCAAAACTATGATCCTGAAAACCTTGGGAGAGTTTAAAGGTCACAGGACTCTTCCCTCTCCTCCTTTGGTTTTGCCTGTCTTTGGGTTCGCCATCTGCCTGTTGATGTACTACAAGTTATCTCAAATACGTAGAAAAGCGTCTTTGTGCCTGCCAAAACTACCTCAGAAAGGCTGCACTGTTGAGCACGTACCACAGGCATAAGCCAAGTCTGGATACAGAAACTCTGCGTCAGCCTATGAGAGGCCCTGAAGAGCCCTGCTGTGATGTGCAATCTCTGTGCATCCCCCATCCATCCATGGGATTGGTCCCAAAATTACCAACTGTTACTGCAGTAAGGGGTATGGTGGAAAAGGTGAATCTCTCCTACTCTTTTATATATGGTTACAGCACGCGGGCAATAGAAGATTTGGGCTAACATCCTCAGGGAATCAAAACTCCCACTTTAGAAAGCTCTCAAAGAATTAGGACTACGAGGTGTCATCTTGTCCCACCACTGTGCAGAGAAATCATGAGTCAACGGTCATGCAGAGCAGCACAGGCCCTAAGTGAGCAGCCACGAGCGACCACCATGACAGGGGTCCTCAACTTGAATTTTCTTTTTAGTGGAGAGCAAACAAAACTAAAGCACACTGTGGCCTGATGGTGCAAACTGCTGTATGGAACAACATACAAATTGCTAAAATTGTCCTGAGCAACCTAATTTTTAGGTTCTTTCATACAAAAGATGGTGGATGGTGGAAAAGATAGAAGTGACCTTCACTTTTCTTTGGGAGAAAGTGTCCGCCATATATTCGTGACTGCACACTGACATGCACAGATGCACTTCCCCTGCAGCTTGAACAGTCACAAAGAGGTTCCACTTTTGGATACCTGCTCTTTCCTATCAGATAGCCCAAGGTAGTTCTGTGTTCAGCAAGCTCAATATCTGAGATGACTACCTTTACAGACACTAGACACTGAAAAAGAAGTTTGGATAAGCCTCTAAAACAGCAGCTGAAGGCCAGGCAGGAAGTACTTGGGCATCCAAGATGGCAACACACATCTGTTAACTGAGCAATTTAGAAATCCAGGTTTATCTTGAATAGTGAGATAGCCCAGTTGAGCGTGGTGTGGTGTGTGTTCTCTTACCTGCCAGTGTCAGCTCCAAAAATGAACTCCGCTATGCATGCCATTAGCATCTTTTGACAGTGTTGCCTGTTGTTACATGTAAATAATTCTACTGATTTCATTTTTAGTTAATCAGGGCCACAGTAGATGTGACTGAGTCTCCTCAGAACCAAAAGTCTATTATTAAGTAACAACGCCTGTAGAGAGAGACGTTACCCAAAAAGGAAATGAACAATATGACACAGTGCCAAACTGCTGTATACCAGAATGACCTTGCGATGGCAAAGTCCTGCAATATCTAGTCCTAACCACCAAATGCAGTGCACATAGCATGTTTAGTCATAATTCAGGAAACAAGCTGTTTATTTATGGATTGCATCCCTTAATAATCACCTTGGCAAACATTTACTGAGAAAATAACTTTAAGCCATGGATTGCGATAATCATAGTGATAAATAGGAGGACACTTTGGTTGTATTAAGTATTCTGTAAAATGTAATATGGAGCTCTTTCAACAATAGTAGTGATGCAAAGGCTGTTTCCTCTCTCCATGGACCTGATAGTACCTATTTTTTCTAATAAGAGACTGTCCCCCCTCAGTTCTCTACTCATAGCATAAAGTAAGCGTATGCCACGTTTTAGTCCTCTCTTCATAGCAAAATGTTTTTCACTTTCATCTTATTGTCCTCCATTTGTTGGTTGCACCTATCTCTTTTCTCTTTTATTATTTATTATTTATTCTTTGGCCTGGGACTGCTTTTGTTTTTTTGATTCGTCTAGCACAGTGAGGATTTGTTCTATGTTAGGAACTTTGAAGTATTTCTGCAAAACCAAATAAATATTCAGGCAACTGCAAAAATAGGTAATTGGAAAAAACAAATAACCACAATAATGTTTAACCAATTGCTTCTGAATTGCTTCTGAATCTTTTGGGCCAATTGATGTCATTTACACTCTCTCATGAAGGAGAATTTGGCATGCGTGACAGTGTCTTTGGAAAGTAGTAACACACTGATGAAAGCATCAGGCAATATTGAACTGCTTCATGTAGTGTTGCAGTTATAGGAGAGCTTTTTAAGATGATACTATTTTCATTGTTTACTGTTATGACAGAGGGAAAGAGAAAGGGAAAGAGGAGCAGAAAATAGTTTTTTTTTTTTTTTTTTTTTTTTTTAACAGCTATATTTCAGCAGTTCGTTATGGCCATATTCTGATTTTTTTATTCCTGACAAGTAAAATTTACCCTAGCAATGATCTCCCTAAAGGCTTTGAAGTAAACAAACTTTCAAGTGAATTAGGTGTCTTAAAATATGCCTGTTGATTAATAACTCTTAGAATGACTTATGACTCTTGAAAGTTTTAGAACTTTGGAACAGAAATTTTTATATATCCATTTCATCATCAATTAATCATATTTTTTTTACAACAGAATCCATCAAGATGAATTCAGTTGACATTAAGGTAAAAGGCATCTGTATTTCAGTAGGTGTTCCATTATAATTTGTATGCAGGTAAATATTAGTCAGTGGTCACTTAGAATGAATGCGACCCTTGTCAGTGTATTTCTAGTCATACGTAATGTAACTTGAGTCTTGAGCTGAATAGGCATTGCTGCTCTCCGGGTCGGTGAACAGCACTGTCACAAACACAGAATTTAGATTTTTGTACATGGTCATTCTGCAATGAATAGCATATATGGCAAGTTGGAAAGCATTGCAAATTAAATGAAATTCCACATATCCCTCAAGTCAAAAGAGGTGAAAGGGTCTTACACTACATAGAAAGTCCCTCCCTTTTGCAAAAGAAGGGAGCATTATGGCTGTAGTGTGGACCAGAGAATGAAGAAAATCCTGTGAAGGAAAAATTCTTTGGCACATAGTTAGACATGGGGATTTAACATATTTGGATATAGCTATATTTTACAGGAAAAGCATTGAAAAGGACTTTTTGCAATCTTCTTAGGCAAAGTAGAGAATTTGTCAAAGTAGACCACCCCAAAAGTGCAGAATGTCCTTACTGTCTGAACCTCAGAAATGTTTCTGTCAAATCCTGTACTTCTGAGCCATTAATGCTAATGCTGCATTAATGCTCAGTAGCACTAGGATGCATGCAGTTCTGAAAAACTTAGAGTAGCCAGCAAAAGAAGCATTGAACCTCGGTGCTAGATCTCAAATGCAGACAAAAAGCATAATTAAACAGAGTATAACTATTTGCTGAAAGTAACAGGGGATTTGTAGAAAGTCTTTTTCAGATGCAGGTTGGGAAATTAGTCATACAGGAGGGTGAGGGAGGAACACAGTGTGTTCAAACACACAAAAATTACATTCATTTTATGTATGATATGCAGTAGACTTTTGCGTTTATAATACTGCTTTAGGGGGAACTGGACTGAGTTTGACAAAGAATGGAATTTTTCTCTTAAATAAAAAAAAAAATAAATGTGAGAGAGCTTCAGCAGTATAGATTTAATCATTTGTACTTCTGGTGGCTGAGGGAGTACCACAAAGACTTCAACGATCTTGTCTCACAACCTGGAAAATATGCTAAGCCAAAATTCTGTACAGTTGCAATAACTCTTTCAAATAGCTCTGGTGCTAACTCCACAGCTGCAAGGCTTCTTGTTCCTCTAAAATTTGTATCTTTGCATTTTTGTCTGTTAGTATTTGCATGTTGACAATTAGAAAAAATTCAATATCAATGTACAAATTCAAAATTGATTTGACAACACTGATTTCATGATCTGTGAATTTAGAATGAGTTAGGCAGGACTAAGTTCAAGTGAAACTGTGCAACAGAACACTGCTATCTTTACAATCTCTAGGAATTACTTGATGAGATAATCCTAACTTTTTTTGCTGCGAACAAACACTGAAGTCTCTGATGGTCAAAGGCTAAGAGATACAATTTGCACAGTGGTTCTTTTAATGAGTTAATGATTGGTATTCTTACTCTTACATGACTGAATTAAGGAGATCTATTTCGAACTGGGGATCAAGAGTAACTACAAGTGGAAGGCCAAGAGAACAGGTTCCTGTTGTTCTGATATGGATGTTTTTGCTGTTTTGCAAATGTTTTGCTAGTAGTAGAGGTCTGCAATAGGTGTCTGGGGATTTTACTTTGATTCAGTTATACAAGAGTTTAGTAGAACCCGTGCTTTAAGAAAATAAAACACTGGATTTAGGAATTCAATTTCTAACCTTTTTTTCTCCTTTTAGGAAACTGTTTCTTTCCAATAATTAAGAACAAGAAAACCAGCATACTATACTGGAGTGAGAAAGTTTTGAGGTAGAGAGGAAGTAATTTGCATCTATGTGTCTCCCAGATTTGAAAATTTTCCTTTTAATATTTCTCCTACTCAAATTTCTTTTCCGCTTATTGCAGCTTGCTAACGATAAATCTTGTTCAATTTTATCAGCATTCACAGGAAAACGATCACAGAGAACCCAAAAGATTCAAACAGCGGGAAGATAACTTTGCCAAAAAATAGGTAAGTAAATAAATTCCTTCTTAAAGCACTGAGAAGTAATGACAAAAAGTTTTATTATGGATGTGTCTGTGCTCTAAGCAGTGGGCAAAGAAAGAACATATGACTCTCGTGTGGTTCAGAGACTGCTCACTGAACAGGAAACCACAAGCTCCACTCTTTGTTCAAAAGTTGATATTAACCTAAATTATTTTACAATTCAAAGAAGCATTTGATGCCCAAAGATTTGGGCTAATACTTCACAAACGTTGCATTTTTTGAGGGTAGATTCTCTGATATGAGGTAAAGTGAACGTGCATAAATACAGTACAAATGCAATCCCTGGCTGCGTCTTTGTTGAAGAACATTTCTTGTCGTTTCTGAATAGTAATGAGTCGTATATGTTGCTGGACAGGCTGATACAGATCTAAAGCTCAGTGGGTAAAGAGGGTGAGGGTGAGAGAACCATCATCCAGGACACCAGGGTAAGATCAACTCCCATTTACATGTCTTCCACACTCATATCTCAATGTCCAATTGACCTGTATTTTTTAGGGCTGAGTAATAGGAGGAGGAAAAAATATGTCTTGGGGGATACTGCAAAACCTATGAGAGTTGGTGGAGTGGGAAGGAAGTATGCATAGTGGCACAGCTGCATATTAAAAGAAGCCTTAGCTCTTATCTCCCTAAGCAAATTCATCCTCGGAATAAATTATTAAATATGCTAAAGCATTGATAAGGCTGTTGCAATATTTACCTGTAAAGTTTATTTAATACCTATTTGCAAAATCAGTGGACTGCTCTGTAACTGTGCCAAATTTGGAACAGAAAGTTAACAAAATCATAAGGTTCAACCCAAATTGTCAGATTTCCATATGTGAAAAATTATTTTCAAATATAAACTATTACCCTTTGCAGCTTTCAGTCATTTTAGTCTTTTGGAAAAGTTTTATAGAACAATGGCAATTTCTAATATTTACATGGATTTTCTCTTCTTTATTCTGTATTTAGATCTTGCCCAAATATATGCGCAGCAATGAATCAGGAAATAAATCCAAAAGGTAAAATTCTTTCTGTACTGAAAAATGAAGCATTATAACATGTCTTTTTACCATCTTTTTACCATACTTGTTACACAGAGTCTGGGATAGCTTGTAATATTTAATGAATGATGAATCAGAATATTCCAAGATTACAAATATTAAAATGAACTGTCAGAAAAAAAAAGAAAAAAACAAAAGAAAATTAATTTATTGAATATACCACTAAAAGAAAGCAAAAAATCTGTTTACTTCCAGAGTACCACGAAAGGATTTTACTTCTTGAGGATTCAGAAAGATTTGACTTCATATATACTACATAAACCCATCCATAAATCATCCCTTGCTGGAAGTGGAAAGCATTACATTTTGAACAAATTGGCTGATCACATCTAGAAAAGAATTGAAGGAGCTTTCCATTTCCCTCTGCTTCCACATGTAGGACTCCCCACTTTTAAAACATTCTGTTTGTACTTCCAAAACCATGGGACAATAGCATACAATCTCCAACTCCGATTCCACGATAGATTATAGTTAGTATTAAGCATGTGTTTAAATTCCACTGGTTTCATAAGTAAAACACCTACTCAAGTCAGTGAAAGTGATACTGTATTTCACAAATTTTAACTGAATTAAGAGATATTTTTAGCCCAACAGTCTAGCATCTTATTAGAAATCTTTTATTTTATGTGGATAAGTGGCCATATCTTTTGCTTGGCCCTGGAATTAAAACTATTTAATTTATGAAGGTTCTACTTGTTCTACTTGTCCCTCTAGGGGGATGAGAGAGGTGCCAATATACTTGGCAGGACAGGCTTTTTAGATGGTGATTTAGGACTAAATAGGAAAAAAAAGGATTGAAAACTTCTGTGCAGGTTCTTCCTTGCAATATTTCCAGTCTCTTTTTTCTTTTTTTTTTTTTTTTTTCTCCCTGAAGATAAAAGCAGGTCTGGAGATACCCTGCAGGTAGATTAAAGTTTATTATAACATAAACCACAATACTTTATCATTGTCTGTAACTGTCTGAAACACCACAAATAATGACTAAGAAAACCACAGCACGTTCTTAGGCTCACTGAAGTCTATGGGAACAGATTTAGCTTCTACCTTCTCATTTAAATAAGGGATGTGTGACATTAGGTTTTCCTGCCCTTTTTTACAGAATCTTTTTAGGTCATTACAAAAGATAAGCAAGGTTGACACAAAATGAACACTTTTATTCCTTTTTAGTTTGAATAAAAATTCTTTACTTTCCTTTTGTCCTTTGACAACGCGTATTCTCTGTCAACTAACAGAAAACACTCCCACATATATGCCACATAAAATATATAATATATATTGATAATGTTGTTATTGTTACAACTGATATACTACAACAGTTACTTTCACAGAGGATGTAGCAAGGCAATAAGAAATTTTAGAACTAAATTTTAAAGCTAAATAAGATAGGATCAATCTCTATATCTTGAGGAAACTGATTCCTGAAAGCTGTAAATCTTAAAATTCTGGTGAAGAACAACAACCAGCACAATGGAAGCCAGGAAACTGAAAGGTCCAGGGCAATATAAATAGGAAATAGCAGAAATGATCTCCCCTCAAGTGGTGAGTCTTCAACAGTCTTCCACCACCCAAATGATTCTCGGCGCATTTAGTTCTAAAGGCACAATATGTATTGCATAGCTAACAGAAAGAAATACTCATTTTGCTACCAAAATGTCATCCTTTATAACAGTTTCTATGCTTTGCAAGAACAAAGCAAACATTTGGTATTTACCCTATAAAACAGAAATGCCTGCAGATTAATCTCAACTCTGCTTCTTGCTTCATCATACAAAGAGGGTGTTCTCGACGGCTAGGGAGAGCTAAATCAGACAGATAGTTTGCATCAATAATTCTCCCCCTTGTGAATGGCTTCTGAGCACAGATAGAAGTACTACATGTGCAATATAAATGAACATTCAATGCCATCTGCTGGGCCATATAAAGATCTGCAATGCCAGGATCATAGAATCACAGAATGCTTAAGGTTGGAAGGGACCTCTAGAGATCATCTAGTCCAACCCCCCTGCACACGCAGGGTCACCTAGAGCAGGTG
>VZSV01000009.1:6411679-6432584 GCA_013398735.1 Nothocercus julius | reverse complement strand
TCCTAATGCACCCCAGGATCCCCTTGGCCTTCTTGGCCACGAGGGCACTGCTGCCTCATGGGCAACTTGTCACCCACCATGACGCCCAGGTCCCTCTCTGCAGAGCTGCTCTCCAGCAGGTCAGGCCCCAGCCTGACCCGCGCTCCTCAGGAATTCCCGCTCTCAGGATCCCGCACTCCTGAGAACTGAACAACAGTGACAAATTTAAGTCAGGAGTACTTTCTTTCAAAACACAGCTGAAAGGGAAGGTCATGGGGTGGTGCCCATCATTCACATGCTAACGCAGGGTAGAACACATGTACATTAAGTTCCAGGTTCTTCCTCAGCACAAAAGGGTTTCTGTCCACAGTCTCCCTTCCCTGTAATAATTACAGCATGCTGTAATTATATACTTACAGGCTAGGCTTCTTAGAAGCCTCGTTGTGAAATCAAGCTATTATGTAGCCAGCAAAATAAAGGCTTGGATCCATGGCTACACAGATACCGATGACTAAAGACAGGCTGACCAAAGGTTGTTAAAACAGTCCAAACAAAAGCACTTACACTCGCTGTGGAAGAAAACGATCACTGGATTAAATGTATAAATGAGATTAAAGGCAGAATTAGGGACTGTTTTCAAGTCAATGTACTCCCTTGTTCTCCAGATATTTGGCCCTGTAACTCATGCTTTCTTAGCTATGCCATGATGCAAATGCCATGGACAGCCACTAGCTAGAATAGCTTATAGTAATTAGAATGTCCTTGGTTTTAGAAAACACAGATTTAGAGATTCTTAAACTGAAACCATGAGTCCCACTTCCAGGACAAGTGCTCCAAATACAGTACTGTAACAGAAAAGACATCAGCCTAACTTCTCTTCCAGTTCAGTATTGAAGTCAGAAAGTCAGATTGTAATCTACTGCTAAAGGTTAACTATATGTTTCAGTTCACTGATTTCTATTTCTATATATAAACTATTAGCTATTGTATCATTTTCTACCGAATGACATTTGTTATCATTTTGCCTTCATTTTATACAGAAAACAAGAGAAGAAATATTCCTGCTAATACATATAGTTTTGTAAGTAGCATACTGTTTTCCTAAAATTATACTTTTCTTTCATTTCATGTTTGTTAATGTTATCCCAGCTATATAATGCTTTTAACAGAAAATGTAAATCTCACTGTTTGCTAATATAAAGCACAGCATGAGAACTTAATTTTAAGTATGTGTAAGAACTCTTACTTTGTTTTAGTAGGAGAAAGAGTAGGGGAGTGATCCACGCACTAGCTAACTACCCATTTATGGTCAAATCTAAAGTACACACTTACCACAAGATCAGTGTGAAATTAACAGGATTCAAAGTGAACAAGTATATAAATCAAAATCTGGAGGTGTAGGATATATGCAATGTTAATGAAGGCTGAAAAAGTACCAGTAAACTTTTCAACATTTTTTCATTTGTATTTGAAAGCTGATTTTGAGAGTCAGCTATCAAAAGATACAAGAAAAGAATCTACAAATGCATTACAGATCAGAGAAACTTGAGAATACAGTGCAGGGCTATTGCCTAACTGAAGCTGACCAAATAAAGAAAGTTTGTGTCACCAGTGCTTTGGCTGCATCAAGTTTCATAGGAAGGTTGATTTTGATCAGATGCTATATGCAATTAATATCAACTAGAAGGCAATAAGAGCACAGACCAGGACAGGGGAAGAGGAATTAGGGAATGTTTATTTATTCTAAAGCACTTAAGGATGTAGTTGAAGTAATTTCTGAGCCATTAATTGATTATCTTTGGGAACTCTCCAAGGAATCATGAGTTCATAAAAAAATAGAGCAGGACAAAGGTAACCTCAGTTTCTTACAAGAAGGAAATCAGACCCTAACAGCATACTGGATACATGGCAAGCCTATAAAATAAATTCAGTTTGAAAGCTTTATTTTTTTTTGAATAATAATTCTAATTAAGAAAAAAAAAATACTATCATGAACATGAAGAACAACTGATCAAACCAAAATAATTCCTTTCTGATAGAAGTATTGGCATAATGGAGAGAAGGAAAGACGTAGTTGTGATATATCTTCATTTTTTAGGTTTTTGAAATTTCCCAGAAGATAGTCTTATAAGCAACTATGGAAATCTGGACTAGATAAAGTTGTGCAAAGTGTCTGCAAACTGAAAATATATCCACGCTCAGTCTGGTTAACAATAGTTTGCTATCAAACTGGAATGAGATATCCAGCAGAATACCCTGCAAATCCAGTTATTCTGCAGGAGTCTGCCCAGGGTATGGTAGTATTTTTATTTAATGGGTACTACTACAAAAAGGCAAACCTCAACCTGAAATGTACTGTCAAGAACCTGTATGTAATCTCTGGAGGTCAAGATTCAATGCGGGGAAGATTTCCTTGAAACTTTCTATCCACTTTAAGATTTGATGTTTTAAAAGCAATATGGATAAACAGGAGAGAATTCAGAGGAGAGAAACACTGAGAGTAAGAGGTTTGAAATCCTTTGCAGAGCTGACAACGCAGAAAATCTTCAAAGTATTTTTCCTGTTTAGTCAAGGAGTGAGAAGGCTACAAAGAAATATAATTATAGGCATTAAACATAGTACACACAGAAATAAAGTGGATGGTAATCAATTGTTTTTAGTGCCCTTGGATGATAATACAAATTGATTTAATTTGTCGCACTTAAAAAAAGAAGAAAAAGAAATTAACAGAAAAGCTAGTTGGCTAGTTAACTCAGGGAAGACGACACATTGGGAAGATATTGATATCCTGTTACTAGTGAACTCAAGAACAGACTAAAACAAAAATCGGAGAAGATCCAGATATGCTATGAGTGAGACTGAGCAGATGGATGGACCTATACTGTCTCTGGTAGCAAAATGTTACTTACAAACATTGCTGGAATATCTCAGTTGGGGTCACATCCTAATAATTGAAACTCAATGATGTTAACAAATGTGTCCTCCCATAGGAAGCCAGCAGGTATGTTCAAGCATATAAACAGGAATTATGCAGAAAAAAAATACATAACAAAGTTAGTATAAAGGTATAGACATATCCAGGACATCTTGAGTCATTCACTGCCATCTGGAGTCACAGCACCATTTTTGTGTGCGTTTTACTGTTCAGTATATGCTTGATCTTGCTCACTTTTGGACTGCAGATTTGCTGGCACATCCTCAGGATTCAAATTATAAAGAATAATTTACATAAACAGTGTATATTTTTATTTTAAAATAAGACATTCATGATGAGCTGGTTTTTATATATATTACATACTTCTATATATATGTATTTTATATATTTATATATATGAATAGACTCTTGCAATTAGCATATGTAAACAGTGTCTTACAAATACCACATAGAAGATATTATAATGAATGGCATAGTTTGAAATGTCTGCACTCACGAAAAAAAAATAGGCTGCAATATATTTTGAAGAGTGGTAACAGGCTATATTCACAGAGAGACCTAATCCATCTCTCAGCTATTTTATGACTCCAAATATAAAATTTAGGTCCTCAAAACACTTGCTCACCTAGTTTCCAACCTCTCAATCTCCATCAGAAAGATTTCTGTGCACCAAAATGTCTGGTTGTGGTTATTAATTATTTCCAAATCTGAAATTAATCTTGGACTTATATTTATTTGTATCTTTGCATATCTTTTCTTCTATTCAGAGTAAAGATTTTACAAGAAAGGGGACCAATGAGCTAAAATCTTCCTCCAAAATACCTCATGAGGAGGAAGGGGATTATGAGACTGTGAGTAGCTCCACCTTGGAGGCTATCCATGCTTTAAGAATTCTTCCTGCCAAACCTCTACAAGAATCTGAATATGCAGGTAACTTTTTATGTCTACTAAAAGAAGTGAGTTAAATTCAGATACAAATTGGGACAGTTCAGATTCGGTGTTTTCAGTCTGGATATTTTTCAAAATAAAGTAGATAGATAAAACACTGGCGGGCCAGAGAGGAACCTTGACTGCATCTTTCTGTTCAGTTTCTCTCTTTCTCCATTAGGTTTTGTTAACTTAATACTGCCATGCTGCTTTTCTTAATTTTAGTATTATCTAAAATAATAAGAAGAAATTCTGTGATCCCATTCCACCTGGAATCTGCAAGGAACTACTGGTCTAATTCACAGCTAATGCAGAAAAGCCAACTGCTAATTAGGCCAAGAAACTTTACAATGGAAAGTATGAAAAATAAAAAAATATATAAAAGTTTCCTTCCATGAAAATTTGCAGATGCATAAATGTAACTCATTTTACAGGCATTTGCGGCCTCTTGCAGTATGAGCAACAATTATTTTGCGCATATTTCTCAAGCATTCTTAATCTGAGGAAAAAGCTACGTTATTCAAGCTTTAGTTTACTAAAGCCAGTCTAAGCCACCTTTCATCCCCAAACATCACAAATCAATTAATATCCAATTTAGGGAAGTGAAATATCATCATAGTGAAAGGCAATTCTAACCAGTTTATGGAGATTTTAAATAATTCAGAAATTGGCCAGACAGATAGGGAGGGCAGAATCAGAAAAGGAAGAATGGAAAACATAAACCAAAAATATCTGAAAGTATAGGGTCAATATGTATGTGAAAAATCTGATCCTGTTCACATCAAAGCTAAGCAAAAATTTTTCTAATGATGGCTTCTGTGGTTGGCTTTTTGTCAGTAAATTTATCAGTGTGTGAGTAAATCACAATATATAATCTGTACATTTCTTTTAGATGGCAATGAGTGCAGTATTTATTAAATACTTAAAAGCTTAAAAGCTAATGTAAAAAAAAAGCTAATGTAAAAATTTGAAATACTCTCTAGAGAGTAAAGAAAAAGAATAGAACATATACAAGAACGCAGACAGCACTGCCAAGAACAAAGGTTCGAGTAAAAAACATACACTAATTTATTCACAGACGAGGCAAACATCTGCCTTCGCTGTGTAACAGATTATGAAAGCTTTTCCTTACCCACAGTGAGGACGTTAACCATAAAACTTTATTCTCAGGGTCATGCTTATGTTTTCAGTATTAAAATAACAGGAAGGAGCTGTGTAAAAAACTGAAAATGCTGTAAAAATCTCAGTACCTGACCTGAAAAACATACTTTAAACATTAAAACCTCATGTTTTTAAAACATATCACTGAATTACTGTTTGCTTTTTCTTCTTCTCTTGCAGATAGACGTTGTGTAAAGTCTTCAGGTACCATTTCCTATATGACTAACCAGCACACATATTCTCAGTCTCCTCCTCAGGACATGATTGTAAGCAAAGCTCCTAAACCCAATTCACAATGTATCTTCTTTTCTGTGATATTTTAAATTTAAGTGCAGCCAAGTTAAAATCTTAGCCAAAGAGCATTTATTTTAAGTTCATAAGCATTACATCATGTTCTTGTTTCACTTTGAAAAAGTATTGCAATAAATATAGCAAATATTGTAATTCACAGGAACCAAATCAACCATATCTATATCTATATAGATATACATGAATACAAGTATAAGATGCCTACATTTATGGAAGACATTAACCCCACAGCTGTGCTTAGGGCCTAGCCTAGCCTAACTGCTTTCACTTACTAACTGCATAAGATCTGGATCTACAAAGGAAGCCTTTGGAGGCATCTCAATCAAAAACAACCCGTTTTCTGTTAGCTAGAGCTTCATGTATAATGACTAACATGGTGTCTTTATTTTATTAACAGAAAAACACGCCTGTTCTAGAGCGGAGGAACATGCCAAATGTTAAAGGTAGAATAAAACAACTACTTCAAAAACCTGATATAGAAAATCTTACTTCCTATTTAGTTTTGTACATATGTAAGTAGACATTGCAAATGTGTAAAAGGGCATAGTTTTTATAACAGCAGCCACTTTCAAAAATACTGATTTAGAATACTGATTCACTGACCTAGCACTGCAGACGTTACTTAGATTTACATTTTATCTCCTGAGCCCCCTGTTCCTAAGGGGAAAAAGCCATTCTATCTAAAAGTCAGACTATCAGATAGTTGGGCCTTTGTATGATTGCTTAGACTAGGAAATATATTCTACAACATAACCTAATAACCATTTTAATAGTATTATCATCTAGAATAATAGCTATTAAAAATTTACTCCCGATATTAATGCAGTGTTCTCCAACTAAGGATATGCAAAATCTATTTTATCACCTGGCATACATTCATTTCTCCATTGCTTGGCCATCAGTTGCAAATTTGTTTTAAAATTCTGTAATTCTGAAGCAGGAACACATCTTTTTTGTTTGTTATATATGC
Source organism: Nothocercus julius (assembly GCA_013398735.1). Classification (NCBI taxonomy): domain Eukaryota; kingdom Metazoa; phylum Chordata; class Aves; order Tinamiformes; family Tinamidae; genus Nothocercus; species Nothocercus julius. The sequence goes on along the minus strand of VZSV01000009.1, from coordinate 6,426,303 downwards.
TTTTTTTATGGTGAAATCCTACAGAGATGACTAATTCTTAAAGTACTTAGTGAAATGTTCATGTACAAATCTTACTATTTATATTTTTACTCAATTACAAATTTATTTTAAAAATATATTTCTATATACTTTTTGTATATATTTGATATACTTTATATATATATATATATATTTGATATACTATATTTTTTTCTTATCAGTTTCAAATCCTCAATACGCACAAATTTGGCCAAAAAGAGTGAAGTTGCCAAATCAGGAAAATATGATCACTTTCTATGTTCCGACAATAGTATTATGTTTGAGGAGGCAGAAATATAATGCAAAGAATTCAATACAAAGTAGAAGTTATGTTCCCCCTTCAAGTTCATGCAGTAATACAAAGCATACAGTCAAAAATATTCTTACAGATTTTGGGCAAGGAAGCAATATATACATAAAGTCTGCAAAAATGAAAGATGAGACTGAATCCTGTGAGCATATATTGATAGATCTTGCACAAAAGCCAAATTAAGATAAGTTCTTAGTAAGTCAGCTTCAAGATCAAGAGAAATCAGAAGGGAGGCTCCCACTGACAGTTAGCCTGTTTAGATATAATCTCAAACCCCATAATGATTTATTTAGCAGATTGGATTTACATGTTTATCTGCTTCCACAGGATTTGTAATAAAATTACAAAGACAAAGAAAAAAGATGGTGAGGCAAGCAAATTAAATCCTGCATGTTTGAGACTGTATCTTATATATATTTTTCAATACTTTATACTTATACAGGAATCTTTTATTTTTAGCTAATAACAATGGTATTTTCACATTTATTCTTCTGCACACTGCTGTTTAGTGGTTTTGCCACAAGATGGCATAAACAGAATGGAAGATTTTTTTTTATTGGTTATTTTCTAGAACTGTTAAGTATTTAATGTACAGTTACTTTAATTCGGAAGAATCTGTTATGGTTTACTTGCAGATTTTAAGATCTATTGTATCTCTTTCTACATTAAGTGGGATGTAAATATTTAGAATTATCAAATATTTTCAAAATAAAAACTAATTAAACTATTTTTTTTGAATTTTTAAGATGTCCTATGTTCATTTAAATAATCCATCATACTGTAGCAAATTTGTATGGAAAATAACAGATTTTTAATTACTTTACAAGATTTTAATAGATTTCTATACAAATTAATTAGCCAAACAAAACGAATCCCCAAAAAATTGATAAACATATAAAATCTCCGAGCTACCTTTACAATTTAAAAATCTGAACACATATCACTGTCAAATGTATTCTAAAAGCCAGAGGTCAAAGTTCACTGTGTTTTACCAAGTATCACAGTTTTTTTAAGATTTGCTTTATTTTGTATTTTCAGCTGAAGTATCCAAAAATACTTGTTCTTCCTCCTTTATCTTTAGTTATTACCTAGCTAGCCCTTGTATGAATGTTTGTGAGTCACGTTAAAAAGAATTACTTGGCTCTGAGTTTCGCAACATTTCTGTGATCACCTTAATTATCAGAGTACACTTAGTCTTATGCTTTATAAGGAGAGAAGCACAAATTTTTCAGAATGAGGTATGAATTGCATGTGCAGCCATCTGTGAGGCCATCCCCCCAAAAGGTTAAGGTACAGAAAGAACGGAATGTGCTTCACTTGCATTAAGCTTCATTCTGAGCCTGTTGGTGTTAAGTGCAGAACAGCTAACAGAGAAAACACTCAGTTTCTGGCTTCAGTGACCCCAGTCTGTGGTCCAGGCTGTGGTCTGACTTCATTCACACAAATAACAATTCTTCACTGAGCCAGAAACTTCCAGGTCTTGCATCTGGGTCCACAGAAATTGCAAGGTACCCTGATTCCCATTAATTAACAGGAAAAAAGATATATAAATACAGATGTGTTATGTGAATGCTATGGGGCCAGCGATGTGGCTCTCAGTTCCAGTTCCTTGGAGCAGGGAGTTCTGCAGCTGGAGCAGGATGTGTGCAGGAGGATGGGGGTAGACTGCAGAGATACAGATCAGAGCTGCGTTGGACAGAGAGGCACTTCCCACCCGTACAGTGGAGTAGGTTATCACCTCACAGATTTATCTACAGACACTCCAATCCATGAGGTCTACTGATACTAAATACCAAAATAAAACTGTATCTTTACTTGCTCATTATATGGACAATACTCTATTAACAATTATTACTAATTATCTTTAGGACAAAGACTGGACATAAATGAGTGTCAGGTAAGCAGAATCTCTCTTTTTTTTTTTTGTAGACCATTTTGCCATTGAGTATGTGGGGATTTGGATTTTAAACACATGCTCCAATTTTGCTAACACGTAACTTGTGCTCCCCAAGAATAAGAGCAAACCATTATCTGCAGTTCTACGTTATTCTACTCATTTGCAGTCATAGCTTATGTAGTCATCTTTTAAAACTCAGTGACTTAAAAATGGAATATGAAAACATTTGTTATGTATAGCATAAAAAAATGTGTCAAACCTTGTTGACACAGTTTTGCCTGCTTAATCTAAAGTTTTATCTTCTTTTGTACTAAAAGAAGCATGAAAAAGCTTATACATATTTTTGTTTTCTCTCTTGTAGAATCCTGTGCCGCCCCCACGGTAAGATCACTTAAGAGTTAGCTTACATGCATTTCCTGAAAAATATGCTCAAGGCATCCTAATAAAGTCTCAGCCCTATGTGCATCACTCATGTTAACAAGATAACTGGAAGTGAGCAGACATCATTTTTCCACCTGGTTCTGTTTGGACTTTTCTAGTTTCTGAAATGCAAGTAGGGAGAACAAAAAAAAGATAAGTCTTCCTAACTAGATCTGAGGCCTGCATAGTTGCAATCAACTTGGCTGAGAGTAAGAACAAGTAAAATGCCTAGAATCCTTGAATATGGTTCAATGCAGATTTAAATTAGTAGTAAAAAATTTCTAATTTGTGTTGTGTCTGAGGGTCTGTTTGCCTTGATAATATTGTCTTCATTGCTTCTGAAACTTTGCCTTTTTTTCTTTTTTTTTTTGCCACAAATCTAAATTGTGATCATAAAAATGGATTAGAATTTTGCCACTTACCCAATTAGAATATGGACCAAGCTCTATTTCATGAATATATATGCATATATTTTTCTGTGATATGCTCAGAAAAAAAATAATCACTTCCTTATGTATTCTACCTCAAAGAATAACTGCTACAATTAAGACTTACTTTCAGAAGGTAGTCCATAGCAACCAAGCTTATTTCTTAATGCCCATTGAGTACAAAACTGTAAACAGTTCTAAAAAATGATTAGCATTACAGACACATTCAGCTTACTCCTTAAATTAAAATATGAAATAAAACAGTAAAAAAAGATACAGCTTCACAAATTCAAAATTGTAAAAGAGCACAAATATGAACATTCTTACTTAATTATTCTACAGTGTTTCACTAATTGTTCTATTTGCATTAGGGTAGCTATAATAGATTTTAATTATCTCAGCTGACTTTGGTCTGTACCACACAAACCTCCAGAGCTCTGCTGCAAGGAACTCATTGCTGGTGGCTGGGTATACTGCCAGTGCCAGTGCCAATACACTTATTCATTCTGTAACTGCGAGTATATTTAGTCATTCAAGCAGATCTCCATGCTACAAGCAGCTACACCATTTCTACTTTAGAGGTGATCGGTGCCTGGCTGGTTTCGGAGCATGGGCAGGGTGAGCCCACAGCTTCCAGAAGATGCTGGGTACCTTTAAGTTGTGAGTTTCCTGGAATAAAGAATGTCTTTTCCTAAGTGTGTCTGAATTGCAGAATCCCTAGTTGGGTTTCACATACAGCTATATCCACCCACAAATACCAACACTGGAGAGATGTCTTTGATACATAACTTTGAAGTGGGTGAAAACAGAGTTATGTGGCACATAACATAGTACTGTAGTGTCTAAAAATTTAAAGTATTATCCAGAATTGCCACTAATTTTGAAAGATCTGAATAATATCCTGAACCTGAGCAAAGGTCATTGTGAATGCAGTGAAAGTCTAGAAAACTTCAGTATTTTCCTTTTTTAAGTCTGCACTTGCAACACAGTCCTTGTGCTTCCTTTATAGCCTAGTAGTTCTTCAAATTCTTCTTTTACTTTTTTAGGCCTCTAAACACATTGCCAAAGCAATATCAGCCACTTCCTCCAGAACCTCAGATAAGCAGCCAGCCCTCTCACACAAGGAAGAAGTTCAGCCAAGCCCATACCTTTCCAGTATCAGCGAAAGTCACAAGGTAATACGATGCTCTATCTCAAATCCTGGAGTTTCTTTACACTAATTTCCTGAGAATCAAAACACTCTCTTGGTAAAACCACAAGACTGTGCCTCCATCTCATCCCTGCTTTTACTGAAGAATAAAAACGTTGATTCTTTAGACAGCTGTGAATAATCAAGAGTAGTGGTATTTACCGTAATCTGACACTTAACTTTATAAAGAAATAACTGCCAAAATAACAGTAAAGTGAAGGAGTGGAAAAGTAGGTGGAATTTTTATGAACACATTGGGTAAGTTTTGTTCTACTTTTCTCAGTAACATTTAGAAGTTTTGCAACCACTTTTGAGTAAAAACAATTGCAGTTGCTTAGCACAGTTGGTGAACCAAGTGCCTGAAAAACACCCTGAACATTCCAGAAACCTATAGAAAAACAGTCCATATCCCAAGAATATTACAGACAGGAACAGAGATGACTAATCTGTGGCCAAAAATCTTGCTTTAGCTCATGAGACTAATTGATCCGGATCATGAGTCACTTCTTGCCCTTTCTTTACATGCTCCCTCCCTCCATACTGGATGCACATGGAGGGCAGGCTACAGACCTCAGGAAATGTCTACAGAGATCCCCTCTTGCTGTCCTTTCCACGAGCACCCCACGGCATTTCCTCTGGCATGCGACGTAGTGTGCAGCCACCATGAGGGTGTGTATGAGTGATGAGCTCTGTCACAGGAACCACTTGTGTCCAGCCACCTGATCAAAAATGCACATGTTAAGTTGTGAAAAGGCTTGCGTTTTGTCACATATGTCTAGTCACATGATTGTGCATGCACACTTCTCACTGCCACCTGATCAAATAACGTGGGGGCTCCTGCTGCAGGACCAAAGTGCACGGCCATAAACGGGGAAGGCAGCAGACAGACTGGAAATTCAGGGCTAATACACATCCAGGGGCCACAGAGTATAGTGCTCAAATGTTTTTCTATGGAAAACTATTGCAGCCAGAAGTTTGGGAACAACTGATCTATGTCTGTTATGTCTCTCCTTTTATTAGTTCTTCCAAATTTAGTTATTCAAAGTGAATTCTTTTTCATTTATGAAAGATCACTACAGTGCAAATCCTACAGTCCACATCCCACAGGAAAGAGAAAAAAAAAGATTATAAATCAGTGAATAATTTTCTGCTTAAAGTTAAGTATATACTTAGGGAGACTGCTGTAAGTACAATCTTTATTTTTCCTGAATGACGCTTAAATTCTTTCATGGATTACATTCCAAAAGCTGTTGGATATTAAGACATTTTATTAATATGAAGTAGTTTCATATTCAAATGCGTGACCTGACCTACATCTGAAAGTGCCAAATCCCATGACTGATTCTTCAGTCATGCAGTTGCTACAACATCCTTCCCTTCGGTAGGGCAGCATATAAATTAAAAACTCTAAGAACTATTATGAACTGTGTTTGTCAGTAGTCATGTGAGGGCAAAGTACTGGATTTGAAAAGTCCTATTATAAAGCCAAATTCTGTAATATATGACATTTTGTATTCTGGAAGTAAAAGAAGGCAGCAAAAATCATCATTACCAAAATATAATTCATATTGTAGCTACAGATACAAACATATTCTAAATAATAATAATAAATAATAATAATTGTATTTTTTTTAATAACGAGTAAGGGAGGAGTGGTAGAGATTAAGACCACATGTGATGTGAGAAGACACTTCATAGATTTCTCCACACAAGCCTAAACAGGCATTTCACCTGAAATATCTGTCGCCTGTCTTCAATCCAGTCCCAGGGCTGTATGGCAGTCCAGCCATTATCAGCTAGAGTGTATGCAAAGTCCTCCAACTGCAGACATGATTTAGGACTGCAAGACCCACTTTCCAACAAGATTTGGAAGCCTTAGAAAATTTCACACATCGTTATTTTTACATTCTCTAGCCTTGTAAAAAATTAGGCCTGTATAGGATCGCAGAATGTATCTTAGAAGCTCCAGTGAGATGCAAGCTTTTACATGCTTGTGGTATTTAGGGAATATCAATGGCAAAGGCCTTCATGGTAGAATCTAGTTCTGCAAGTACACCTTTATTACCTCTTACCTTTATCATAGACCCAGTATCTTGAATGTAGACTTTCCCACATCTAATAATGACCGTAGAGAAGAAGCCAACAAATTGCACAAGCTACCACAAAGACAGTCATCTAAATGCCAAACAATTCCTGTCTTTCCTCTTACACTTGCAGGAACTCTAACTCTAGATTATTTGAAAATTTCTTCCCTCTTAACCATTAGATGCTCTCTCCATGCCTACATGTTGAATGGAAGAGCATGGACAAGACTTTCCACTGAATAGGTTTTGTAAAACAGGTCCCAGGGTTTCCTGTACTGTGCCTTCCTTTTGCCTTCTGACTGATCTAACAAATTTCTCACTTTTTTTTTTTTAAAGACAGGTGGTAATCTAAAAAAGAGATGGGATTCTAGAGCCTTTGAAGAACTTGATACATGCCTATTCACACCTTATATTCTTAAATAACTTCTAAAATTTGGTCTTAACCTCTTGTATAGTGAGATTCAAGCTGCTAAAAATGACTTTTCAAAATTACATCTTTACGCCATCAAACACAATTATCATATGTCAAAGCCACACTAAGGTTTTCCTGTGACAAAAGGTACAGAAACAAATGCTATTGCTGATCGGAATTGATCTGTCAGATTTTATGCAAGAAGAGTCAAGATCCTGGTACCTTTCTTGTAATAGATGGCTAGTCTGATGCTCAGGTGGCACAACCACCAAAACTAAAACTGTTTAATGCCAGCTTGCACAAATCAGAGGTTTACTTTCATGACAGAATAGGCTAACCTGTAAACTTTTGTATAAATCATTTGGAATGGGCTAGGAAGGATTGCTAACTCTCAGGGAACAGACTTATTTTTCAAAATATTTTCAGATGATTATCATGAGTTCCTCTTTTGTATCTCCTTTCTTCCACTTTCATTTCTTTTCATTCCAGCACTGCAAATTTCAGTTTTGAAACTCTTCAGGGGACTTAAATACATTTATAACTGATACTAAGTTTGTGATAAGACTTTTCAGCATGAGATGCAAGTTTTGAAGAGACCTCATGATCACTCAGATCTCGTCTCCCTTCCTCCCAGAATAAATCTTTAATAAGCACTTTTCTCATTTACCGTAATGAATTCAGTGGACGCTATTCCTTTTTATGAAAGTCCATAACCTTTTCCTTCAAATAATTTGTGTAAAAAATAACTCCCTTCTGAATTTATATATCAGTAATAAAATTCTTCTTTTGCCAAGGGCTCTTAATTTTGCAGTGTTAATGTAATCAAATTATTGAAGTATGAAAGAGTTTTTTTAATTTTACAATAAAGAAATGTTTTGCATATAACTTTCTTTTCTAGACATCTATCTGTTAAGGAAGTCAATGAAGTAAGTAAAAATCTTTCTATTTAATATGTTTAATACCGCAAAACCATGCACAAAATACATAATGGCAGAGCCTCTAATGTAATGGCATTACTTGTCCTATTAGGTAAAAATATTATAATAATCATGTTATAATAATCATATTATATTCATGCAGAAGTATATTTTTAATGTATGCAGTATTTTCGAAACTACTACTCTGAATGGCAGATTAGTTCCTGAAGTTGTTTACAGGAATAAAAATATACATACAGTGAAAAGCTTCCTTCCCAAGTATCTAGATAAAAGCATATCTCTAACTGCAAAGTGCTGCTGATGTCTATGAAAGATTAACAGCAGGAACGAATATCTATTTCAGAGAATTATAGATTCCAGATATATTTTGAAAAACACAAAACTGAAATGATAAGATCAGTAGAGCTTAAAAGTATGACACTAATGTAAAAAGTATGACACTAATGTAAATGCAAGGTACCTCAAACAAAAGGTGACCCTTTATAGTAACAGCAAATAAAAACTGACAGATTTGATATGCAGAATGAACCGTATCAATTACCCCCCACAGCTGTGCTTTTCAGCTTCAGAACAGTTGAAGCAGCAGCTCTGAGGTCCCACGTCTGAGAGAGCGGCTGACAAATAACAAAGCTCTTCCCTTGCTCCCGCACCGACGGCGGCTGCTGCTCCGCAGGGAGCTTCTCCCACAGCTGCCTCTGGGAGGCCCAGCCACTGCAGCAGTCCCAGACCTATAGGCCTAAATAAAGCATAAAGCAAGATGGCTCTGAGCAAGTGGTTTTTTTTTTTTTTTTTTCTTTTAAAAAAAATAAATCTCACTTTCTTAAAAAAAAAAAAAAATGTTTTTAAAGTGCATACACCCTCTAATCAGACCAATAAAGTAAGGCAGAGGAAATGGGTTTAGCAAAAACTTAATAGAAATTAATGACAAGCAGTAGCTTCTTGAGTGGCTTTCTAAAGAAACCAGTCTGTAAGATGTATTAAGAGATATATTCCCTGCAGTACTGCTGATTGTTGAAGGATGATTGAGAAATTCAGAAATAGGTTACAATTTATAGCATTTTGCATTTCTTACTCAACATTTTATTTCACAACTCTATTTCTATAGTACTTTTAATCTCATTACAAGAGAACAGATGAAAGAAAACCATGTCTACACTATTATAAAGCCCAGCTTCTTCCTATCACAAAAACTGTTTAATAAATCCACGTACTGATCTAGCTCTAATTTCAATTCGATCCTTTGAATTTTTCTTCTTCATAGTTCTGAGTGGGAATCTTACTCTTCGCACAATTAGAAAATGTTTTATTTTGCAAGATTTTTACAATGCAGGCATTGATTGCAATATTGTAATAAGCATTTAATGCTAAAAAAAAAAAAAAAATAGATTCTGGCAAGAAAGATAATGTTTTAACTTGGTATACAAAAAACCTTTGTCTTGTCCTGAATGGTGTCACATCACAGAAACCACATATGAAAAGATCCCCTAGAACAAGAAATATCTTACCTCTGTAATTAATATTTCAAACTTGGTATTGTAAAACCGCCCAAATATTGCAGTTCATAATAAGCTCACAGATTGGCAGACATTTAAAGAGAAATATAACATTTCATAACATGAAAAAGAATTTAGTTTGGATCCCTTCAGATTCGCATAGCTCCATAGTTTCAGTGCGACCTGGAGTGGGACCTTGTCAAATGTGCAGATAGGAAACTGTGGGTCAGTCTGCTTGAGAGCTGGACTGCACACCGGGGACCCAGACGGGCCCTGTGGAAATGGAAAGGGAGAAAAGGAAACGCATGAAATACAACAAGGACAAATGAAAAGTCCAGCATGGACTAACCCTGTGCAACACAGCTGGGCCTGGTGGCAGCTACGCTGAGAAGGACCTGGGGACAGCAGGCTAAGCACAAACCATCCGTGCAGCCTGGTAACTAGCAGGCTAAGAGCGTCCAGAGCTGTATCAACAGAAGCAGAGCCAAGAGATCAAGGGAAGGCATCATTCCCCTTTACTCAGTATGGAATATTGTACAGGGCTGGTGTAGATAGACCAGAGAGGGTCGGCAAAGGACTGGAAAACCTGCCCCATGTAATGAATCTGGGGAAGCTGGACCTAAGAGTGGCCTTCCATTACTTAGTTAAAGATTGCCAAGACAGTGGAAGCAGGAAAGAATGATCACAAATTGAACTGGGGATGTTTCAATTAGATAGAGGAAAAAAAAAAAAATCAGTCTGTTGGAACAGGTTGTCCAGAGAGGCTGTGAAATTTGTGGTGTTGAAGGCTTGCCAGACCCAACTAGATGATAATCTGAGCCCTAGACTGCTTTTACGGCTCACCCTGCTTTGAGCAGGAGCTTGGACTAGATACCTGCAGAGCTCCCTTCCAACCTGAATGATACTATAAATTCCAAATTAATAAGGAAATATTTGCAGGGCAATAAGTCTCAAGTAGCAACATCTACAAAGAGCGAAAAATTCCTTTCTGTAATATTTCTGTAATGTACTCTTGTATATCAAAGTCACCATCAAACTAATTAAACTTTCATTGTATTTCCATACTTGATTCACACAGAAATATGAGTCACTTATCTATCATTTACTTGTTTGTAACATTATAATGCTGCATTAATACTGCACTGTACTGTGCAAAATACAGTAATTTTTAAAGAAATATCTACCATAACAAGAAAAATAATTACAGTATCAGTCAAAGGGCCTGAAAATGACTGATTTTAATCTGTGGGTGATATGTCTCCAGTATCTGATTTAATACAAGATCAACAAAGGAATATGTTGGTATAACTTAAAATAATATACAACACTGATCATGAAATGGTGTTTTAATGAGTGCATCATGGGACAAACTATATGTTCAGCTATACCCCTAAAAATTCAAGTTGCCTTCTTGTCAGTGAACTGAGATCAGAATTCTGCCTAAGTTTCTAAGGAAGAGATTAAGGTATTTAAGCATGACTGTTTAAGTCTGTAAGACTTAAGCCTTAAGTCTGTCAGACTATTTACGTCTGTAAATTGTTTTAAAAATCAAAAGATGTTTGGGTCTGTTGTTGTAAATTCAAGTTGGTGATCAAAAATTGTATGTATTTGTCATCTATTTTATCATTTTGTACAGGCACCTAGAGGAGGACAAGGTTAGTACATAATAATACAATATGAATTTGCTGTCTTTCCTTCATGTAAGAGCTGAAGCAATCAGTATGGGAATCTGACATCTGTCCTGCTATATAACATCACACAGTCTGGCCCTGTATTCAGACTAGTAAGAGACATCCCTTAATAAGTATACATCCCCCTTAAGTATACATCTGCTGAGAAGGGAGACATTTAGACTCCCCTCAGCAGTCATGGAAGACACACTGATGATAGGAATTTATTGTGGCATTCGCTGCTCCTATTTAGGCAACCAGAGCATCACATTTGTTCCGAGCAAATCAAAATCTCTGGTCCTGGTCAAAACAAGACTGTTGGAAACTGAAGAAATTGAGGGAAGAGTATCCTGCAGAGTGAAGCCTGTGGATTAATTCAGTCTGCACAGAGATCACCTCTCTTCTCTCCCTCTCTCATCTCTCCAGTGATTTGAAGTTGGGAATTTTGAAATAAATACTTTTAAAAGTTTTAGATTTTTAAAAACACAAGTGGACCCAAATAAGTTTTTAATGAATATGTTTGAAAAATGTCAGTACTTCAGACCTACTGACTTCTTCAGCTTTTTAGAACCGGTTTGACCCATACACTCTGTGTGTGTGTGTGTGTGTGCTCTGCTTCTTACTCTCCGTTAAAAAAAACATATTAGTCTGAAATACTTCAAGGATAGATTCTGGATAAATAATTTTTATGCAGTATATATCAGTAAGTTCATAGTTTCCTCTGGGAGTTCCTTTTGAGCCATAAGGTACAGGTGCCTGATCTTTAACCAGAAATAGTATCAGCTTCATTAACACACTTGCTGCCTATATATATCTCCCTACAGAAAGGATTTATGAATCCACTAAAACATTCTGCATCATTTACCTATATGCTAATCCATATTTGCCATCAACAAAATTTGTAATATTCAGTGTTGCTAGTATGTTTCCCATTGAAATCATTAGTTTAAATTTTAAAATGAGACTGATTATAAGCTTTTAGCTTTTACTACTGAACTGCTTCCTATCACATACGAATTTATATTTAAGTCATGGTAGTTATTAGATACTGTCAAAGTTGCACATGAGAGGAAATAATACTTTTTTTTTTTTTTTTTAATTATAAACAGTGGGAGAATCAGAGAAACAACCTAAATTAAGTTTCCAAACAGAGAAGTCCACACCAAAATATCATCCTGAAGATCCTGAAGACAGGTAGGAATTTAAGAACGTCATGAGTATGTGCTGGATGCCTCAAAAATTAAACATTCTGCTCTTAGAAAACTACTTCACTATGCAGTAAAAGCAAGATGCTACCACACACTGATACCACAAAGTAACATATTATGATTTGCCCCGACACATGGGAATAACTGTCTTTAGGAATTGCCTTCAAGCAATTGGAACTGCACATGAAATTATTGTCTTTAATAATATACTAGTGTACTATATTTTTTACTCAATTTCTATGAGAAGGTGTTAAATATACTATATAAAAAAGCCACGTCATCCCCAGTCTCAGCATTTCCCCTCCCACATATATATATATATTTTTATACGTAAAGAAAACATAGGTGGCCTTCTGAAGGGCAGTTGTTCCCTTGTGAAGTCTGTGAGCTTCTCCTAATTGTCTGCTTTTCTAACCTATGCAAACTATCTTTTTAAAGGTATTTTTGGAATGCAAATCCCCCACACCTCTTCTCAAGCAGTTAATGAAAAATAAAAGACAGTACAGGATAACTTGAAGTGGTTTAGTATCTTTTCTAGACAAATATAGCTGAGAAAATAGAACCTCTTGCCTAACATTATTTACAATGCTGGAGCTTCTTGGAGATAAAATTATTGCCTATAGCAAATTTAGTAGTAGTTGTGACTTGTTTCTTGCATGGTAGCAGTGCACTTCCTAGTGAATTCTAGCTGATATTTTTCAGTACAGTCAGCTGAGTACTCAACAGAGGTCTAGAAAATCACAAATGACTCTCTTCAATAGAAAATGTCTCTTTCTATAGACAGATTGGTAACATCAGCTGAAATTAGTAGGGGATATGTTCAACACAGACAAAATGTGAAACTCTTGTTGCAGAGAGCGAGCATTTAGATAATATCAAGAAGTGGCCAGGCAAATTAATAGAAATGTATCAAAAGCTATTAAATACCAAACCTCCACCTGAAACCCAGAAGGCTCTAAGCTGCAATTTGTTGAAGGATGAAATGATACTCTGGAGAACATATGCGCTGCCCACAATTAGAAACGTTTTCTGACATTACTTTCATTCATTGCTTTCTCCTAGTCTTCCAAGTACATGGAGTTCTAAGGGTATTTGCACCTCAGGTAAGAATCAGAGATTGCTTTGAAACCTAAAGCAGGAATGGATGAGTGGTAGTTACATATGCAAAGCTGTGACATAAGGAATGAATCTGTGTTTTTGTGTGTGTATGTCTGCATTTTCAATGCATGGTGTCATGCAGAGGGATTGTAAAAGAGACAAACCAGATAAAAGTAAAACGTGACACAGACAGTAGTCATGAAGAAATAGCAGGAGAAGTTATGTGCTTGGCTAAACACCTCTGACTGTTCCAACCTAAGAAAGATTCATCCTCCCCGTGACTAGCCTAGAATCGATGTTAAAACATTAAAGAACACCCTACTGAGAAAACTAAGCAGATTTGGGCAAGCCAAGGAAGCACGCTAGGGAGAGGAAACACTGGAAAATTGTTTAGGAATACAAAGAAATACAGAGAAAGAGCATGCTGTGAGCAGAAGAGCCTGCTTCTCCAGGCAGAGAATTAGCCGGCCTATGCAGAACTCAAACAAGCTCAAGATGTTATATTGGCTCTACTACTGTTTTAATGCCCTGGGTAAAGGAATAAATTGGGGTTTTCTGCAAAGAAATTGCAGGTATCTAGAGGGAAGAATTTGTAGGTGCCATATTCAGACAAGTCTGTCAACTTATTATGGCTGGAAATAGTATAGCCCACATTTACTGGAGTGCCTGCTGGGACTGCGGGAGCGTCCTGGGAGCCAACGTCACCCTGCGCGGGCGCCCTGCGGAACCGGCTGTGTGCAGAGCCTGCCCAGTAACCACGGCAACATCACAGGACCTTTTCCTTCCATCTTTCGGAGATTCCCAGAACTAAAGGCAACAGAAAGGAGTAGTTGCACTATGCATGGAGATTCCAGTCTGTCTAATACAGATGATGATATTTATATAAACAATTTTAAATTGTGTTAGCTTTTTGCTGTCATTTTATCAGCTGTCACCACCCACTCCTTTAGCTAATCTCTTCTAGAAAAACACGGCCCTTTTTTTTTTTTAATTTAACCCCGAATTCCTATTTGGCTTGTCCCTACTTATCCACTATACTTACCAATACTTTAAAAAACATTTCCATAAATACAAGATAGATGGTAAAAGACACCATCTGTTCACAGGCTTTTGAAAAGAAAAAAATCCCTTATTACCATACTCGATGACAAAAACTGCGTAAGCAAAAGAAAATCTCTCTCATTCTACTATGTATCATTTCTTTTTGTATAAATAGATACTTAGGAGAAAAGATACTATGAAAAAAATATTCCTTACTATATTTGTTCTTCATAAGCAGAAAAATTTAAAAATGCATGACCATGCGACATGACCTTCATTTTTTTTTTACTTTGTAAAAAGACCAACAACCAAGTAAGTTTTTGCTATATCTCCATCTTAAAAAAAAGAGAGAAGAGAAGAGAAGAGAAGAGAAGAGAAGAGAAGAGAAGAGAAGAGAAGAGAAGAGAAGAGAAGAGAA
>VZSV01000009.1:6390294-6411380 GCA_013398735.1 Nothocercus julius | reverse complement strand
AAAAGAAAAGAAAAGGGAAAAGAAAAGGAGAAAAGAGAAAGAAACAATTAAAGAATTCATGCCTTGGGAGACTCAAGAGCTATAAGAACTATCCTTGCTGGTAACTTCATACTATCCTTGACTACACTTACTATACTTTCATATTCTCCCTTAACTGCCCTGCAAATGGATTTCTGTATCAAAAAAATACAAAATCTATAGGAATACAAAATCTATAGGTTGCATAATGTGAATTTATACTCAAAACAAGTAAGACGAAGGAAGAACACATCAATGTATTATGTATTCAAATTAATTGGAATTAATCTTAAATTTCAGTCATTTCTAGGCTAAAATCATCTCACTCAGCTTCATTTCATAAGGCAAGTGCTCCAGCTCTGTGACTAGGCTAGGGGCCCTCCAACGAGCCACTTCTGCTCACCAACCTCTTCCTCATGCTGAGGGTGTAGCTCCACACTCCTCTGGACAGTTACTAAAAATCCTTCTTTGCACAATCCACCAAGCTCCTGTCTGTTTGCTCTTGTTCTTGGGAATCTCTCAGTCCTCTCTCCTGCACACAAATGCTTCTTTTTTTCTAGGTACTTTACCTCAATCTGCACCTTAGGAACTTTTCCCCATTCCTACCATCATTCTTCTTTATTCAAGCCCAGACTCTCCAGGACAGAGAAATCTCCCTTTTCTTCAATAAGATCCTTGTCTTTGTGAAACAACAAGGATGGAACAAGCAACCAGCCTTCCCAACCGCTGTCTTGCAACATCCTTTCAAAACTGTATAATAAACCACAACAATTGGCAGACTAAGCAAAAAATAAGGCCAGCTACACGACAAAACTCTTTCAGGTTATATAACCAGGTATTCTGAAAACCCCGTTAGACATTTTGCATACCTTAAACATCTATTAAACCTTAAACATCTGCTTTTACATGATTTACTTATCGCTAAAGAGGTAATTTGTCCAGGGAATTTTTGAAGATTTCCAAGGAAGGATCAATGTCTCCAGGCAACTTGTTCCAATAGTTTTACCACCCTCATAGGGGAAACAAAAAACAACAAACAGAAAAAAGTCCTACTCAGAATTTGCCTGTGTTACAACTTGTGCCCATTACTTTTTCTCTTCTGCCCCTCTGCAGAGCCTGGATCCAGATTTTCCACAGCCTTCCATAGGCGGCTGTAGGCAGCAGTAGGAGCTCTCCGCTCTTCCCTAGGCCGGTACAACCGCAGCTCCCTGGGCCTCCCCTGCTGCGCCAGCCGCTCCCCCTCGCGCCCTCCCTGGGGCGGCCGCTCGGCTGGGCTCGTGCCAGGAAGCCCATGTCTTTCTAGTTAGTACCGGGGAAACCCAAAAGCGCACTTTCAATTACCGGATTTTCTTAAGAACGGGAATAAAGTATAGAAGTAAAAAGAAAGGTCCGTGTTTGGATTAAAATAAAGCTTTGAGAAGAAATCTCAACTTTGTTTAATATATACATATTACATTTAATGTAAATAACTTCTACACATGTCTTAGTGTGGTATTTTAGCTTGTATTGTTTCAACTAATGATTTTCTTGTGCAAAAGTTTAGAATATTCTTTTTCATTTTTTTGTGGAGCAGTGCAAGAGAATTTTACACTTGTTCCACAGTTCAAGACAAAGCAGAAAATTTGCTACTGAATGTATACAGTAGTCACAAAGAAGCAAATACATTTCTAGCTGCAGGGTCTCCTTAAATAATACAGTGCCTGTAAACAGCCACCAAAAATGAAATACGAACACAACTGACAGAACTAATGTATCTAATAAACTGAATGTAGCTGCAAACTGGACATGGTGACACATCTACATTTTGACAGCTCAGATTGATTCCAGACAAAGGGCAGAGGCCGATTCCAGACGTTTTAGATGAGCGGCTCCTAGTTCATTTCTGAACTGATTGATTGCCCACTGAAGACAGCTGTGTTTCTGACATCAGTGGGCAGTGTTTACTGCCCTAAAAATAAACGCAGTGCTGTTGGAAATCAGAGCACGGCACACGTGTCCGTGAAACAGTGGAACACAATGGAGACGATCCTTCTGTAAAAGAACCGTCTTCCTAGCTGAATTCCTCTAATATTCTGTTATACACTGTGTATAGACAGAAAAGCAATAAACTGATAGAACATGAACCAGAGATAAAACATAATGAAATATAGTGGTAGCAAACACTGCTGTCTCTTGTCACAGTCACCAGCAAGAAAGATGGGCAGGACTGATAATCACATAATCACATAGGCGCTCATTCCCCCCGTCAGTTCTCCCCACAGCATTGCCCTAAACGTACAAAAAATCCCATCCGTTCTATACCGGGATACATTTTCGTTTCTTCCTCAAGGAGCCAGTTTTTCCATATCACGTAAACTGCATTTCAGAGACACAGCTAGAGCCGGTCGCTGGCTGCAGCTGCGCGGCCGGCGCGTCTCGGCGCCCCCGGCTCGCACCGGCGCCCGTGGGCGGGCAAGGCCACCCGGCCCTCGCGCCGGCGAGCGCACGCAGGGCTCGTCGCTTTTGGTTTGGCAGGGCAGTTGTCACTGGAATCTCAGCACTAAGGAGGGAGCAGGAATGTGCGGAGAAAGCAGAGTCACTCTGCGCTCGAAAACAAGGCCCGGTCCAAAATGCATTAATTTAAAGAAGTTGCAGAGCAGGCAGGACAACAGAACCTCTGAATCCTTTAAGACTCCTGCGGCTTGTAGGAGCAATGCTAGTTGGCAGTGGGATAATAAGCAGCTCTAATATACTTTAATCAAACACTCCTACAAGGGTTCAAAAGGTGAAAGTAGAACAGAATGAACTGTTAAACTTGCAGCATACAAATGTCCCTATATCTTTAATTAAAAAAAAAATCAGTTTGGTTAACATTTTATTGTGTTTGTGTGCACGTGCACCTAGCAGAGTGATGTCAATTAAAAAACAATATCTGAAAAATCTCTTTCGGATTGAATCTGAAGTTGCTGGAGGTGTATTAGTACAAGGCCAGTCAGAACTGACAATCCTAAATTTTAAAAAGTTAGTATCACAAAAATGTATTTCCAAGCTGCAACATATATTCTAACATATACTGAGTAAAAAGTGGCATGGTAAAATGAAGTTATAAATTAAGCTTAAACAATATGATTTGTATTTCCTTCTGAATTTACTTTTACAGGGTCCACGTTAAATATAGAGAACTTGTCAGTTAAGAGATCACCATCCGCTACACTGCTCCTACCACATGAAAATAAATCCCAACATTCACTTGTAAAACGGGAGATGGAATCTCTTACGCAGCCCACTGAAAAGGTAAAGAATGCTTCATTTAGTAAAGAGGCAGTTTCTTACAAAACAGGATTATCACTGTATGATGCACACACACAAGAAATGCTGTTTACTGCATATACTTCTCTATGAACATAAGTGATCTGATAGCTGTATGTTTTCAGCACCCCTGAAAGAGTCCAATATAAGTTTATGCTTCTACAGATAGCAAATTTAACGCCTAGTTTGAAACAGATTTTCTAAAATAATTTTTAATACAGATGTATTACAATTCCTTTGATAAACTGTGATTAATGTGTCTTAAGTGCAATTAGATACAATCAATTTTCAATTAGTTTTGATTCTGCCAGCTGTGGTTAATTTCTGCACACTAATTATGATATCTTAAAATTAAGGATTTGAATAAATATGAATGGTACATTGGAGAATATGATCGCCATGAAGCAGAGGCAGCACTGCTACAGGAAAACACTGTAAGTACAATTTATCTTGAAATGTTGAAGTGCATTGACTGGTATAGAAAACATTTGTAAACTAACTCTGATAATTTACAAGTGCTTTGTAACCTAGCCATACAATCCGTAATAACCTAAATTTGATAGAAAAGCATATAAAACATTTATAGGATTGCTAACTCTTTACGCTTTTATTGCATTTTGCTAAACACGTATACATTAAAATGTTTAATTCTGACACTATCAAATGTATATATTGCGACCAAGTACTTCACTGATTGACTGCTCAGAGATTATTAATGGGATTAGAAACATATTTCAGTTTATGTTTAAACATAAACAAACTGATTGGCATAGGAGCATTCGGATAGCTTAGAGTTTTACAGTCATTCTTATGTTTAAGTTCTTTGCAAGGAGAGCGAAAAGAGGGGGGCTGAAAGAGCAGAGTTATTCATGGCAGCTGGAAGAACAGGGCAGGGAGACCAGCACAGCCCAGAGCAGCAGAGGTAGAGAGTATTTCTTTATGCTCTATAGCAAGGATGCCTTCAGTGCTCCACTCTACACAAAGTGGGGGGGATAAAAATATACTGCTCAAGTTGTCAAATTAAAAACAAACAAACAGAAAACCCACCATAGTGCGGACCACAAAAGGTATAAAACATCCTAACCCGTAACTTATTCAGAGACTGAGGTCATGTTTTAGGACTGAAATACGAGTCCAATTCAGACCTGTCAACCGCCACTACCCAAAATTCTGAAGGTTGGATTTTTCCTTTTTATCATGACTGACTACATGAGCTTCCCCCTGCCCCTCCTGAGCCTGTCGAGGGCACTTGTCCACCTCCCATGCTCGGTAAGGAGGACTAGACCTTCCCTTACGCCACAACAAACTTGGAGACCCTCGCAGCAGCACTAGGAGCCTCCCTCCCCGAGCGCGTCGTGGGTTGGAATAAATCCCGCGCCTGTGTTGATTTGGGGGCGATTTCCGCAGAACTCGCGGCCGCGGGCAGGGCGGCCGGGGCGCCGCGCGGGGCTCGTGCCCGGCATGAGCCCCGTGCAGACGCTGCCGCCCGGCCGCCCGCCGGGGCTGCCTCTCCTGCCGGCCGTCAGGGCGGCCCCACGCGGGAAACGGCTGCACAGAGAGGCTCGGCACGGTCAGCAGGAAGGACAAGAGCATCCAGTTATTCCAGTATTGTCAGCTTTCCTAACTCTGTGGTCATTTAACTTTCCACGCGGGTTTCCAGACACGTGTGCTCAGAAAGGACGCGACAGTGTTTCTTCAGAGAACTTCTTCAGCGTTTCTTCACTTCCATGCGTAAAAATTTTAAATAAAGTACTGGATCCCATGGCAAGTGGGAGAGAAGCCAGTTCCTCAAAGGGCTCAACTATTCCTTAAGGAAAGAAATCCCATTCCTTAAGGAAAGAAATCCCATTTAGAGTAACGGCTTGAGGCTACCAGTCAGCCATATAGGGTTTTTTTGCACTACCCTGAACTGGCTGCTCAGGAGACTTTAGGAAACAAAGAACACATCCCCTCACTGCCTGTACAACTAAGCAGTGGCAGGGAAAAGCAACTAATAA
The DNA here is from genome assembly GCA_013398735.1 of Nothocercus julius. Lineage (NCBI taxonomy): Eukaryota > Metazoa > Chordata > Aves > Tinamiformes > Tinamidae > Nothocercus > Nothocercus julius. The sequence continues at coordinate 6,406,077 of VZSV01000009.1, read as the reverse complement.
AAGTGTGCTTTTTGTCACCTCACTGAAACAACGTCCCCTGATACTTAGCCTGCTTCAGGCTATCAGCAAGAGCAACGATATAGGGGATGTTCTGGACTTCATTTTATTCATACCATCTTTGGGGAATGGCATGATGATTTACTTTTATTGATCTACATTTATTTTCTCTTTTTTTTTCCAATATATATTTCAGATTAATATTATGCAGTCTATACTGCACAACAGTAGTGATCTGGCTGCGATTTTTCACTAGCGTCAGTCAGTCTGTTGACTGTGTATGACTCATGACAGAAATGAGCTATTTTTGTACCAGCAGTTTCACTATGCTTAAAAAATACTTTGCTGAACTGCCTACTTCTAAAATTCCATTTAAGAAGTAGATTTTGTTGCAGCTGAGTAATACAGCACTGGTATAATAACTGGAAGATTTATCCCCAAACTATAGTTATGGGTAATGTAAGAAAACACTTTTCATTAGGATTTACTCTTAAAACAGCTATTATAATCTGTGTCATACAGGATGAGACATTCTTGGTCAGAGATTGCTCAAAGAAATCGAACGCCGAACCATACGTTTTGGTTGTCTATTATGGGAAAAAGGTATACAACATCAAAGTACGTTTTCTGGAAGAGAGCCAACAATATGCACTGGGAACAGGGCTCAGAGGAGATGACGTAAGTAAAATAAAAACCATCTAATGTTATAGTCTGTTGGTTGCGTGTTGCACTTAACAGCTCTCTGTGCTAACGGTGATTAGTTATAAATCCCCCCACATAGGAAGGCTGCTTTCTGCTTCGTTAGTTTTTTTGCAGGCCTCTCATTTCAAGTATGTTTTAATCTTTCAATCAATTCCTCAATAGTTTACATCAAATTCTGATGTAGATCAGTGTGAAGGTTTCCTAAGAACTGATAAGTCTGTCTAAATACTTTTACCTCCTCTGACTTTAAGTAACACCTGCAAAGCAAAGGGGAAGTGACCTTCCTTTCAACACATACATCTTTACACATACAACAGATTTTGCAATTTCTTTACAATATAAGCAGATGTTTTAAAACATAGGCAGCTCTACACATCTGACAGCATGTGTTGCTGCTATTATTGTTGTACATTTAGCCAGTTTATCTTATTATCTCTCTCAAAGAGCAAAAGGGAAGTCAGGATCTTTAAAAAGAAATGAGGAAATACAACCAAAGTTATCATGGTATTCAGAAGCAATGAAAGAGTGATTTCTTGCCCCTCCATCAGTCTTTGAAATATGATAAATTTAAATTAGAAAATTATTTTAATTAGCCATATGCTCCTTTGCATAATTAGATTTAATTACATTTTTAAGAGTCAATTGCTATTCTAACTATATGGTTAAGAGTACTATATCTGCATGTCTTCCCTCTATGAAGGGAAAAAAAAAAGTTTCAGAACTGAAAGCGTTATCTCCATAAAGACACAATACTTGCAAAAACATTAAAGAAAGTTACAGAAGTCCTAGCTGAGCACCAGATCGTGCATAAGGAAGCACCAGACTTTGCAGCAGGAAAGGAGAACAAGACACTATGATGACGATTATTAAATATGCAATCGGTAGACAGATAGCCAACTGCAGTGGCAAAGCCCTTGCAGCTGTTTTCAATTATGTCCTTTTCATGCGTATATTTAAAGCATATCTTTCTTGAAAAGCTGAACTCGAAACTAGCTAACTTGGTGAATTTGCTAGGACCAAGACTAAATTTGGACTCTCTGACAAATTGTGGAATAGGGTTCATGAGTTTTCAGAGATGAGACACAGGTTTTACTGGCAAGTTATTCTTCAAGAGCACTGGTTTAATAATGAGGGAAAATGCCCACTTCATTGTGCAAGCGCAATAGAACAGCTTGGGAAGCAGAAACATAGAACAAATTGAGAACAACACTGCATATCATCATGGCATTGCTGCTGAGCACTAGAAGTCCTCTGTAAAACATTGCCTAGAAAATTCTACCGAGTTTTAGTATGTCCTTAACAGAAGGCAAGTTTAGTTTTCCATGACTGTTCGGTTGTTTAGTCTCACTATAATGACCAAAATCAGAAAGTTTCAAATTAGAAGAGATGGACAATTAAAAAAAAAAAATAGAATGAAACAGAGTAAACTACAAAATAATGTGGTATGTGCTGCACATTACTACAAGTTAACGACAAAGCTGAAGCTTTAACATTTTAGTACATCTGACAATTACAGCAGCTAGAAAGTAAAGAAGTGACCTGAACACAATATGAAAACAATTTTAAAGGAGAATAACAAGCTTTTACGGAACCAGAAGGAAGAAGAATGTGATTCTTCCTGTCTCAGGAAATATCAAAAAAATCATGACTTACTGCTCGGTTCCAACTTGTTCATAGAAAACAAACATTTTAAGCAGTGGTCTGGAAAGACACTACTCAGATTAGAAAGTTGCAAATCCAGAATAAGGTTTATTACCAACACGCTACCTAAGACTTGGCTCTAACAGACAAGTCTGTAATTGTGACCTGATCTTAAACCTTCTTTTTAAATAGAATATTCTTTTCTTTTGTTTAGAAATCTCCCATAGAACAACTACAACAGAAAAAAAAACACTGTTGTGACAGACAATCAGTTATGCGTAGCACTGGGGAGTCACGGGGACGACAACCCCCCATTTCTCTGCATTATTTTCAGAAGATGTGAAAATAAACGCACTGAAGTGGGCAAGAAGCGCCTAGGTAGCCGTGAAGGGACAGTGGCACCAAGCCTGTTTAGCAGAGGTACTTCCATCTCAGATCATCTGAAAGGATTTCCCAGATTGCTTCTTCCTGAAAATTAAAATCTCAGCTTCTGCACCTCTCAAGATTTTTGTCTCAGGGTGTTAAAACAATTTTTCAGGCTGTGTCAGCTCCCCCACTACGATCATTTTCAATATTAAAGATCCACAGATATCTGCATCCCTTCTGTTCATACGCACAGCTGTTTTGACAGCTCAGAACGACTGAAAACCTTGCTCACATTCAAAACTAACCAGGACACAAAAATTAAACACCGTTCTTGTTAACTCCTTTGCAAAACCGAATCGCTCATGCACAGAAGAAACATTGTTTTATGACACCAGCAGCTTCAGGCCCAACTCAAAATGCAGTGATAACCGCTGTAGCTTCTAAAAGCGAAGGCAGGAGCAGACTGTCCTTCAGCTCACAGCCTGTTTTACAGAATAATGTAGACCTGGACAGATGTGCACCTCTGGATCTAGTAGTGCTGGCCACACATATCTGCTCAGCCATCAGCACTCGCTGCCACTGTTTGCAGCTCGGTGTTGTTCTCAAACTACCGCTCGCACGGCTCACATCATTTCAGCCTGATTCATTTCAAGGACAGTCAGATGCATTAGCTCAAACTACCATCAGCAGCCACTGAGCTTAACAGTAGATGAGCAATCACTCTACCACCTCTTTCACTGACAGTGCTACATGTCCCACAATAAAATGGAAATAGCAAATACCTGTAGGATGATGGTGGATGTAGCATGATGGTAGCACCTTCACCCGACAGAGAAGCTTTTAAGGTAAACACTTTGTCCGTGGCTTAAGTGACACTTTAAATTCAGGACACCCAGAGTCCTACCAACACCTCTGAGCAATTATACACTACATCTTCCATCTTCTGGGAAGTACCACCTGATGAACTACTGCTCTTACACAGGTTTTGAGGCCTTTCTGCTTTCCAGAGAAAACAAAGTGTTGAGAGATCTAGCTGAACAGAGGAGGAACCAAAAAGCAGCACACCCGCGGTACTCACATGGACGCTGCTCAGCGTCAGGCTTTAGTCCCTGCACCAGGGCCCTTTTTTTAAGATAGCAGTTATATAAAATTAATGAATGACCCTTGAGACCCTATACCTGTCCCCGGTAGGACACCTCTAAGAGAGCAAAGATCTGTTTGAATCTCTTCAGACAGTTAAGGGAGAAGAACAATTCCGAAAGACTGCATTTTCTTCAGCCTTGTGGCTTTATGTCTAACAAAAAGCAGAGGGTTCCTGCTTTTTGTTAGACATATAACACTCAGGATGGTCAGTGCTTGTCATTATAATGTCTAAGTCAGTTTTACGGTCTAGCAGCCATGGAAGAGACTCAGGACTTAATATCTGAAATCTCATTAACTCAAATGAGAATGAAGGATGAAAGAAATCAGGATAAAAAGACAGAAGTGTAACAGCTGAGAGGCAAAACGTCCCCCGATAAGAGAGTGGAGCTGGTGACACATGTTACACTTGCGAAGTGAAGCTAAACCAGATGCAAGGGAGATTAAACCATTAGCACAGTCTTTCAACAAACAAACAAAATCAGACAACAGGAAAAGAAGCAGACCTGCTACAGAAAAGTTTTAAGATTTTTTTTTATTTTTAAAGAAAAGGAATGGCATGAAACAAACTACAATTTCACCTAGATTCCTAGTAACAATAGCAATCTTGAACGTTACAAAGTAACTACACTCATTTTGGGATCCAATTATTTTGATGCCAGGATAATTAAGTAGCCATTTATCAGAGCACAGACTTTATCTGAAAGATTCTCTTGCTATAAATTGAGTGTGGATCGGGTGAAAACCATCATGGGATGTCCTAACGGTATGCCCATGGATGCCAATGTAATAATATATTAAATTTGCCTTCTAGGTAAAGGCAAGTATAATGTGACAGCAAACTTTTATACTGCATACAATTCTAGTGTTTTGATAACGATGAACCCAAACAAGAGCTGAGGAAAAATGGTACTGGGACAATAGGAATGGATCACAAAATTCCAGGTTGGCTTTTTAGTCTAGAAAAGTGAAGGCTCCGCAGTTCTATACACAGGGCAGGCCACGAGGAAAATAACTGAAGGTCAGTGACAGGCAGCGAGTACTAATGACTGCACGGTAGAGGCCTGGCAGCCATCAGAATGGCAGCGTTTAAGAGACTGCCAGGAAGCCAGGTGAGGATAAATACCTGGATGATTTAAGGTCAGTTTGATCAGCTCAGGAACCTCCATCCAGATCTCTGTCAGTATAGGAAGAGGATTAAAGGATGCCATCGGTTTGAACAGAGAACACCAGTAAAACCCTAGCGCTTACCCTTCCCATGCCCTTCTTCAAAAGGCTTTTGCTTTCTCAGTAAACTGAACTGGCAAATAAAACATACATTGAAGAGAGGGCAGAGGAATTATCAAGGTAAAGAAATGTGCACTATATAGGTGTGACTTCTAACAGGGTAAAAGTTAATAATGATTTACAGTTTCTTCATCATTTCTAAGTCTGTCATACATATGCAACCACAAACTTCTACAGGTGATACTGCATTCCTGGGATAGAGACATACTCCCTTTTTGTCCCAAGCAGGAAGCTGCTTTCTCCTAAAGACAACAGTTCTTCAGAGGCTCAAAAGAAATATAAGAGGATTCGACCCGGTGCTCTTCCTTTTATGATAACTTCCATTTAATCTCATTCTGTGCAAAATATTGCCTATTTCTAATAACGTCTATAAAAAAAGTCTTTTAATGGTAGAAGAGATAAAGACTTCCAGGATTTCAATTTTCAGCCACTGATTAAAATTTTACCTTTTTTTTTTTTTCCTCCTCCTCCACAGAAATTCAATTCTGTGAAAGAAATCATTGACTTCTACAAATATGTTCCCATCACGCTTATTGATGGAAAGGACAAGTCAGGAATCCAGAGAGAGCAGTGCTACCTTACATACCCACTCATGTTGCGCAAAAAATGCTTTCTGCCGTAACGACACCAACTTGTTCATGTAAGTTTGCTTGTATTCACTGTGCCTACGTATCTTGGGTGTACGTTAAGCAGTATTCAATAGCCACTGAAATCAGCAGGTGTCAGTCAGTGTACGGGACCAGATTATAAGGTTAGCTTTAATGAAATAAATCCTGGTACTTGACATGAGCAAGACTTATTCTTTAGCTCAAGTGAGATACATGCATTCATAGTTGAGCTTTCAAACACTTACACAGTAAGACCATTTATGCAAAAAATCCCTTTAAATTGCCTGTGCAAATAAAAGACATTATTGAAACAGCATAAGTGTTTAAACTCAACAAAACAGATTTTCCAGTCAGATTTTCCAGTCTGTACCAGAAGAAGGTGATATTCTTCCAGTACAAACTATATTATGTTCTATGATCAGAGGCTTGGAAGACTTGAGCTTACGTGGAACATGAAAAGCAAACATGAGGATTTTTCTGTGCAGCATCAATAATCTCCCTTTCTAAGGATGCTCAAAGTTTGACTAGTTAATTGGACAACACCGAGAAACCTCAGTTGCTTCATCCTTACAGAACAGGAACAAAAGGAATAAAAATATTCAAGCCCCCAAACACAACACTCCAATCCAAATTATGACATAGTACACAATGGCACAGACTAGGTCTACAAAAATATAGCAGCTGGTTGTTGATGTACTTGAAACCTTTTTGCTTCTATATGCTGCATCAAAATGCAAATAAGCATTCATTACAATTATTTACCTGAAACCACTGGGATTACTGAACCTCCTGAAGGAAATTATTCAGAACAGCTAGGTAGTCCGGCAGAACTCATCAAAAGGATAAGAGGCATGAAATAGAGGCATTTAGCAAGAGGCTTTACGAGTTTTGTAGTCACTATACAGTTTAATTTATGAAAGGTATTATATTTTTTAAAAAGACATTTTCCAAACTAATTACATGAAAAAAATAACACAGCTTAACAATTTAGACAACAGACTGTGTCACTGACATAAGCTTTCACAGATGTCTACTAAAGCAAAGACAAAAACATTACTAGTATGTGTAAAACATCTGCAGTTCCTAATGCTGAACAACACTTAAAAAAAAAAAAAAAAAAAATACAGCTTCTGTTGGGAATGTTCTGATTTTGCCAGCGACAACACATAAGAGAATTCAAAAACATTTATTTAGTAGCTTTTACAGAGGCAAAATTAATTCAAATAGTAACCTGGACTTAAGGAGTTTAAACAACAGAGAAAACGTGGCATGTTTTTTCTTATGTTAACAATTTCAGTATTACATATGATATGGCAGGATTTTAAAATAAAAGTATTTCCACAATCAAAAATGCAAATAGTACTGTTAGGTTTGGCATCAAAGTACATGAAGTGAAAAAACCCTCTAGTGTACCCATCTAAAAAAATATAATTCCATTTGAATACAAAATGAGAACTGTCGTTTCGTTATTACTGACAAAACAGATAAAAGGAAATTTGTTCTGTGAACAGGCCAGCCTATGGCACAAATGATACAAAAATGTTTAATGTGAACACAATGATATATCAGATCTGACTTCTGAAAGCACCAAATACCTGAAGGATTTTAACACTGTATTGCAAAATGGTTGGAAAGCAACGTTCTAAGTGTTTTTTTGCAAAATAAGCCTCAATCAGATGATGTACTTTATAGCCCTAAAATATTTACATTTCAATACAGATACCGTACATACTTTATCAAAAGCAATGTATATTCTGCCAGAGTATATAAAAGAAAAAAATATTTCCAGCCTAGTTAAATCGTTTACAAAAATGCATCAACAGTGAAAAGAAGTTAGGAACTACAAGTTCTTCCAAAGAGTAGTTCCAGTTCAAACATATAATACATATCCAGCATAAGAGTATTGACTTGTTATCTGTAAAAATGTAAGAAGTCATTTTAATTGCAAGTATGTGCTTAATTCAATACAGTTCATTCTATACCATTTTAGAATAGAATGATTAACAGGACGAAGAAAACACTCACGTACAGAAACTTCAGACTTCAGTATCATCTCTCCTCCTCCTTTACTAAAAGCTTGAAATTCGGCCCTAATTTAGAAAAGTATTTAAGCAACTAAGTAAACTGCTTACACTGCACTCAAGTCAGGAGAACATGCCCTATGTACATATGTAACTAGGCAAATACTTGTATGAATTGAGGCCTACCTAAAATATATTCTAAATACCCAACTCCTTAATCTAAAGAAGGATGAGAGACAGCCCTGGAAGTCCGGTTAAACACTGTTAACATAAATGCTGTGCAACATGGTTTTTCATCTTGAAAAGTCTTCAGCTTCACCGAGTTCTCCCTGTGAATAAGCATGAACTCGCTGACTAGAGGTCTAACCAAAAGCCCAATTCTACAGAAGTGTTTCTGTCAGGCTGCTCAAGCACAGGGTGACAGGCAGGTATATACTTGCCTCTTCGCTCCCTGAACTTCTGACCAGTCTGCTGGGACCACACAGGCTCTTAGGAGAGAGCAGCTTATCTCCAAGTGTGCGGAAACCTAGAGCTCTGCCTGCTCAGAACAAAGGGAGCACAGGAAGCCAGCCAGATACCTGTCGCTCTCACAGGCCACGTTTTTCAGTGTCATCTTATGCAGTGGGAGAAACTGATCTCACAGATTCTTCATTTCTAGCCCTGCATACCAATGAAGTCCACAGAGGTGCTTCTATCCCACTAAAACAGGGTACTTTCATTTAAGTTTCTTTTTCATGGCACTTACTTTGTCACTAAAGCTATGATGTATACTTGTTGCCCACAGAGGATCAAAGGTGCTTTTTAATAGCTGTATGCCTGATTTCTGAAACACTATGTTGAAGTTAAAAAAAGTTAAATTTACACATATCTTGAAGTCTAAGACTCCAATCCATACCAAACTAGCACAAACCAGTTACAAGCACAGTATCCTAGCACAGAAAATGAAAGAAAGATGTTTGCATAGCAAATCTTCAGATTTCTCTCAGGAAACAGATTAAGTTGTCTTCCAATACTTATTTCAAATAGGAGAGTGCAAAGTAGTGCTAAGCCCTCACTATTGGCTTCTCCTTATCTCTGTAACTCTGCTCTCATTTCCCACTTTGTTAACAACACAAACCTTTTGGCAAAATAAAGGATTTATTTCTCTCTTCCCTTCCAAACAAAGTAGTGTCAATCATTAAAAATAAGATAAATAAACTCATCTCTCACTTGATGTTTTTTGTTGGAAGAGATAGAACATCCCAACCCTTGGTTGCCTCTATCAAGTGTCTCTGTCCGTGACTTATCCATTCCTCCTGGTCCACATAGACCCTTCCACAAAACCAGCACTTAAACATACACTGAAGTGATTCAGCTGGTGAAGCTTCCACCACTTGGTAGTTATTTTTATGTGTTTTTTTTAGTTTCATTTTTAACATATTCTGCTTTTTTGCTTGGTTTCCTGTCTCTGCATTCTGAAGAGTGAGACGCTTTCGGTAACGTTTCACACCAAGACAACTACTTGTCCTTTCCGAGAGAACTACTTTCAGGACATGACCTTTATACTTGTTGATAGTCTTCATAACATTAATTATCTCTGGCGAGTCAACATCAGGATGGTTTAATACCACAACTGGCTGGTTACGACGAGGGCATTTTATCAACTGGTCCGTTCTCAAAGGGACAAGCCTGAGACGTCTTGCTGTCAACAGATAGGCCATGTCAGAACCAGAGCTGGTTTCTGATTGAGTTCTTGTTTTCCTCTTGGGAAGTTCCCTGAAGCTTGCTTGTTTTCCTTTATTTTTGGGTCCTTGCTGACTCTTTGAATGGAGTTTGCTTTGCTTACTCACATCACTACTCTTTTGATATGAGACACTACTTTGTTTACTACTGTTTTTCACACTTGCCTCTCGCTTTGGTCTTTGTCTGAGTGATATATTTCGGGCTGGAGCATTCGGTTCACTCTGATTAGATAAACATGGCAAATAACTGCCAAGTTTCTCAGAAACACTGACAGGAACCGGACGAGGCAGCAGCATTTCATTGCAATATGCAGGAGGAGCTGATGTTTCACTCCTGCTTTCTATTCCAGTTGGGTTTTGACCGCTAGTAGCATTCAGCACTCTCAGCACTGTCCCTTTGGGAATAAACACTGGCGTGGCAACATGGGAGTTTTTAGTCACCCTGCTTTTAGATGCTTGTGCAACTGCAAGGAGTTGGTCTTCACTGTGTTCTTCACCACTAATCACACTGTTCCCACCAAGCAGCTGAGGCCAAGATGCAGATTGTGCCAACTCAGCAGCAGGGGCAATTCTCTCACAGCTTGCTGAATCTTCCTGAGACAAAAGCACCTTTTTACTAGCGGCTTGGCATCTCAAAGGCATAGATTTCATGTTAGACTCAGCAGCAGACATCAACTGAGCAATCTTTCTACACAGCAATGTTGCTGACTTTTTACTGCATGTCGTATCATCCCATCTAATGCCTTCTGGAACATTTTCAGCACCAGAGCTAAGAGAAAATACAGATGAAATGACAGGTCCCTCAAAAGGGCTGCCATAATTTTCCATTCTCTGTAATTCTAGTGATTCTAGGAGAAGATTGTTCTTTGGATTTATGGTATCAACTCCCTTCAGTTTGCTTAAGCTAACATTTGTATGCTCCAAAGGTGACGTTTTAGTGACGTGAAAATTTCTTTCTGCTTCCGAAGATTTAACAGATTTGTTATCAAAACCTGTAGTAAATAAACATATACCTGGAGAGTTGACGAGCGGACTCTTACATTCATTGTCTTCACTCTTCAAAGGCAATGGATCCTTTTCTTTAAGGAGTGCAGAAGAAGAGGAATTTTTGCCTTCTTGAACAGCCTTTCCTGAAACATTCTTGGAACTTTTATCTTCAGAAGTAGTGGCATATTTGGAAGGGGATACATCCAGATTTCCTTCATAACAGTACAAGTCATAACGCAAATTATTTTTTCCATCTGTTTCTCTCCTTAAGGATTTAGGCTCACTTACTTTTTCAGTACTAGAAGTCACTAGAGACTGAGAACAAAGTTCTATAACACTTGAATGGACATCAATACCTTTCACCAAATGAAAGCATAATTTCGACGCATCTTCCTTCTGTGCAGAGTTACAGTCCGAGGGTTGACTGCTAGAAGTACAGAAACATTCAGAATTCTTACCATATATGCTATCTGATGTAAGCTGGTTACTAACACTGGATAATTTGTCTACATTCACTTCCATGGTTAGCAACTCATTTTGAAATGCAGACGGTATTTTTTTTCCTTCTGTAGATTGTTCTATACCTTGATTCTCAGGTTCTTCTTCAGCACAGTGCACAGGTTTGGAAGTTCCATCTTTCATAGGAATTAATTTAAGAACCAGCTGTCGTGCTCCATTCACTATTTTGATCTCTACTATTTGAGCTAAGCAGTTAGAGGGAACTACAAGTTCCGATGGTGCAATTACTGTTAAAGGCATCCCAGGTTGCAAAGGTTCTGTTTTTGGAGAATACACCTCAACTTCCACACTTTGATTCTCACATACACTTACTTCAGATGGCTCCAACACGGTTTTGTCCTGGTTGGATGTTGCATTTATGCTACATTCTCTATCATGAGACAAACAGACTATTTTAGTCACTTTATCTGGAACCTCACAAACAGTATTTGAAGATGAGTTTGGAAGTTCATTTCGTAAAGTTTTTTTTTTATCATATTTCTGCTTTTGATATAAAGTGCTTTGACTTGGCAAGCAAGACTTCTTCTGCTTATGGTTTATGGTGGTATTTTTTAGCCGTTTTGTGGGCATTTCATGTACTCTTCTTGTATGTTTCACAATATAATCATGTCTAACAGCACCATATTCACAGTATTCACACTGATATGGAAAAGTTCCAGTGTGTTTCACCAAATGTCTCTGGAATTCTCCTTTGGTGTAGGATACATAACTGCAGTGGGAACAAATAAATTTAATTTCATCATGTTGAGCTACGTGCTTTTTATACTGCAAAGGATCCTTTGTTGAAAATCTACATTTATCACAGTAATATTTACCTGGCAGGAAGTTCTTTACTTTAAAAGTTTTCTGGTTTTTACTTGGGGATGTTTTTTCTTGTTTTTCAAAGTCTACAGCACTGGCACCCTCAGGAACAAAATGGAGGGCAGGTTGTGTAATATGACTGCATTTCTTGCAGATGAAAGAACTGTCTTCAGTCCACCCAAGCTTCTTATGCTTTTCTATATCTTGTATTGAAATTTTCTGAACATTTCTGCATTTTATACAGCTTATTAGTGACAGCTTATTATTCTCAGCCTCAGTCCCTTGGTAACAGCAGTTCTGGTCATCATCCCCTTTTGATGGATTTGTTTTATCCTCTGAAGACTGCTTTGGGGAGGTACTTAAGGAATTATTTTCATCACTAAGTTGTCCAGGATACAATTTTGGTAAGATTTCCCTCATTTTTTTCAACTGCATTTCAGAAGATGTGACTCTGCACCAGTATATTCAAACCACAGAAGCAACAGGCAGAATGTTTTCTTTGTATTAGTCTTGCATATGCTGCTTATCAGTCAATCATCCAGGTCACCAATCTGTGAAATACGCACTTGGGAAGAAAAACTGCTCAGAGAACTGCATCCATGTTATATTCCCAGTCCTTCACTTTGTTCAATCAACCTGCAGCACTAAAGAAATAAAAAGCAAAAGATTAAGTCAGTTAAGATTCACTAATCAATGTGCTAGAGAACCTGCAGCTGAATTACAGTGTGCAAATCTACTGTTAATATAATATTGTACTGTGCACACACAACCATTCTAAGCAAAACATACACAATCAATGAATCATTTAATGTTTGTTCTTAGTCAAAATGTTCTTAAATTCATAAAATGATCTGATATCTGCCAAAACCTGGACTGTTTATGCATTTCTCCCATTTTCAAAAATTTTACATTCAAAAATGTATTTAAACTTAAAAGCAATTCTTAGTAACATGACTGAGCACCAAAATATGATTTGAGTTCATACATAGCCCCTGACACAGGAAAAGATATTATTAAGCACTACAGGTGTCACTCTCTTGTGAATCTCAGTAAGAGAGAAAAGGAAAGAAACTGCAAGCCTTACAAGAAACGCAGAACCATGAGTTTGTTTTTATATATCAGAAATTTCAAGGCAACTTGAAAATCCTTAAGTACAGACAAAAGTTCTTTTTTAATCAGTGCCAATGTTTCCAATCCAAGTCTCTTAAATGCTAAATCATAACAAGGGGCAATTTCTACTTCACATGTTCTCAAAATAATTAAGCCAAAATAATCTGTGGTTGCAGAAAATAATTACTTTCTCTTTTCTTAGCACCGCAGTATAATCATTTCTGCATATCTAAACAAGCATTCCAATAATTCACTCCCTCACGATAATAGAGTGTGTAAAACAAGAAAAATAATCAATCCAGTGGAAAACAGAGGGAAAACAGTGGTGAAAAACCACCACCACATCAACTTGTGAGCATATTTGGTCACACAGGTTCCACACTGTCGCTTTTCTATATTTAACATGGACAAGAGCTCTGCTTTAAGAGCTTTTGCCAAGACTACAGACCACAGATATTTGGAAAATAAACAAATAAAAATTGCCCTTTTGAAACACATACAGGATAAATGTCAGTCACATGCTGTCCAAAGTTAACAGCAATCACTAAAATCTATTCAACATCTCTCTTATTTAAACATTCCTCCTTACAGATAGAGTGCTGCACAGACATGCATCTGCATATAGACCCTAAGGTATTTCCGGATTCCATCACATTTCAGTATATCCTACTACTATCCTATAGTCACTTCTGCAAGCAAATTCTTCTCCATGTGTATCTACAGAGAACAGCATCTGAGCACAGAGCTCACATCACCTACAAGCATCCTATTAAGAAGGTCTCATTCAAGTGGGATTACTGTCCACCACGGTGCACCTTCACAACAGCTTCACCCTTTGGAAGGCAATAGCTGACCCAGAAAGCTTTTGTTGCATGGCCCTCGCTCCACCTGCTAGTGACCCTGACAGCTATAGCCTCTAGGAACAGGATTCTGCAAAAAAGCAAGCATATTGATATCTGTCAGCTTCAAACATCAATAAAAATAAGTTACAATTTGCTTAGGCACAAGATAATTGGCTTTTTAGTCCTTAGCAGGTGGATAGTTGCATACACGTAAAACTCGCTAGCAGGTAATTTCTTAGGACTAGTAACTTCACCTCATCATGATGCAGACAACTACATCCAGCTACATCCATATCTGGGGAGAAAAAATGGCAATCTCCCAGGAAGTCTAAGGAGAAAACATGTGGAAAAAGAACAAGTCTATGCTGAAATGACACACATGTTGTTTCTCCACTTATTTATTTCTCCAATTTCTCCTGAATACTGAACACCTAATAAGAAGAGTTTTACTGCAAGATCCTACTTTGTCATTTTTTTGAGAAAAAATAGAAAATTTTCATACAATACCAGGGGTATTTTGGGTCTTGCTGTTTAAGACACTGGGATCAAGAGAACACATTCAAACTTAGCTCATCATTCTAAAGAATAGTATCTTCAGTGTTTCAGTTCCCTTTTTTATTTTGATATCTAATGAATAAAGAGCATGTGACAAACTGCATGCATCTATCATACGTGATCAAACTAGTAAGATTTTACTCTAGCCAAATGCAGCACCTCTCACACGCTAAGTTCATAGGCTGCACCCAACCATCGAAGCCTGCTCTGCTATTGCAAAGGCAAAATCAGTCATTTCCTAAGAGGAAGACTTCAAAAAGAATCAGACATTGAGTTTCTTTTTTTTTTTTTTTTTTTTTTTTTTTTTAAAAGAGAACTCAAGTAAATGCCCATTTGTTTGAATGTTTGAACTTTACAACCACATAATGTACATATACTACCAACTTAACATTGACTGCAGCTCTGTTAAGCAGAGTTAACTCTACCAGTGACCCAACTAAACAGTCACAATTATCATTTACTAACTTGAGACCAAATGACTGAGAGAGATCCAAAGCGCTTCGCTCAAGTGTAACATGTATTAATTAAAAGAATTGATTTTGCATTAAAAACAAACCATTCAAATATTCCAAAGGAGTTCTTTCCCACAGTTATTTCTTCTTAAAGACATCTTATTTCACAGTGACAACTAGGCACACAGTTACAATACTTTCTGTATCTCAAATTCACATAAAACTTCTCCCTCAAAATAAATCAGAATTGTCAATAAGGAGGATTAAGACGAGCAAAGACCATGCATCATTTTTTAAAAAAGATTTTATTATCAGGCATACATTTATTCCACTCTATAAGAAAAAATCTTAATTACATGAAGTTTTTACTAATTATGGTATAAAGATCTCACATTTTCTAATGCATTGTCCAAGGAAAATAAAAAGGTGAATATATATTACTGAAATTATGGAGTATTCTACTGAAATGGAGGCCTCCTCCTGAGTGGGCCTAGGACTGAGGCCTATGTTCATTTGTATGTTAAACATACATTATTCTGGCACCCCATTCAAGCAGCATATTGCTCAGCAATCTTGTTGCAATGCTCTCAGTGAGGCATCTTAAAATAACTGCTGCCTCAGAAGTAATATGAGGGCCCAAAGCTCCTACAGCTGTTTGTAATTAGACATATAATCACCAACTTTTACACTTACACTGCACATTCCTCCATCTTGCAGAATTTACAGCCATTTTAAAAGACCCTCCCAGCTCCCAAAGCACGTGGTGAGTAACATTTAGTGTTACTCTCTTCTCAGCTTTAGCACTTGTAAGCAAGGAAGCAAGGCACTAAAGGAAAGCAGAGCCCCACTACCGCTACACACTCCTCCGTGCCCAGCCCTCAAAACATGTACGTGGAAAACTTCATTCCTGCCCAAATTACCCGCATATAGAAGTATGTGCAAGAGCAGGGCCTCGACTGCAACCTATTACTGTAATAGCAATGCACAATAAAACGTGAGCAAAACCCTCTGAAACACCATTAAATAGTCTTCTT
>VZSV01000009.1:6378645-6389279 GCA_013398735.1 Nothocercus julius | reverse complement strand
GGAGGTCATCTGGTTGATAGAGCCTGCGGGCGGTTCTAGTAGACTTTCGATAAAGGCTTTTAAACAAAACAGTTGGCAATGGCCCAAGAAGTCACACTTTGGAATGAATAAATAGTTAAACGATGGTAGCAGGGCGGAAATGATGCGTGGTTCCTGCTGCCCTTGGTGTGCAGCTGAAACGTGCACATGTCCTGCTGGGATCAGCGCTTGGGCCTCTTCAACATGGCACACACGAGTTGGGAAGGAGCTGGCAGCAGCGTCACAGGCAAGGGCCTAAGGACAACGGCCGCCTGAGGAAGCACAGAAGGGCCCTGGAGCCTGGGTACCTGGGCACTGAAATGTCACATCACGTTCCGGATGGATACAAGCGATGCATACAGGCAGAGAACATCCTAAACTCAAAAGAAAATGATGGGATCCAAACTGACTTATTGCATGTGAGGAAGATCTTGGAATTACAACGCACCTTTCTGTGAAAAGCTTACTGCAGCATAGAGTCGGTAGAGCTCAGACAAGCAAGCCTAATGCTGGGATTTGAAAAGGAATGGAAAGAAAACTTCATCCCACTGCATGAATTCCTGAACATCTTAAAGCTGTGTGTGCTTCTAAGGAAGGACAGACTAAGCTGAACAAAAGGTTAAAAGGATGATGAACACGGCAGAGTAACTTCCATGTAATTAACTGCTAAGTAAGATTTAATCTGGAAAAAGAGAGAAAAAAAAAAGTGCATTTTAAGCCAAGAGATGGCTAACAACGAGTGATAGGGAAAAAATGAAATGCAGAGCCAAAATAGTAGTTTTCTTCATAATCAATTATTAGTTACATTCCTAAAATAAAATATGATATTCTGGAACATAAGCTGTAACTCAAGAAATTTTGCTAGTCAAAATATTTTTTTCAGCTCATTTATCTACATCTTAAACTGTTCAGATTGCAGTGAACCTCTTCCCCAGTGGTAAAACAGAGTCGTTTATCTGATGCACAACAGTGATTAAGCAGTTTCACCCCCCTTGCTCTGTGTATCTAACTTCCTGTGGAGCAGGCAAGACAATTGCAAATAACAAACGCAGGATAGATTAGTCAGTATTTAACTAAGGCCACACTAAAGAATGTCACCCAAAATAGCCTTTGTAATGGAAAACCTGAGAGTCAATTCACATCTCGCGCTGTGCTTTGCAGCTACAGTAAATCCAGGCCCTTCCCCTGCCTTTTCTAACCTTGTGTTCAAAGCTGCTCCGTTTCCTTTCATTCATCACGGGAACTGTGTTTGCAGAGAAATGAGTCAAACCCGTGGGTTTCTAACCCTGCTCTCTCATTTGCTCCCTAGCCCTGAACCTCTTTAAGCTACTAGAGAGAGGGTGATTCTGCTGCAGTTATCCCCTCATCTCCCCCTTTCCTTGGACCATTCTGCCGTTGTGACCTCTGATTTCCCAGTGCTCATCAAGTCCTTTGTTACTTCGCTATCTACTCGTTGTCCCCTTGGCCACGCCGTCAGGAGCAGCATTAGGAGGCACTGCCTTTCATCTGGGCTGAGGGTCTAAAGTGAATGGGTCATTACTTAAGTAGGAGCCGCTGGTGATAGCGGTACTAACTCGCAAACAGAAGCAGCATCGAGCAAATAACGCCGTTTACATGACAAGGAGCCCGCACTTCTACAACAAAGAGAAGGTGCACGTGGGTGCTCCTTTGCACCACTGCTGTGTGCTGGTCCTGTCATGCCCTGCGGGATGCCCGGTTACCAGGAATTCACCACGGACCTCTCGGCTGCTGGTGCTCCCAGCCCTGCTGTGTCGCTACCCACCTGTTAGCGAGATCGTCTTGCACAAAACGCTGGTTGTGGCTTGCAAAGAGATGCACGGAGGAGTCCCATGGTGGGGCTACTGCTTTGCAGCTCCACTGCAGCCCTGTGGCACAGTGTGTTTGGAGAAGCTCCAGGAGGGTCAATAAAATGACTACGGCAGTCAACAGATGCTTCAGGAGATTTTTCCCAGGCCAGCTTTGCTATGCACGTTACCTGCTGAGGGCTGGTGAATCTGGTAAGAAAGAATAGTAATGGAAAACTTGAGGGGAAGAAAAAATAGCAGTGATTATGGAATCTGAGCAGGAAGAAAGGCACTTTTTTGGAGCTATGCAGAATTTATCCCAGAGCTGTAGCAGCACTCTCACATAGCAACTTCTCTTACCCCTTCCAAGCAGAATGGGAACTATAGGCAGGTGGATGTGGCTACGCTTCATATCCTGCAACAACACACGAGCGCAGCCTGCTGAGCTCTGGGGAAGCAGGGGCAGGACTTGGTGTCTCTTGTGAATGTGCTTCGTATATCTGAGTCATTTTCAGAGTGGAGGAGGATTTGCTTGCAACAGAGGAACATTTAGGCTTCCGGGAGAGAAATATATAGCTTTGCAACTGTTCAGCATACTTGAGGGCAGAGGAACAAACCCCCCCAGTATACTTGAGGGCAGAGGAACAAATAAGGAATCTTTGTTTTCCTAAACACAAAATACATATAATGACAACACTGAAGATTTAAAATAGCAACAAAAGAAATTTCAGCTCAGATAATTTCCCAACCTCTGGTAACGCACAGATGTGGATGTACATCTACACCCCTGGATGTAGAGACAGAAGGAGACAGGTTAGTTGTTCCCTTGCATATCTGCAGTGGATTTTTATGATGTACAATACGTCCCTGATCCAGGTGGCTAAATAAAGTGTCACCTTTGTATAAAGGTTCGTAGATGTTAGATGCTTCTGTTATTTATCAGAATGCTCCATGCTGCTATTTTGTTTGATTGGAGGGTACAAGTATTATTAAGAAGTGTAAAGAGGGCAATTTTACATTATGATGTTGGAGCAATTTCTGTATCTGTATTTTAAAAGGCATTACATGTCTCTATCGAGTGCTCAGATTTTGCCATACCGCCGTGCACAACTGCTGGTTATCTATTGCTCTCTAGTGGTCAACATGCCACCCTGCTCTTAGCCTCTGTACAGCATAGCTTCATGTTTCCTGCCACACTGTGTTACTATAGCATGTCAAACCAGTCTGCAGAGATTCACCTTCGATAAAAAATAAAGCACAAGTCTTTGCATTTTTATATCTTTTCTTTCCGTCATTTCTAATATTTCTACCCATATCCATATGTCTCTGTGACCTCACCAAACTCATAGTATCCCTGTTTTTCACATGTACCTAAAATATCTGCAAAGGCTTGCTCCCCTCTGCTCCCAAGAGGTATCAGCACATCATTCTGCCTTTTGCCAAGCAAAACATCTTTTAATGAACTTGCAACAAACTAGGCAGAACAGATATTGGGTTGCTTAATTGGATGGCTTAGTTCTCCATACTTCTGCAAGCTCCCAATTTTCACAGCGTTACAGAGAGCTCATTCCCATCTAGACCATATATCAGATTTGTTTAAAGTGAGAAACTGATTAAGAAGTTATGGCAGTGAGTTGTGGGGTGAAGGCTATGAAACAGACTGCATGACAGCAGAAGTCTTGATTACTTGGGAAATCCTGTTAACAGTAAAACTGCAGATCAGAATTAACACGTCAAGAGACAAGCCAGCTATGAGTCCTTTCAAGGTAGAAATTAGAAAGAGGTTCGGGAACTACAGGATGAGGGAGGTTCTGGAGCAAGTTTTCAAAAAAACATCCTGTAAGCAAACAAGTAGTTTGGGGTGACCTCGACTGGCGGTTGTGAAGCACTCTGAGACCCAGCGTGGCCCCTCACCAGCCCCTCTGCAGCAGTGGCCAGCAGCAGAGCGCAGGGGAAATAGCACAGCAAAGCTGGCAGGCAGTGGGCAGGACCCCGTACAGCAAGAGCTCTCTCACAGGAAGGAAGTACAAAAGTTAGCACAAAGAAACAAAAAAGAAGTAGATCAACTAGATTAAGAAAATACACCTGCTTAAAGTGCCCAGTTCTCTCTTACTGTTTACCTTTGCGTATAAGATTAGCTCACTATGTAAGACAGAGTAACTTTCTTGGAACAGTCAGTCAAAGCAATGAAGTGTGTTCATGGTGAAGATGCATCCCGTGAACTGGTACAGTGAGACAGAAATCTGATACAGTCTCACTGTACCAGTTCACAGGATGCATCTTCTTTCAAGATACTCTTTTCAAGCTTTTCCCATAAAGTCTATGGGTTCAGTAGAAACCCAAAGATACTATGACTTTTCAGTCACTGAAAGCCCTACTAGAAATTTGTTTCACTCCCAAATACTTACATGCAGTAACATAATACATTTTTATGGTGTATTGGTATAATCCTGTAAAAAAAATAGGCTTTGCAGTAATCCTCTTCTAACATCTCCTTGACATCCAGTGCTTTCCTAGGAAACCTCTCCCATCAACATTGTCTCCTCTCGCTTAAAGCCTCTATTCTGAATTCTCTAGAGTGCCCCCACAAGGAACAATATATGTGTGCAGGAGAAACAGGAGATGCTTATCCCACAGTAATGAGCAAACATGTGAGAAAATCTTGGCATGGGTGCCCATATTTGTCCTAGCTTACCACCATCTGAAGATAGCACTTCTCATACCATTAGCAGTTAGTGTTAGCTGCTGCGTGGTAACAAAAATATATTTGTTTTCCTCAGAAATAAACTGTTTTCTTACTTTTGTTAAAGCAAAAGCAGTTTTGTCCCACAATGATAAGACCCTGGATTACCAAAATTTCAAAGGTTTCTTAGACCTCTCTTTAAGCAATGTAACGATTATAACAGCTCTCTTTCAGACAATCAGCTGTTCTGTAAAACATGACCTAAGCTCGTGTTTTCTCATTACTGTCATGTCTTCCATGAGGAAATTGCACACAGGTGGAAGAGAAGCCTTGGTAAATCTGTACATAGTCAAACTCTTTTAGAGCCATACTGGCCTTAAAGTCAGATTCCTTTATTAAAAAGATTTTTTTCTTGTGCTTTTTCTAAAAGTATCCTAGCTTCATATTAAAGAAAATACTCAAGAGTGCATGTACATCCAGAAAGAAACTTTTGTCTTTAGGATAACTAAAGTTGTTGGTGGTGGTGTTTTCTTTTTTTTTTTTTTTTTTTTCCTCTCTGTAGCTCAGAGATTCAGAACATCATTATTGATTGTACTTTATTTTTATATCCATGGATTTTCATTCTCAAATAGGGCAATATTGTTAGGGATTCTCAAAGCTGTAACATTTGCAAATAGTTATTTCAGTCAAGCCTAAGAAGTCTGCTTTGATTTTTCATTTGTTTGTTTGTTCCTACAGTTAACATCCTAAATCAGTGTAGCCACTATTGTAAGCACAGACCTCTGACTATGGCTTGAGACAGGGCTTTGTGATGTACAAGTCTTTCCACACAACAATGAGACACAATGTGGCGTAAAAACTGCATCGTTCTGCACATCCTCTCAAAGATCACACGTAAGGGGCATCTTTTCATTTCTCTAGCTTAGAAAGGGCTGAGGAGCTGGAAGTTTATGCAGGCTCTGGCTCAAGAATTTCCAGAACTACAGATTGCTCCATTTATTTCAGACATCTGACAGCTAAGTATACCAAAGACAGAAGCCTGTAATTTTAGGACAGTTTTCCAGCAAGCCTATTATTGTAGAACTTATTCCGCATATATCATTTGGTCTGAAAGAGGCTGAATTTTCGAAATGCTTGCAGAATCACAGATTTCCCAGGCTTGAGAGGCGTGGGATTTAAAGTCTTCTGCTGCTATGGCAACATTAGCAATAAATGCATCTTTAAAACTCCTTTGATGAGTCACAAGTGTCTATCAAACTCTGTAATGAACTACAATTTCCAATCAAAGAATCTCACTGCTCACTTAATAGCAATCAT
The DNA here is from genome assembly GCA_013398735.1 of Nothocercus julius. Taxonomy (NCBI): domain Eukaryota; kingdom Metazoa; phylum Chordata; class Aves; order Tinamiformes; family Tinamidae; genus Nothocercus; species Nothocercus julius. The sequence continues at coordinate 6,383,456 of VZSV01000009.1, read as the reverse complement.
TCATTCTCTAGAATCTTAATATTAAGCAAGAAAAAAAAGTATTGTTTCAGATTTATACAGCCAAAAAATAAATCCAACCAAAGTCCTCGATCTTCAGAGGTAGTCCAAAAACCTAATGAGAGAAAACATTGCTCAACAATTTGTTAAGCACTGACTGTAGCACAAAATGCTTAAAAATACCCGTTAACCACCTCTGCTGTTTATCAAAAATGAAATCTAACAAGTACCACCACACTTGCTCTCTCTGCACTGCAACTGTAGAGATTTTTTAAGCAGAGCAAGATGATAAATTGCTTTATTTATGAAATTAAAGATTACAAGTATATATATATAGAGAGAGAGAGAGAGATAACCACTTTTCAGCCTCACAAACTTAAAACTCACTCTCTTCTCACTATTTGGAGCTGTAAACCCCCTTAATTCTATATACAAGGTTGAAAGACCAATCCTCTTTTTTGTCACTGCAAGAGGTGGGATGAAAAACTGAGGGTATCTTTGAGGCTTCAACTTTTCACTGCTAGTCTAGTATGTCTGATATGATGCTATTGCTCTGAAGGTGATGAGAGAGCAACTCAAAGCGAGTGGAGAAGAGTAGTGGCGGAATATTAGATATGTATAGTCTTCTAGGGTTTCAGGACCACAGTGTTATGCCAACATTCATCATTGCCTTTGCAGCTCTTCGCAACTGCATTGGAGGGAAGTAAATTTGAGCAGCTTTAAGGTTTATAGCTTTTGGTGGGTAAAGCTCTGGATAGGCGTATGTTCTAAATAAGGATTACTTTTTTTTCCTCCCCAGTCCTTTAATAATCACTGGAAAATGTGCACAGTTGTAGATAGGACTTTTGTTTTTTAAATAATATTCGGTTACTTGACTTTGAACTTATAATGGATGCAGCTAATCTTCTGAATACACCTAATGAGCTTATTTGGCCTTTTTGAAAGTAATTCAATGTCTCAACAGTCACCTTTAGTGATATTTTTAGTTGCAGTAAATAATTTCATAAAATAATGAGGCTTGCAGCAGGGAAAGCTTTTGGCCAATTAGTATTCCAAGATTAAAATGCATTTCTAGCAGCTGCAGACAGCTTCCACCTCCATCCCAGAAAGGCATCCAACAGAAAGGGAACCCCCACCAAGATTTCAAGAGTCACACTTGGGGCCCTGAGTTAAAACTGATTATTTGCGCTAAGTCCTCAAAGAAGTGAACAACTCTTTTGCTAAGATCTTGAAATCATGCCTATGCATGTAGATTTAAACTTTTTTTTTTTTTTTTCCCTAAAAACCTGTTACTAGTCTGTTTTCTATTTATTACTGTGAGCTTCTGGAAGTCTTGCCTAAGGGAAAAAAAAGGTGCAGAGCAATATTCAAACAATACTGATTTAAAGCATTTCCATTTTCAACTATGAAGAGGTGCAGAAATGCTTTATTTAAGGCTTTTCAGTTCCTATATATGTAACTGTTCCCAGGACCCATTTACTTGTTTAGTTCCCAGAAGAAGTTTAAAACTCTATCCCAACACACATCCCTGATTAATTAAAAACACTATATTGCTTGCTAGTACCTTTACTTGTGTTTCCTCAGAAACAATTATCATCAAGAGGTAAAGCTGTGCACTATTTTTAGTAAATGCAAATTGCTTTCCTTTTTTTTACATTGTGGCATCCAGTGAAACAGGAATACCAAATTGAACAAATGTATTTAGTCTTTATTTACACAGTCTTATTAACAACAAAGGGCTATCAAGATTTTTCATAACACAGTCAGAATTATCCTGAGATCTGCATTTGGTTCTGTATTTATAAAATCAGTTGTTAACTACTCAGAAAAAATATGGAAGTGTGAGCTGTTCTTCCTATGCCTATGGATTCCTTCCTCCCTTCAAAGGCAAGGCCCAAAGTCCACTTAAACTGATGGAAATCTTTAAATAGCTTTTCACTGAGCTTTGGTCAAACTCCAAATGACCAAGATAATTATCTCAGCATTCAAGCTGAAACTCATTGAATCTGTTTGCTCGCAAAACAGATGAAGCCACAGGTCAGTGAATTCTCATTTAATCTCACTGCGGTGGATAGATCACTAGTGGAACAGCAGAGAGTACAGACAAATTTTCAAGACACAGACTTGAACCAACCCACTGCACAAATATAATTTAATTGCTCTTGTTCCATGCTTTTAATTTCTCTTGGTACAATATGCTGCAAAGTGAACATTTCAGAATTAGCTTATTAATTAATAATGCTATTTCTGTTTCATGTTTGTTTTCAACTGTTTTTTTTAATGGCAAAATGGACCCAGCTACACAATGTTGTAGTGTGCAGTGCAAAGATCTGTGAGCTTAAGGGGAGTCTTACCCTGTTGGTAAGTCTATCTGCTCCTGTCCAGCTCAGCACTAGAGAAATTCTTGCCTCCAGCTACCTTGTGTGCACTCGCTGACCCGATGCATTTGCACTGTGCTTTCCTCCCAGACTTCTAGGTCTGAGGTTGGCAGAATCCTTCTTACTCCCCAACCATACACATATCTTTATATTTGTATACACATTATATTTGTTGATAGTTTCCAGAAGAAACCGTAATTCTCAAGTTGGTTCTTATGGAGACAGTTTTCATTAAAAATCAATTCACATTCATAAATCTACACAAGATTTGAGGTGAAAGTCCCAGGGGTGTAAAGCATCATAGCTTTGTTGTCTCCAAAGGAGTGGCCAACTGTATCTCTTCATCCAGAAAGGTATCCCAAAAGTTGAGGTGACAAATTCTTCTGAGGGACAATACAGAAGCCTCATGTGATTCTGGTATTTGTTTTACTCTGGAAAGATTATCTTCAATGTTTGCAACAAGCAGATCTATTTGATGGTCCATTCATAATCACAGCATGATCTTCTATTTAGGCTTTTCCTCATCACCATAATAGCTAACTTATTAAGGACTCCCACCCCTCCCTGCAATGCACACACACACACAGATTCTGGTAACAACATAGGAGACACTAATCATTTCATGCTCAATTACTAAATATGTTTCTGTGCTTAGAGTGCATGGTCATTTATTTTAAGATTTTTGGAGTCTACACAAATCATCTGAAATTTCTATTTGTTCTTGCATCTGCTATTATATGGATTGTAAGAAAGAGAGGTTCTAGACATACTGCTGATTTTAGCAACTAAACATCTGGATGCAAAACGTTTGGACTCACTGAAGCAGATGAATAAATCTCAACAAAACACCCACACATTACAATAATTTCCTCTGTGCTACAGGAAGAACAGGGAGAAAAAAAAATCAATAGAAAACAAAATTGCTTCTCCTGGGATTGTTTCAATCTAAATTCTAAGTGATCTGAAAGACTAAAAGCTATTAAATGGAAGAAAAATGCTGGACTGATACTGCTGAATACCTCCACTGGACTGTGAGAGAAATGGGAGGAGATAAAGAAATTTATAGCAATTCAAAAGCCTTTTGCTGTCTCTTTTTCTTTAGCTCATAATTACACATGCAGTCTGAATGAGGTAGGTTTTTCATTACCCTGTCTCTTATCTGCTACCACCAAGACAAGAAATACTTCTTTTTTCTTTTTTTCTCTCTCTGCTCCTTATCCAACAACCACGTGCTGCTCTGCCTTCAATATTACTAAAAACTTCTTTTCCCAAAGAGCTTTCTTTTAATGAATGATTAGTACAATCAGCAAGCAGTTCATGAAGAATTTTGGTCAGACGAGAACGTGTTTGTCATGCAAGAGTCATGGGAGAGACAGAGGGAGAAAGAGACGGAGAGACAGAGGGAGGGAGGGAAAGCATGAGAAACAGGGAAGATACTTTTGCTGCGGTTTCCAGCTCCCTGGGCACTAACACAAGGGAGTCACAGTAGGAAAAAGAGGGGTGTGCGTGTCCTTAAGGGGTAGTCCAGGGCACAAGGTTGGTAATGACAGGAGAGGGGAGAACTGGGCTGTGAACTCTGAATTGCTTCATAGGAAGACACCCGAATCCCAGAAAATAATACAGCATTCGGAAGTGTGGTTCATCAGATGACAAGATGACATTTGTATAAAACAAGAATTCAGAAATTCTGGGAATTTCATATTTAGTACCATCCACATGGGAATCCCCCTCTATAGTGAGGGAAAAGTGGATAGTAAAGAAGTACTTCAGATAAGCAAGAGTGAGATCTGAATAAATTACATTAGATCTGATCAGAACTAATTTAATGGCCAAAAAAAAAAAAAAAAGCAAATTTCTTCATGAGAAAAAGTACATGGACATAATCAGGGTCAATGAATTTATTAAAAAATACTGTATGTAGTCTAAGGCAGACAGAAAATATAGGACTGTCTTGAGTGATGAAAGCCTTATTGAATTAAAATATGTCTCTGGATAAAAAGAGGGAATATTAACCTTCTTTATTCAAATTAGGGATGGCTTTGAAGCAGAATTTAAATTGAGTAGTAGCCTGGAAGCTTTGATTTACATCAAATAATTGGATATATACTTCCAACATGCAAAGCAAGCAGCAGCTGGAAGTGGTCTGAAGCAAAGCAAGATTTAAAAAATCGTCACTAAATTATTGGTAACAAAAGCCAGGACTATTGGGAACAAAACCAATGAAAAAGTATGAAAGATGATATGATTCGCATAGAAGAACTTTACATATGAAATGATACTGTTCAGAGAAAAGATCTGTTATAACTAAATAACTTATGAAAACGACAACCAAGTTCTAACTTGCTCAGGTCAAAAGCATATCAAATGCTAGAAATGAGAAAGAGAGAGAGAGAGAAAGAGAGAGAGAAAGAGAGGAAGGAAGTAAGGAAGTAAGGA
>VZSV01000009.1:6344326-6367678 GCA_013398735.1 Nothocercus julius | reverse complement strand
CCCCAGCCTGTCCTGGTGCCCGGGGTTAATGCGGTTACTGGTGACTGGGGAGATCACAATGACAGGCCTACAAGCGGGTTTCTGAATGTGCACTAAGGAAGGTGCACGAGTGAAGAACAGTGTCTGTCTCTGGCTCCAGTCAAGAGCTGAATCCTTTCTTCCTACCTCTTGATCTGAAGGGTGAAAATGTAGTAAAACAAGTACTGAAGAAGTTAGGATCAGTAGAACAAAGAAGGGAGGGTTTCCCCCATACTTAGTGCTGGGCACAATTTTTGTTTTGAATCAGAAGTCTGAGCTTACACAATGTATTTATCCTGTTACCAAACAATTACACATTGGCTAAGCACCAGGCCCATCCAGATTATTATTTTCAGGCTCAGGAAAGAGTTATTCTCATCCACCTCCTTCCTCTTGTGACACACTGGCCTAAGGATTTCATTCCATGGGAAATGGATAGGGATGGACACGCAAAGCTTCTGCCTGCCTGGCAGCACTGCTGCTTTGTAGAAGTTACAAAGATCTGGAGAGGCTGGGATGGCCTCTTTGCAACCCGGGGATTGTCACTGTAATCTACCGGCTTCTGCCTGCTGGTGTGCTTGCAAGATTCCTGACCTTGCCATTCATCTGCTGTCGCAGTGGTCTCTGTGTAACAGTCCGCATGGCAAATTTCCCTCAAACATCTTCTTTGGAGGTGTAGAAAGTGGCTTGGTGAAGCTTGAAGACAAACTTCCTTACCATGCTGAAGGAAAGCTAAGTGAAACTTAAGGCTTCAAAATGAGGGATGAGAACAGAGGAACAGAGAAAGGGGTGAATAAAAACAAAACAAAGCCAGAAAAACGTCAGGGCCCTGAGGGCTCCGACAGGCCATAACTGGGGCCTCGTCCTGCGTCACGTGGGACCCCAGCTGAGGCACCCTCTGCCCGGGGGCCAGGGCAGCCCAGCCATGCCTAAGGTGTGGTGTAGGTTTCATGGCCTCCTGTTTTGCTTCTGGCCTAACTCCTTCTGTTCCAGCAGGCTGGGCCGTGGCCCTGGTTTACGGCTTGCTGTGCCTGGGACAACTGATGGGTGGATCCCTGTTAGCAGCACCTGGCTCTGGGTGCCATGTTGAGCCCTGCAGGTTTGTGCCCTGCGGATGAGGGCGCTGCTTGCGCTGGGGCCACACTCGGCTCCCGGCTCCTCATCCTTTCTGGAGCAGCCCTGCGCGTGCTGCTTCCTGACTGGAAACCTCCACACGTCTCCAGAGAGAGGACACCGTTATTCTGTAGGTGAAAGAAGTATCGGTCAAAACGATGGGGGCGCAGCTTGGAGTCATAGGGAAACTTTCTTCACCAAACAGCTTGAAAGCAGCTAGAAGGGCTGCATGGAAAAAAAAAAAAAAAAAGATGGATGTGTGAAATACAATAATTTTTTTTCTAGATATACTTCTTTCAAAAGTGTTTCTTTTGTTCTTTTCAAGAGAAAAGTTTGTGTAATTAAGTGTCTAATGAAGCTTATTTAGAACAACCCATGTCTAACATTCTGACTTTATTTTTAAATTTTAGTGTTTCCTAGATATAGGCAGTATAAGAAGGTGCTTACAATACTTAAGGTTAAGAGTCAGCAGACATGAATCTTAGAAAATCCAATGACTGAAATTCAAAGCTAGATATTCTTTTTTTCCAAATTGTACAGGGCTTTGAAAACTAATTATTGCATTAATCTATACAACAGAAGGCACGCTTGATTTGTCTACAGAGCATAGATGTCTCTGCCAAGAATATTTATGTCAGCTGGCTGCAGAGTGCAATTATTTTAAGCAATATGTGCCTGTAAGCACATCTGCAAATATTGTTACTAATGAATGAAGAAAACTACAGTTTTTGTGGAGGAATGCTCTATTACCTGACAATTTTGTCTACACTTACCAAGTATATTCCCTTCTCTACCCTTTCCCCCCTATAAGTAAAATACAATTGAAAGTTCTAAAGTCAATATGTCAATAAAGATAAATGATCAAACAAGGCAGGGAAGGGAAGACTGTGTGTCTTTTCTTTCTGCCCTGTTTAGTTCTGTGAATATTTGACACACAGATCATTTGTCTGTCCTCTTTGCAAAACATGCAATTTTTCTTCTTTCAAGTAGTCAATAACAGTTTATGCAGTTCCCAGAACTTGTAATTTAAGAAGCAAAAAAAGACAATGATCCATTGCAAGAACCAGAGTGCATCTGAAGGTTGTGCTAACATGAGTCACACATTTCACTCACTTCATTCTTGCAAAACCAGCCAACTATTCTTTTAAAAATATTATATCTCTATATAGTTATTATAACTGTATGTATAGGGATGAAAGTAACAGACATATCTCTAAGAGGTTTTACATTTTTCTGCTTGGAAATCTATATCTATTTTCTTTCCTATCTGTCCATGTTTCTATTATTGGCAGTGTTTTCAAAATCAAAATGATTTTAAGAAACTTCAAAAGCATAATGATTAAATCTTCTTATCATTAATGCTAGCTAAAGGGCTTAGGGTGATATGAATAATCCTTTAAAACCCATTGTCTGCTTTGAAAAAACTGCGTTCTTGGGATCTCCTCACATACTAGTCATAGAGGAACGAGCGCAGGAGGAAAAGAGACTAAGCGTCTTCATGGCAAAGATATACATACGGTTTCATGCCAAGTTTATTATCTTAAATAACTCCTTTGTTCATCAAGTTTTCCTACCAAGTTTCCACAGCTTGAATTTATAGGCAGAAATCATTTTTCCTTTAAGCTTTCCCTTCCACTAGTTATCTCAGCAGGCCACATCTTTTTGCCACATTTGTGATCCAAACTGCAAACTCTTTTCCAGAAGTCTCACCAGGTCTGCATGCAGTGCTAATACTATCACATTTCTCCTGGAAATACTTTTCCTGACACGTTCTGGAATCGTATTTGCTCTTTTCATGGCCACATAAAATGACTGGGCAATATCCATCAGCTCATGAATCCAGTTTGCTCTGCTTCTCGGGTCCTTCTTCTATTTCCTTTCTAATTGAGCATGGGGCTTAAAGAAGAATTTCTATCAGATCCTGAGCACAACCTTGCACTTTCGTTTTGTGTGTTGAATTTCATGTCAATTTTAACCATACAGTAGTGATGGTTGTTTAGTTCTTCCTCTATTTTAATACTACACCCAACTTCAATGCTATCAGAATTTTTAATGACTTTTTGAGGCATAGTCATCAAATATCTCAAAGATCAGTCCTAAGACTGATGCTCAAAGCACTGTCTTTAACTGCTCTGTGACCTGATACATTCCTCTGCATTACAGCCCATCATTGCGTCTTTTTTTTTTTTTTTTTGCCAATTCCTCATCCATTCTTATACTACTTCCCATCTTCTATATCTTAGTAATTTTCCATATAGCCCTTTGGATTTTAGGAAGGCCATAGGGGAGTCCTTGATTAACAAATTTTCCCTGAATCCATCCATCTAAAAATTAATAACTTGGACAGAAATGTCAAGCATATTCCACCAAAGAAATGAGAAAAGAAATACAACATTACAGAAGACTGAGATCTGTATCATTTCCATTTTTTTTCCAGAGAATTAGAAGGAGTTATCAGGTCAATCTAATCCCATCTACCTGGTAAACCTTTATTACATTTCACCCTACTTTCCAGATACTTTCATGTCATAAATTATTATTTCCCTTTAAAATCTGTACAAAAGATTTACATACTACAAGTGCCTTAAAATATCTGCACTAATTGCACTCATTTTTTTTAATCCATGTGTTTCATTAGGCTTCAAAGTTAGGATAATGTTCTGAATTTGGAGACTTCAAAGAAAGTGTTTCAAGAAGAATCCCCTCTGCACAAACAGAACAGGAAAACAAAAATTATCAACTGTATTTGGCTTTATGTGTGGATTAAACCATAAAACTGCTCAGACATGATTTTTTTGTTGTTGTGATCAGCATTTATTATTGCTAAGCATGCCATGCACCAGTTTTGAGGAGAAGCAACAACAACTCTGATATGTGGAGAAGTTACACTCTATAGGTGGGAGTATTAGGCATAAGTGTGAGTATCCTTGTCCCTTTAGCAATGCCTAAACCTGCCTCCTGGTTTCCCAGATTGGGACACAAACCCAAGGATGATTCTACATTCTGGGGCTCCAAGCTGACCCTCTGTTCCGAGGCCAGGTCCATAATTCATGAAAGGCTCTAGGATCTTCCCCTCATTTTGTGATCAAGGAGGAAATTTGAAGGCAGCTTTGTGCTGTGACTATATCAGGTCTGGTCTGTCGCATAGCTTCTGTTACCTCCTCCAGTAAATTACAGCTTATGGCAAACAAAGAAACAGAAGGCACCAGCTCAGTAGTGCTTTTCTGTTGCTTCAAAAGTGGCATGGGAATGAGAAGAACTAAAGCTACCAACATGATTAAATGTTGTGAGAAGTAGCGCGGGAGGGTAGTACCCACCTAGAGAGACATTATTCTTCGCATATACAAATAAAATCATTGTAAGGTCATTCAAGGTCATTGTAAGGAGAAACCATTCAGTGAGGTTTGTGAATACAGACTAGGTCTTGATTCTTACCACTTCCTCTCTAAGCAGCTAAATTCTATTTAGGAATGCGACTTACCAGGTTGAAAAAAACAGGATTTTATAATTAGCAGTAGTCAGTAAAGAAAATATTTCTTTGTTTACTTGCTACCTTAATAAGCATAACACTGATATAATATTAGAAATCTATTCATATATGTATATATTATATGTGTGTGTGTGTGTATATATATATATATATATATATATAAGATCAGAAGACATGAGAAATTGATTAATGCTGTGATTAACATCAGGGGCTAATATTATCACTAGGGTGACTTTCACCGATGGGATTTGAATTCTTTTACATGCCTGTGTACTGTGTTGGATTTCATGGCTATTTCTAATATTCATATTTGCCGAGAAAAAAAAAATACATACAGTTTAATATTCATCAAAGCACTTGATGTTTTAGTAGGAAATTACAGGTATGAGCATAGTAACATGGGAATGATGCAGCTAAATCAGCATGTATTATTTCAATTTGTGATGGTGAAATTAAAACTGCATGCAAATCTGTTTGAGCATGATAAGAGCAGGACAAACATTCATTGAGTGTTTTGCTTGAGATTGTCAGCATTTTAATATTATGTGGCAGGCAACATGCTACAATCAAAGTGAGAACAGATGGTGAAAATACTAATGCTTTCCTAGACTACAGAACACAATTGGATACTTCAGTTGTCACCAAGCTCTACGATGCGCACATCATCTCAGTCAGCTGATAGACAAGCAGATGAAAGGTAAAATTTTAGTAAGTTAAAACTATGACATTGGTTATTTTAACTGCAGGTGAGACAAATACGTCTTTCTGAATAAGCAGATATCATCTGCTGAGATGCATGTACAAACAATCAATGGGTAAGAAATACTGGATGATTTAACTCAAATTTAAAGGTATTTTACAGGGCGGGGAAAGATCTCTCAGCTCCCTTTCTAGAACGTTTAGAGAGGGAAAAAAGAAAGAGATTTAAGGACATTGCCAAAGCAACAACACAAATTCATGTGGGATAAGACTAAAAATTATTCCTTGTGTCTGTACTTGCACTCCAAACTACCATCTCAACATGGCAAGATATGCCACCGAGTATTACAAAAAAACTTTGAATGGATAGATGGAGGGAATGTGAGATAACAATACAATATAGACAAAGTCAAGCAGGCAGGAATAAAAGAAGAAAATAACATGGACAAAAGACTGAAGCCAGTAGTGGAGCAAAGTGAGCAAGGGGAACAAATAAGATCAGGCTGCTGAACAGGATGGAGCTATGCGTACCTTCAAATCCAGCTGGAGACATTTGATCCATACGGTGGAAAAGAGTGAAAAGTGGAAACAACAGGCACATGCAGTGAGGTGCTCTACTTTGAACGAATGGGAGTTGAGTGAGGCAGTTTCTAGTGAAACTGCAAGTAAAGACCCAGCATCGAGGGAGGAAAGATACCTGAAGGACAGCAAATATGTTAACCTTTCAACAGGGGAACTGCTATGGATGCAAGAAAGGAGCAGAAAGATATACATGGGCAAGTTAGGATATAGAGGAGGGAGGAGTCCCTACTCTACGTTATGAGCCTGAGTGATGATATGGAGCTGCTGTCGGCAGCAACAGAGGAAGGCAGCAGCACAAGGACTAGGGACAAGAAATAAGAAGCTTGCTTTTATCAACATGAAGCTTCAACTGCTCGGAAATCATGCACTAATGTGTCCGAGATGGTCTGTGTCACACACCGTGCACGGACAAGTGTGGGTTAATGAATCACCAGTGAAGAAACAGCAACTGAAATCATGCTAGGAGTCATCCTAGCAGGACTGATACATAAAACAGACAGCCGAGTGCAAAACCACAAACTTCTCTCTTTCTTCTAGAACATTTGCCCTCTTTGGCCCAAGCAGTATAGCTGCTTTTTAGGCTGCCAGGATGCAGTATCAGAACAGAAATTCAACTACATCCAAACAGACTGTGCCTCCTCAGGCTCCATGTGGGACACAAATCCACTATTTTCAGTCAGTCCCTCTGCAGATGTGGCTGTGAAGAATAAAACCACAACATACAGTATTGCCAGCAGCCTGGAAGGAACTTCAAAAAGAAAGCAACAATGGGGAAGAAATATGTAAAAATGCAATTAAATATGTAGATGTTTTGAATAATAGAAACAAAGGAAAAATAGCTGGTTGCTGAGAATACCTTTTGGGGCTCCATTCCTTCTTGCAAGCATTCTTTTCTAGAGAGCAAGACATGTTTATATTTGAAGCAAGCATAAGTTCTTCACCATTAATGGCACTGGCTTCACATTATGGTCCGATATCTCAGCTTTTTGAGTCTTGAAAGCCTTGTCGCTTCTTAGAGCTTCATTATCTTTTATCTTCAATTTTCTTCTATTTTCTTACTGTGTAGAATTAGCAGGAACTTTTTCACTTTAAATCCTTGTTTTTCTGACTTGAATTTTTATATTCCTAGAATTTTCCTAAAAGTGTAAAAGCGTTTTTTTAAAAAAAAGTATGCATACAGTTATGTAAATAATTCTACTGTCATCCAACTTCATTGAGGGGGGCATTATTTTAATTTAGGTTTTCTGATAGAAGCAAGCTTAATTTATTTCCAATTATGATTATTTTATTTTGCCTTATAACTGAAAATGCATGAAGTATACAACAGAAATACAGGAAAACAAATTACTTCTCCCAAATCTTAAAGATTTAAAAAGTGTCTATAAGTCACTTTTTATATAAAGTGTCAGTTACAACAGAATTCATAAAAAAAAAAAAAAAGTTAAATTAGAATACATATATTTATATTAGGGAACTCTATTTTAGAGTATTTCTATATGGCAGTGTTTATTATTTAAGAACTCTATAGCTATAGACAATAGGCTATAAAAACTAAAAAGAACATAAGTAAATATTCAGAAAGGGAATAAAGTAAACTGGTTCCTCATTCTGTGAAATATTATTAGTAACATTTATGTATGTTAATCTGCCTTCTGGAAGGGTGCTTTTAAGATAAACAGCAAATAACTAGGTATTATGAATGTAATCATGCCATGTGTCACTACAGTAAAACTTAAAAAGATACTGCTGCCTCATTCTTTTCCAGATAAATTGTATACCTGAATTAATTTAGAATTAAACGTAGGGGAATACATACAAGTCTCATATCTACCAGTGAATAGCAGCCATCATAAGGGCTCTCAGTACCTTCCAATCACAGTAGAGACCAAAAAGTTTATTTTGGCAATTTACATAAAGTGCATCATAGATCAGAATTCATGTACCAGATGGTTTGAAAGTGAGGGTCCTGCCAGACAAGGAGAACAGAGTCAGAGGGTATCCACATCTTCCCTGTCCTGTTTGAAAGGCTGGAACACCAGGGACTGGACAGCTCCCACCAAAGGCCGGACAGGCAGCCTCACACTTTGCACTTAGATTAGCAGCCCCAGCCAAACCTGAACCAGCAGTTCCATGCAGGATGTGAGACACTGAAGAAAGCCCACTACTCAGTGGGTAACAGAATATAATATAATTCTAAAAATAGAATTAAATAGATACAGGTAACTTCAACATAGAAGGCTAACTCCTTATATATGCAACAAAAATAGCCTCCATTGTAGATATGGTCTGTAAGGCGTAGCTGTCAACAAAAGTTTTTGAACGTTTATTCTAGAGCAAAAATCTCTGATACTGCTTGCTTCCAAGGATTCAATACTAGCTGTACTGGGAAAACCTCTGGGAACAGCAGCCAAGAACTGACAAACTCACCAGTTGCGACTGGTAACAAGGGTAGAAGCTCGTAAAACTCAGTCTAAAATCCCAGCAGACGGTATAAGCAGGATGAGATTAGTAAGTGGAGATGGACCCTCTGCATGTCTAGGTAAAACATGAAACCAAGATAGGCTGTGTGTATTTTATAGATAATTGGCTCTACATTTAACAGGGATTGCTGTTAGTGAGGCTTCTCGTTCTGAACAAGGACTCTCCCTGCAGACAAACACTGATTAGTGATGCCATTCACTGAAATCTGAGCCACGGAGTCATTCAGACTGCAAGAACACTTTAAATGGAATTTATGTGTCCTTCCCACTTCACTAAACTCTCCTGTTGTGCCATATTTACTTTCAGGAAAACATTCTAGAGCATAATTGGCTATTATTTTTCATTTTTGCTCACTACACACTGACATTTGACATTTGGCAAAAACTGTATTTTTAAGAAAAAAGCTTTACAAGCAGGCAGTGGTCACTCTGCTTTTTAAGGATTATACCTTAAAGGAGTAAAAATAAAACAACTGTGATTCTATCAGATATAGATCACAAGAGCAAGTTAAAAATTTGGCCTGCAAATAACTTGAGGTGTAAACAGCAATGACAAAGGATTTTTCTTTATGTAAGACCAAACTCCCCAGGATATCCACATACTTCTGTGTCACTGAATCATTCAGTCTGTCTGGGCTGTCTATCCAGGTCTAAGACTGCAGAAGGAAATGGCACAAAAATCCTATGCAGGAAATCTTTGTGCCAAACAGGAGATTATTTCTTCTTCAGTTCTGCAGAGGAGGTAATTGAAGAGATTCCACAGAAAGAATGAGTACGCAAGAAAAAAAAAAAAAAAAAAAAAAGTCCTTTAGTCATGTAAGTTCGATGTATCAGGTTACAGAGATTATAGCTTTCCCAGCACACACAATGTCTGCAAGTTCCGACACTGCACAACCCCTTTGTCCCCTCTCCCCTCCTAAAGATAAGGTTCTCCCTCCTCATCCTGGCTGCGGTCAACCCTGGCACTGTGTATGTTTGGGAACAACGAGGAAGAATCCCGATAGTTGAAATATTTTCAGTTTTGTCTCCCTAGCTTGTGATAGTTTAAATTGATAAAAGCACATAAGACCAATAACAATAAAATAGCTGGCAGAGACTAGCAACATTGGTAGCTGGTCATAATTTTAACACCCTATTATAAAATCTTTTTTCATTAACAAGATGCACACTGCCCCTCACTATTTTGACTGTAACCTCAGCCAGAGAGGCACTGTGTGTCTCGTCCATCCCTCAAGCACAACCACGCAGGATATTAGTGCAATATACCTAGTCATGGCCTACAGAAGTTGCCACCTCACATCCAATATACACTAAGAAACTGAGTTTTAAAGAGATTTTGTGGGGGAAAAGTGTGATGCTGGTAAGAAAACAGGACAAAATAGAAGAGCTTTCCTGTGGAAAGGGCTAAGTCCTGGGTGTGGTAACCTGATTTGAGGCCTGGGCTCTAGATGTCGTTGCCACTGCATCTCCGTGAACGAGCTTGTTCCTGCCACAGCCCCGTGACTAAGAGCCGTGCTGGCAGAGGCCTCTCATTTGCAATATATATGATTATAAGCCTTTTGCTCTTGTTGCTGTAAATACACTTGCCCTTTTCTTCAGCCTGTTTATAGCACTGTCATTTCAGACACAGACTGATGCCTGAGCAGAGGGGATCACTGAGCAAAAGAGACAGCCACAGCTTCAGGGACTCCTACAATTCCTCGGGAAACCCCCAGTGCCGAGTAGGCCAGTATGTCACATACCTGGAAGCCTGGCACTGCGCTATGCCTGCATATATAAAGACATACATACACAGATATCTTTGTCAATACACGCTGAAGTTTCGTGCACAGCGTTATTTGGAAAAAAACAGAGCAGCGTGCTCTCACATTCAGCATGCCTTGCTTTTTGCTTTGCGAGAGATGAAAGATTTTTTCAGTCATATTGGAGTATCATTGGACCCAGCTTAGTTCACAAGCAGGGTAAAGAATTCTCACCTTTCAATATGGTGCAAAGAAAATTCCCCCTTTCTCACTCATATTGACCAAGCTGCAGAAGGGAAAATAAAAGTTTGACTAGTGAATGAAATGTAGAAAATCCTCCTGTATAGTTGGGAGCTGACATGTCTTGATTAGGAGAGGAAAAACTGCCATGCTGGAGCAGTGGAACATCCAACTAATACAGTTGCTGGTCACTAACAAAGCTTTTCTAGGAATGTCGGAAAAAAAAAAAAAAAAAAAAAAAAGTGATGTTGTGGATGATCAGGGAGTTACTGAGCTGGTGATAGAAATATTTTCTTTTAATCTTCAAGAATTAGAGATTTGAGTTCCCTCCAGTATTGAAAATTTGTATCTTTAGAAACCCTGGTCTTATTTACCATAAAACTCTCTTGTAGTGTTTAATGAAAATTAAAAATGAGTAATCCCAGAATTTGACTAACAAGACTTTTGTACCCTCAGTTGTAGTCACTGTTTCATACTTCAATTCTCACGCACCTTTCGAAGAATGCTTCAGTACAAAGACTTTCTTTTAACTCAAAGTGGTATATTTCTAAATTCAAAGAATCTGAAAGATTTAATTGTTTCCAGGCCCAAAGGAGGGTCACCAAGATAGTTAGGGGCCTGCAGCACATTCTTATGAGAAGAAACTGAGGAACCTGCACTTGTTCAGCCTGCAGAAGAGACGGCTTCAGGGAGACCTGATAGCAGCCTTCCAATACATGCAATGAGATTCCCAAGAAAGCAGAGGCAAGCTTTTGACAGAAGTGCGTAAGAAAAAAACAAGAGACACAAATTAAAACAAGGGATCACAAATTAAAACAGAGGAGGTTCTGTCTTGATGTAAAGGGGAAAAAAAAAAAAAAAGCACTGTAGAGAAAATAAAGCACTTTAGTAGGTTGCCACAGGAGCTGTGGAATCACCATCTCTGGAGGTTTTCCAGACCCAAATGGATAAAGCTCTGAGCAACCTGGTCTGAATTCAGCCCTGACCCTTCTTTGAGCAAAAACTTCCACTAGAGACCTCCCAAGGTCCCTTTCCATCTGTTTTTAAGGCTACCTCTAAACCAGAAGTCGCGCTGTAGCCACAAGCAGCACAGTGCTGAACCCAATTAGCAAGCTCTGCTGAGATTCTGCAGATTAGTGCAACAGCCTAACTTCTGGATCAGCTGTCACACGAGACGTATCAGGCTTGCTTCTGCTAGTGCACAAACAGTAATACAACTCCTTATTTTCCCTGCGCTTTCATCCCTCTCTGTGAAACAGGAGTAGTACAACTCCTTCTCTCACCTTTGTCTGTATCTATCTTTGCCTCTCACTAACAGTGTTGCAGTATCTAGTGCAGCTCAGCTGAGTTAGGGCTTCTCATCACAGCGATAACACAAATAAGTAGGCAAAATCATTGGAGTGCCAAGTTAGAACTCCAGGACTGTTTCCATAGGTTAAAGGCTGCCAACTGCAGCTTTCAGCTATATTTTCAAGGATCAGGATTTTTCATAAACCAGGTGGCCCAAGAAACCTCTGTTCTCAGATACTACGGAACCTGAACCGCTTGTAATAAAATCCCAAAATATTTATCATCTACACAGCGAGCATAATCTATCAAATTTCTCTCCACTTCCTTTTCAAATAAAGTTTATTGAAATATCAAGACAGCATTCTCTTGTTGTACTAGTGAGGTTCTTAGTAGCCCCTTTGGATAGCTTTTCCTAAAACTGTGGTGATCTCATTACGCTCTTGTCAATTTGTCAGAATACTCCTTCCATCAATGTTTTAATGTTTCTTGATCCACAGACAGTACTAGTATAACAGCATTTTGGCAGCATCTCAAACTATATCTTCAGTTTCATGGCCTTTATTTTTATTCTCAAAATAATGCTTATGGCATTGTGCACAATTTTGTGTAACATAAGGTAATTCCTAAAGAAAAATTTTCTCCTTTTGGTCCTAAACACATTTGACTGTGTTTGAGATTAATGTATATAAAGACACTGTACATTAACTTTGCCAGTTCTGAAGCACTGTTAGTCTTCTTCACTCATTCCTGCAGCTAAAGGAAGGAATTTGGTAAACATAAAACTCTAGACTTTACCCCTGAAACCTTTAGGATATGAGAGAAATCATCAGGGGGACTCCTTTCTTTACTGCAGTGAATCAGCCTAAGACATGGTTTGTCCCAGTAAACTCTAGATTATTTTGGAGATTCTGGTCAGCCAGAACGAAATATCATGGTAACACAGTTAAACAAACATTGTACTTCCCTCATCCCTAAGCCAGACTTAGTGGTATCATTGGAAAGCTTTTTTCTGCTTCGCTCAGAGAGGCCATACAATGCAGCTTCAGTGGTGCCAAATGCGGAAGATTTAACCTGTGTATTCTTGTATTTTTTGAGAGCATAACACATCAGCCCATAGGAGCCTGCAGTATGACTGCAGCAAAAATGCCTGACCTCACTTTAACACAGAGAAGATATCGTGTGTTTTAAGCCTGCTCTGCTTTGCTGCCTAAAGTACCCAACAAGGTAGTTAAGTGCTTGCTCAGGAGTAGCTACTCCATCTGCAATTTCTGCAGAGTAGTCATACCCAAGTATACTGGGGCACATTTGGTCCATTTCACTAACTCTAAGGGAAAACAGTTTGGTTTCCTCAGATTCACAGTAACGTGTGTGGAAGAGACACTGCTACCCTACAACATTAACTCAGTTATTTATTCTTGGTCTCTACCTTGACTCAGACATACATCGTCTGCATATCTCAAACCCTTCATTCACATGCAGTCTTGTTTCCTCTTGGGATGAAGCTGGGATGGAAAAAAAAAAAATCCTGCTATTTTTAGATTATGGCATCATTTCAGATAATCTTGGACTCATTTCTGTGTCTACTGGCACTTATCATTAATCTTACAGATCTGTAAAGAAAACAGAGCTTAAAGGAATTTGAGAAATCCCATATCTCTGATGAAAGGGCCTCTGAAGACCAAAACAGAATTAAGAGCACTATCTCCCTCATGTTTGCCTAGCTTGCCAGTATCTCCCATCTCCCGCTCCCCCAGTGAAGTGGTTTTGGGAATGTGGGAGGAGTATCAGATGATGCCTGTCTACATCAAACTTAGTTATAGTAAATGCTGTTAAACTGAATGTAGAGGTGTTGTCTTTTCAGCAGTTTCAATAATCCTTCCTAGAAAATATGCCTTCACAGGCAGAGTATACTTTTTACAAATATTCCATTACTAATGGCTAGCCTTTCTTTGGGAAATGAAAATGGCCTACCATATTCCTTCACTTAAGGTACTAATTTTCTATCTAAGTAGAGGCTGCATATGCCTAGAAATCTTTCCGAGTGCTAAGATACTGTAGTGACATATCCAGTCTTTTGCGAATTTATTCTTTTGGGACAGAACAGCTCTATCATTAGGAGCTAGAAATGGCCAAAGGAAATGTAACGCCGCAGCCGGACTGGCGCTAGGAGCGTATTTGCCGTTCAGCCAGCATTAGGCCTGGTAACCTCAGGCTTTGGGCTAGGGTTAGGGTTAGGGCTAGGGCCGGGTTAAGGGAAGGAGAAAGCCTAGCGCCCCACGGAGAGGGAGACTAGAAAAGGCATGTCAAAGGAAATGTGGTGTTATGGCCAGGCTGGTGCTAGGACCATATTTGTCATTCAGCCAGCACTAGGCCTGGTCACCACAGGCTTAGGGCTGGGGCTAGGATTAGAGGTAGGGCTAAGGTTAGGGTCAAGAGAGAAAAAAAGCCTGGAGTCCCATGGGGAGTAGCACTGGAAAGGGCATGCCAAAGGAAATGCAGCGCTATATCCAGACTGGAGCATGCGGTTTAGCCAGCGCTAGGCCTGCTCACCTCAGACTTAGGCTTAGGGTTAGGGCTAGGTTTAGGGTCAAGAGAGAGAAAAAGCTTAGAACCCTATGGGGAGTGGGGCTAGAAAGGGCGTGCCAAAGGGTAATGGCTACAAATTGAAAACCAGGTAGTTTCATATGTATCTTAGGAAGCACTTCTCTGCTGTTAGGGTGAGAGAGCATTGGAGCAGGCTGCCCAGGGAGGCTGTGGATTTGTACCTCTTTGGAGATATCCAAAGCCCACCTGGATGCAATTCTGTGCAGCGTGCTCTAGATGTCCCTGCTTGAACAGGCGGTTGGGGTAGATGATATCTAGAGGCCCCTTCCAACCTCAGCTATTCTGTGATTTTGTAGTTCTATGATTTGAATTAAGCATTTCTATTAAGCATCTGTAGCAGTGATCCTACCTTTAAAAACACAAAGAAGTCAAAATGCGTATACTGAGTTTGGTGTTCCTCTACTCTGCAACATCAAAAGTAGAGTGCCAGGATCCAAGTGATAATCTGAATGCCATGATATCAGTAAACTGAAATTGTGGCAGGATGTGATAAGGCAGTCCATGTAAATACAAGCCCTTACATGGGGAAGGGAGGAGGCAAGGTTGAAAAATCCAGTTGGCAAGACTACTGCTCTGAAACCAAGTGGCAGTAATCCTGAGCTACAAATACAGAGTCCACTCTCGAAACACGCGCCTTATATGACTTAATCTCCTCTGCCTCTTTAAAGCTGACACTTCTGAGTGATCAGCTCACAACATGGGCCAGTGACAGCAGACAGTGACAACTGTCAAAGACAGAAAGGGCTCTTAAGGTTTGTCCTGACTTAGAATTCCCATTCTCACAGTGGTGTTCAGGAAGGGATTTTCTCTTCCGTCATTCTTAGTACAACTGTGGCCATTGACTAGTGCATTCTCACAGCTGGGAGATCAGAATAAAGTAGGTAGCAGTCATTTCCTTCTTTCATTTTAAGTTTCACTCACAGTAGTCCAAAACTGATATCAGAATGACTGTTGCCTGCCAAGAATTGTCACTACAAACTCTGCTACTAGGAAGGCTTCAGCATCCAAGGATTTTAAGGAGGCTCAGAAATGTGGATTCTTTCTAATTGTAGACGCTCATAGGGTATATGTAAAAATGGTGACTCCAAAAAAAAAAAAAAAAAGAAAAAGTCTGCTAAGCGTATTTCTTTTCTCTTACAAAGTTACCCAATTATTTCCCATACTCAGTACTGTAGTTTACTTAGCCATGTCAGAGTTATTACTGTTTTCCTAGTGCTGAGTCCTACAAAGACAGATGTTCTAAATTATGACCTTTGGGCATTAATGTTCACAGCTGAGAATATATCAGGCCTATTAACTCACTCTTCTTCATAGAAGGGAACAAGGATCTCAATATTAACAATTCCTTTTGCCAGAAATGTTTTTAGACGATAGAACCTCAGCATTCCTGAAATAGAAAGAGGGGGAAAAAAATCAAAGCTTTCAGCCTATAATTTACTGTGATACATTGGGCTCATAAACCAATTGATTAACAAAGATGTATAAAATTGATGCGTGCCCTAGATTAAGAGGGCAGCCCTAGTGCTGCTCTCTTAAAATTTGAGTACAGTGCCTGGGTAATTGGGATTGAAGGAGGAAAAAGAACTGGCTCTCACTTGCTTCTTTACATGTATGTAACAGCTGGGAAAGACATAATGATGCAAGAATGGATGATCGAGGCAAAACTAACTGTTGATGCAGAGCCAGGCAGAAGTTCATAATTTGAATAGTTTAATCTAGATATTAAAGCACCAACACAAAAAACAATTTCAAGTTTTTTACGCATCTGTGGTGTGATCTAGCATCATCTGCTCTCTGAGGCCATTGTCTCTAGGCTTTCTCTTTTTAAGTGAGAACACCCCAGAGAGACCCTGCCATGAGTGGGGCACCATATTGGCATGCAGGACTTTTCTTGTTCCTGCACAGAGCTTGTCCCACTGTTCAACAATTAAACATGCCAAGCAATTATCAAGAATATGGGTAGATGAGGGAGCATAGACAGTCATATTGTGGACTCCCAGGCTCATGAACGACACCTGTAATCTCCGTAAATCCATTAAACCAGGAACCAGATACAATCAAGCTATTTCTACACTGCTGGAGACTTTTGCCTCAAGAAGCTCTCTCTAGACACAAAGTCAAGCGGTGCATTACCTTTCCTCCACAGTGCTCCAGCAGACAGGTTATTACTTATACATTATGCACAGAGAGAGAGTCCAAATCTGCTAAACCCAGTGATGAAACATTTTATAGCACTCCTGATGAATGAAAGAATAGCTTGCATACATTTTGGAAAGGAAATCCAGCATTGCAAATGACTGTATTATGTAAATCATTTCAAAACCAGCTACTGTAATTTAAATGAAAGCAGTCAGTATTCAAACTACAAAAGTGGTTGTTTTTTTTTTTTTTTTTTTTTCAGGTTTGTGGAGCCAGTCTTTCAAGCAAAGCAAACTTCATCTTAGATAACCTTGCTGCTTGACACTGGCAGTTGGGATTTACGAATCTAGAAAATTATCTGTGTTTCTCTTATGTTCCTTTATATCTACATACCCACATATCTTTTTAATGAGGATGGTATTTCACTTAACTCTAGCAATTAGAGGATAACAACAAACTAGAAAATTGTATTTTTTTTGTTTGTTTGTTCATTTAGCTTGGTTTTAACAATCTCAAATCTCAGTAACTTACATAAGTAAAAATAACAGTTCTTGCAAGATTCTTAAGTCTTTAATTTAAAGTCTAAAATACTGGATACTAAACATTATCTGGATTCCTTTGTTATTAATTCCTCCTTCATCCTACAGCTGTCTGAAAGTCTGCAATAATTTGACCAATTAAAAACAACAAAAAGCACAAACATGCTAGCATTCCTAAAAACACGAGATGGCCATGCTTCCTTTTTGCATATAACCAAATTAACAATTTTTGTGTAGTCATTCATTTTATGTGGCTTTGTGACACATATTTGAGATGGATCTAAACAGAACAGCAACAGAACTGTTTTCCTGAATGTGACTTAACACACTTAACACAGATCAGCTTTTAAAAACTAGGCATTGTGGCCTCTATGCACTGATGTGCATCGTGTCTATATGCACTAAGCATTGTGTCTATATGCACTAAGCATTGTGTCTATATGCGTTGAGGAAAATCGATAATTGTTAGTGATTGCATCAGATTAGGATGGAAAGATACTTGCTGTAGCGTGGCCACGTTCTGGTGTGTCCAACAAGGGAAACCACATCAACCCAGGAGTGAGTTTTCCATGAGAAATAGCCATGAAAGTATCACTAGCCCTAATGTTTGCATGGCAGGCAGGGGTAATGATAACCACGCGGAGTAACAGTATCAATTATCATGTTGTTATTCAATAACAATAATTTGCTATTCAAAAACCAAGAGTAAATCAGAAACACTTAGGTCAGGTGTTAATGATTGTAGTAACACGGAAGCCGTGGGTGTACATGCGCATTATGGGCAATGCAAACAGGCCACTTGCCCTCTCCGTCAGGCCTGGGTAAGCACTGCCATTCTAGCAAAAGCCACGTCAGGTTAGTAAAGGCTTCTAAATGACACGTCCCGTGTACTTCTTTCATAGGAGGTCTGTGATCTGTACTGCATGACAATTTTCCTTGATGGCTTACTATATATTATAATTCTCTGCATTTATGAGAAGTCTTTCATCTGAAGATCTCAAAGAGCCTTATAAGAGGTGATTTTTTTCTATAATGACTTTGCAAAAAAACAGATTTCACGGCTTGACTTTCCTCTTTTATTTGGTCGTCAAAGCTATTTTCAATGAATAGGTATGTCCCATTTAACCAAAATCTAGGATTGCCTGAATTTCGGTCTGCTCTCTCCCTGTTCTCTAGGGCAAGGAATGCAGGGCATTATGAAGAACATTCATATGTGTCAAATAATAGCACAGAACTGTTTGCTACCAAAACTTTCTAAAACTAGGATTAAGTGAGACCTAAAAGGTCTCAAAAAAGATCTCAAAGAATGGAAAAGGTCTCAAAAGAACAAAATTCCTTTTTATCTGAAGAGAAATTAATTTAATCTGTAGAAAAATGACTATACGTGAAACAAGTTTTCATTTGTACCTTTTTGGAAGATATATAAGGGTAAACATGTGATAAGGCACTACTGGTACATGTATCTACTTTTTAAACCTGTTTCATTTAATTGAGCTCTTGAAATCAACAAATCAGTGTTTATGAATTCCAACTTAAAATAATCATTGCCATTACCATAGTGCATTCCTGTGACAGATATGAAGATGCAGCCATCTCCAGAAAGAGGTCTGAAACACAAAAACAACCATTTCTAGAAATTTTCCTTTTCAGTGAGCTGTCACCTAACAAAGCGACCCACTGAATAACCTAATGTCCTTGCCAGGACATGCTGTCATGTTTATTGCCTGGTGACAGGACTGATAACTTGCCATCATTAACAATCATGCCAAAGTCCCCAGTAGTATCAGTAAGTTTTCCTTCTGAAAACTTTAAATTCTTCCTTATATGGTAACATCTAGCTAAGGTAAAGTGATCCAACAGTCATGTGACTGCAGTAATTCTCAGACACATTATTACATAAGTAAATGGCTATGAAAGCAATTCTCCTCCAATTCCAATTATTACATAGCCCAAAGTAATTGAAAAAACAATCAATTTCTTAGATGCCTATGGTGTCTTATATAACAAACAGCAGATGGTTTAATAAAACAAATAGTTTACTATTTCCTTGTGTTATTTCTGTTATATAGTCAGATATTGCAGGACTTTGGTATAACTCTATAGATATTTAAGTTCCTAACTTCTCTTTAAAGACCTATTTCTCAGTGGCTTCAGTGGTAAGAAGGTAATTTAAATAGAATGTAGGCATTTAATTGTGTTAAGGATGCAAGCCTTTGTCTTTCTACATCAGGTAGTTTCACCATCTCTTTCCAGACAGTCCAGTGTTGATGGTTTTGCCTTGTAGCTCTTTAGACTCTGTAAAACTTGGTGCCTAAATGTCACCTCAAAATTCCAGAGGTTTAGATGGTTAACTGCTATATTTAGTGATCCAGTTTTAAAGTGTTAATAGCACCTTTTTTTCTTCTTTCTTTCTCTTTTTTTTTTTAATTAAAAAAAGCCCTCTATCATAAAATCAGAATACAAATTAGTAGAGCTAGTAAGGCCTTATATTATTATATGTATATCAAAGTATTCTGAAGTAGAAAAATATTTTCTTTGTGGACTCTATAGCAACTAACATATTCATAGATCTTTGAACTTTATATACCAATTACTGATTTATGCTCTAACTGGAAAACTATTGGAAAGGGACTCAATGATTACATGGGGTTTTACATTATGACCATGCAAGAACTATTTGATGTGTGTCAGGAGAGGTTCCCTGACATTTAACATGTAAAACCATTTAAGAAATGGGTTACAAATTGAGTTAATCTAATCCCATTTAAGGAGATTCATATTTAAGAAGCTCTGGTTTGCCTTTCAACTGGGTCATCTTGGCAGACTTTACTTAAAAACCAAGATTAAGGAAGTATGGAAAACAAAGCTCTCCAAAGGCTATTTAAATAGTTCAGAATCAGATTTTCATTACATGGAAAATGAGGCCAACCTGGTTGCAGTTCATTTGAAGTACGTCCTCATAAATGTTTCACAATTAACAATGTGAAACACAATTAAAATGTCTCACAATTAAGAGTTCCCTATGCTAGACAGAGTTGTCTCCTGTGTATGTCAACATCCTGGTGGTTTACATGTTGGACCTGAGACAGTATCTCTTCTAGGGCTCTCAGTACAGTTTTGTGGATTACATTTTTCCAGGCTACATCTTTACATTTTCACATGTAGGTTTTTCACCAGACTCACTTCAGTAGCTCCCTGTAGTTAGATGGAATATTCTGTGACACTGCTGTATTTTCTGGAGTTTTTTGTCTTTTTTTTTTTTTTTTTTTTTTTTTTGCCTCTCTGCCTATCAGGCTTTTATTCTAACTTGCATATGTCAATCTTTGTCTGCCTCATTTGCTTGATTAAGAGTATGGTTCTGCTCTGCTAATGAGAACAAAACCTAACTCCTGTAAAGTCTGTTAATACAGAACAGAAAATTAGTGTTGTCTTTCTAATGTTTGGATAATAAATGAACTTAGAAGATTAGTATTAATATCTTGAGAAAAAAACTTCTAATGACTCAAAATATACAAAGTATTCTTTATATTATTAATTAGGCTGTAGGAACCTTCAGCCTGTAGAAGGCTGAAGATGACCATTTTCAAATTTGCATGCCTCAAGGTACTTAATTTAAGCTGTTCCTGTAAGAGGTCTGATTTTTGTACGTCACACACAAACACACTATATTTAACGGAGATGAAAGGAGCTACACATATTCAGTACACCTGCAAAAGAGGCCCCCTTATTTACATGCCTAAACTGCATTCCCTAACACTGTCAATTTTGACAGTCCTAGTTTGGACTCAAGTTGTTAAAAACTGCAGCATGAAAATTCAAGATACACTAAATAGCACAAGAGAGTTACTGCATCCAGGAGAGTGGTATGTGACTGTGCCATATCACGTGGTAGTTTTTTGGCTCTTACCCTTGGCAATAGCAGCAAGCCACAGGGAGCGCAGAGTAAGTCATCAGCAAAACGTGGCAACTATAAATGGAACAAGTGGTCGATTATCAGCTGCAAAGCCAACATGCAGCAAAGAGCACCAGGATTCAAAACAAGATGCTGATGTTAAAACTGAATCCCTTATGTGGCATCAGCAAATAAAGAACTATAGAGGACACTCTCTAACTCCTAGGGGTCTCCCATGTACATGGGTGACAGGTAGAAGGCAATATGGTTTTAGAAAGCATAGGTCTATCCATCATACTCTCATTTATCTTTGGATATAGCTATAACTATCTGTACAATCAGCAATTTCAGAGATTTTTGTCTCCCGTGTATTTTCACATTTCCTCTCCCATCAGTAGGAGTACTGTAACCAAACGCTACAGCTTTCCTTGTCAGCCCACATCAAGGACGAGCATTTAGAATGGAACATGCTTTGTTTCTTGCTGTGTCTCATTACAAACAGCATCTCTGGGAAGAATAAAAGCCTGACTGTTTTAGAAGTTACGTATTTCTTTTGTTGTTAGAAATCATACAGGAACAGCATCCCTGTGTGGTAGCAGATGTGGAAAGATACCTAACACTGGAATATCTACAGCATAGCAATTATAGTAACTAATCTATAATGGGTTCCATTACATGACAACGTCTTGTGTTCCATAACATGATAATGCCTTCTTCCGTTCCCAAATGTAACAAAGATCCTCTTGGATGTCAGTTAAGCTAGTTAGGAAGAGGACTTAACAATATCAGCAATTGCAAATTGCCTAGTGCTGTTGTGAAATATAGTAGAGTGAATGTGGAAGATTTCAGACCTCCATTAAAAGAAAAGAAAAAAAAAAAGCTATCTCATACGTTTCAGTCAGTATAATTTTAAATAGAAGAAAACAGCACAGTAGTCCATAACCTGTATCACATTACAGACAAGAGCTAAAGCTGTCTATGTGAAGGCATAAGATATCTAAAATATATCCAAGAAGAATATATTCAGGAAGAATTCTCCTTTCTTCCTGTGGCAGAGAATCCTATAAGGTAATTACACAACACTCCTCCTATCTTTTAAATAGACTGGCTCTTAATTTCAATGGCTGCCCCCTTTACAGGTGAAAAGGACCAAATTGCGACCCCAAGGACCACTTGTAAGTTCATGCACCTCTGAAATTTATTTTCCTACTCCTGTGCTCCATTTACTGTGTAATTTAACTTGATGGTGTATCAAAACACCTTCTTTCTCCCAGTTGCTAATTACTTTGTTATCTATTCTGACTTTTTTTCTGATATACTGCCTGACCAGCTATCCAAAACAGAATGCTAAACTAGCCTTCTGCTTTCCTTTATGCAGTTTGGAGCATTAGGTATCTTTAATATTTTTTAATATTACTGAAACCTATCCCCAAAAAATAACCATTGTCTGGCACATCCACGAAAATTTGGCGCAGCTCTCCTTGTATTACTAGTCGCACCATCTAAACTGGCATTGATTCAAACACACAGAGGGAGGCAGCTTCTGGGGAAGGGACACCGTTTCAGTGCATAACTTGGTTTCAAAACATCTGCTAGTAACGCTATTTATCTTGGAAAAGACGGTACAGCTTTGGTAGGTTCAAAAAAAGGTCCAAATAACGTCCTCAGCCTAAAGTTTCAACACACAGCCTAAAGTTTCAACACAGTTGCACCTTAGGCTTTTTAGGGCTCCAGTAGTTCCTTTCAACTCACAGAGAACATACAGAGAACTGGGGATTCTGCAGCTCTTATCACGCTGAATGCTGGCCAGGGGCATGAGAAACATCCAAGTGGTTGCTGTTCTAATAGTTACATGACACTCAAACTTTCTCTTAGATTTTCTCTTTGCTCTCTGACAACTCTAAGAACCTGTAAAAGAGAAATAACCACAGTATAGTTGCATGATAGCAGAAGTTAATCTAAACCTTTATTAATGAATTCCCACCCACTCTGCTGTATATTCGCAGCCCTTTGCCCGAGTTCATGCCAGACTACTATGAAACAATTCATTTGACTGATAATTAACTTTGCCAAAATGTTATTTGCTTTGGCTCAGTTCAGGTCTCTGATATAAGCATACAGCCACATGAGCACCAATATCTGCACAAGGAATGGGAAATACGCTGTGGTCTGGAGAAGCTACAAGGGCAGGACTGCAGCAACCCACAATGAGGTTCTCTGAGATTGCAGTGGAACTTTATCCTCACTTGTCCGGAACACATTTTGACTCCAAAATCATAGCCTGAAGTTCTGCACAAAAACAGGATATTTATTTTCACTAGTGTTGATAATAAATATTAATAACATACATTACCTAAAACATTTACATCTAAAACATGTTGACATCAGCAACTTTAAATACTAGTCATAGAATCATAGAATCATAGAATCATAGAATCATAGAATCATAGAATCACAGAATGCTTAAGGTTGGAAGGGACCTCTAGAGATCATCTAGTCCAACCCCCCTGCACACGCAGGGTCA
>VZSV01000009.1:6332991-6343681 GCA_013398735.1 Nothocercus julius | reverse complement strand
AAAAAAAGTTGCTATGTATTTTGTAAATTGGAAAATCCCTGTGTTGAGCAATGGAAGAGCATAATCTTTATTGCCTTTTCATTGTTTCCTGAGCTAATGGTCTGCAGTCCAATCTTTGGTCTAAACACCTTCACACAATGCTGTCATTTACACATACTGTTATCCTAATGCTGGCCCACAGCCTCGGAGCGTGAGACCGGACTCGGCTCTAAATATGTGAGTAACATCTTGGATGCCACATACCTAATGTGGAACATATACGTGCTTGGTAAAATGAGAGTGTTGGTTATGAACCTCCTGGAATATAAATTTATTGTTCCCTGTTTTACAACTCCCAGACAGATCTGTTAGGTTAACAGCAACGTTCAAGCATTCTCTAAAGCAACCTAATACGATCACTAATACTATAAAATTGGACTAGAAACATGTGCCATGTACTAGCAGATGGTACATCCACACTCCTGAAAAAAAGATGCAGCAAAACTAGGATTTCCAAAACACTCAAAAATGTCATGCAGTGTGTGCCAAGCCTCCATCTAGGGATGGCAGAGTTTGCTGGCAGATTTAGCTGGGATGGCTCGAGTAGCATTAGCTGCCCACCCTTCTGCAGAAAACCACCAATGTGAACTGGCATTGACAGACTGCCAAGTAATCACTCAGCAGGGGAGCTGTAAAACAGGTGAGAATAGTAACTTCTTCAACTACTATAAATAGATAGTTGACTTCGATTCTTCAAGCTTGCAGTTTGAACTGGCTTAAAACTTTCCACTCAAAAAGCCCTCAAGACTTTGCTAAAGTGTGGGGATGGTTATGAAAATACTACCATGTAAATGTTATGAAGTTGCTATGCAAGAAAATAAAAACTCAGGTGAGTCCTTGCAGAGGAAATTGTCATCAGTTCTGTCCCCAGTGAGATGAAAACAGTGGAAATTGCTGGCACTTACAAATCAGTTCGGAAACTCTGACCCTGTGTTTTTCATGACGGTCTTCACAGACACAATTTCTATATATTTGCTGCTCACATGCCTAAGCCATGGTTTGGGTGTTGATGTTAAGCTAAGGAGACATCTATAATACACTAGCTACATCATCCCAAGTCATTATCAAAGGTATAATAATAAAAACCTTAGGATGTTGCAAGAAATCTGTGCTTTACAAAATGATAATGCTTGCTGGGAAAGCAAGTAATTTTTATGAAATAATGTATTTGAAAAAAATGTAAACAATATTTTGGGAATGCAAAGTTTTATTCAAATCCATAAGCTTTAATACAGCATTTTTTTGTGCAGACATTATTTGACATTCTATCACATCTTATGTTAAATGTGTAATCTTCTGTATGCTGCATCAAGTATTATATATTAAATATATGTAAATTCATTTATTTTTGAAAAATGTAGATACTCAAAGAAAAAAAAAAAAGTTTTTGTAAGGCCTAATTTACTTCATATTGGTCAAATTGCAATCACACAGGAAAAATATGTATTGCTGTGACACCAGACACTGGAGAAGGGATACCCCAAATCCATTTAGTGCACAAGTGAGAAATGGAGAATTCCAGCAATTCCAGGTCACTTGTGTACTGCCCTCAAAGACCCTAAAGCAGAGTGGCTACTGAGGGCCAGCCAAGTAAGCTGGCTTCTCTGGGGGAAGTTTAATCCCCCTTACGTCCTGGTCCTTAAACTACCTGTCCTGGTCGGCATGGACATCTTTATACACTTGTATTGAAGGGCAAATTCTTTCTGATTTTGAAAAATTTTGAGCTTTATTCATTTTTTTTTCCTCCTTTCTCCTCACACCCTGTTCCTAAAATCCCCAAAGCAGAATTACACAGGTTTTCCCATGTCTCTTTTACATGTCACTAGATAAAGTAAAAGCACGTCATTGCTTTGTTTTATTGTGCTTGTAAGTAATGCACATTCACTTTTAATATGAAAAGTAACTTTATGAAGGAAACATCACAGTAACAAAGGCACAAACTTATGAATTTCAGCAGTTTCTGCCTCTTAGAACTTAATTCTTCATCTCACTGTATCATGAGGAATTACAAATTACATAGTCTGTATTCTCACTGTGTGCATAACGTCCTTTCCCCAAAATAACCTGGACACCCCCCTAACGCCCTTGCGAGTGACATCAGGGGGACAACCCCCCCGCTCCTCCCAAAAAAGACACTTTTATTAGCGTGCGGGGCGCCGCGGCCTCCTCGCCGAGGCGGAGCGAGCCAAGAGGTGCTGACCCCCAGGGCCAACATGGCGCCCTCCCCTCAGCCTCCTCCCGCCATGATACGCCCTGAGCCGCCTCAGCCCCCGCTCCGGCCTCTGCGTCCCCCAGGCCCTCCGGAGGCCGCCATCCTTCCTGGGGGCCGTCACAGACCTCCCTTCCCCACTGCTGCCCCTCACAGCCTCGCGCCCGCCATTCCCCGCAGCTCCGCGGCCCCACGGAGACCCAAACCGGGCCCAAAGGGCAAGCAGCGGAGAAAGAGGGCGGAACAGCTTCCTGCCGCTCCTGCGCATGCGCCGCGCACGCCCCGAGGCGTGCTACTGCGGCGGCCGCGCATGCGCCGCGCACGCCCCGAGCCTGGGCAGAGCTGACGAGTGGCGCCGCCTGCGCGCAGCGCCCTGTTCCCTGCCGAGCGGGGCCGAGCAGAGCCGAGCGGGGCCGAGGGCATTTCCGGGGGCGGGAGCGGCGCGCGGGGAGCGGCGCGGCGCGAGCAGAGTTGACTATATATGGTCAAAGGCAGGGGAGAGCGGCGCGCCGCGCGCGCGCTTCCTGCCTGGTGCTGTTGCGCGCCGCGGGGCTGAGGCGGCGGCGGCGGCGGCGGCGGCAGCAGGAGGGAGAGGCCGCTCTGCCCGCGCTTTTCGCCTCCCTTCTCGGCGCTACTGTCCGCCCGCTCGCGGCGGTACCAAGTGGCCCACGATGCCCTACGAGATCAGTAAGTGCCCGGCGCGGGGCTGAGGAGGTGGCGCGGGCTGGCTTTTGCCGCGGGAGCCTCGCCTGGCGCCCGTGCTGCCCGCTTGGCGACCGTTGGCGCGGCCGTTAGCGGTCCCTGGGCGGGCGCGGAGCTGGCGCTTCCTCGCGGCCCCGTGACAGCAACAAGTGCCCGCGGCTGCAGGCCCGGAGAGGCGCGTGTTAATGACCATGAATAAAACCCTAAAACCTATTTTTCGTTTTTTTTTTTTTTTCCTCTCTTTTCATAGAAAAAGTGTTTGCCAGCCTCCCACAGGTGGAGAGAGGTGTTTCCAAAATTATTGGAGGTGATCCTAAGGGCAATAATTTTCTCTACACTAATGGAAAATGTGTCGTCATCAGGAACATTGATGTAACGTATCCTGATTTTTATTTTTATTTCCTAGTGTGGTTCCTTTGGCTAAGTTTTATTCTGGTCCCCAGCCCCTCTCCTGTAAAAGCCAGTGTACTAGTCCTGCTTAGCCAATTCATTTGAGGTCACAGATCTGTGATGAGCAGGACAGGAAGAGGAAGGGTGCATGACTCAGGCATAAAGCTATGAGCAGAGACCATAGAAACCTGTAGAAAATCGCTGCAAAATGCCTCGTTCTCCTGCTGTCATCATGTAGAATTTGTAGAGAAGAGACTGGTTCTGGTTGGCCCTGCTTATCATAACTTTGCTCTGAAGTTGAGAGGTGATCTGCATAATGAATGAAACCTTCCCTCTTTGGTCTACCAGGCCTTTTTCACAAGTGCCGTGTTTAAGTTTATTGCTCCATGGCTGCTTGTTTATTTATTTTCCCACTGCGTTCCAGGAATCGAAACAGTTGCTAGTTACTTATTTGACTCCGTGGCCGTCTGTGCATACAGAGTTCTCAGCCCTCATCACAGAGAACTTCCCATGGATTAAATGTTAGAATATCACTTCTAATGTTTTCAGTGGTGAGTTCTTCTGTGGTGATAAAAAGTGTGAATTGTGTTATTTAAATTGCTATTTCAAAGATGACTTCCTTTTGAAAAAGGAGGGAGGAAGCATTACATGTATATGTACATATGTTATTTTCTTAGTATTGGTTTTCAAAAAAAAAAAAAAAATTAGTTTCTTTCAGAACAAATGCCTATACTCTTGACTTTTGCAAAGTCAAAGTCCAGGATTTGCTTTTCTCCTTATTCGGTACCTTTGGTTTTCAGTGGGACAGATCATACATATACCTCTGGAATTTTCAGGTCTCCACAACAATAGATTTGTTTATGACTGTAAAACAACTTTGTAAATTGAACTTTTACAAGTATTTTCCCGATTCCTTGCTTTATGCAAATATTTTATTTCATTGTCATGATATAATACAGAAATGCTGCTAAACAGTTTCTCTGAAGTTTCTTGATTGGTATCAGTTAGCTATTTTTCACTTAAAGTACAAGTTTGTTTTTGTTATTAATGTCTCAATATAATGTAATAAAGTTTCAAGAAAAGTTCAATCTTCTGAAACTGAGAATCTCAATAATGGCACACAGTGAGAGGGAAGAAGAAAAGCCAGTCTGTTTACAGCACAGCTTCTTTCCCAGTTGTGTAGTGTGAGCTCCTTTCTTACACTGTAACTAGTGTTCATACAACCCTATCTTGTGAGTAAACTGGAAGAAAACAAGTTTTCTTTTGGCTTCCTGAATCAGCTTACAGTGCAAATGACAGTCCTTGTGAAAGCCAGAAGGTAGAGCTCATGGCAGGGTCTGAATACAGGAAAGGTAGGGCTGTGGAAACTCCCCAATTTCAACCAGTTTCAACTCTCAATGGAAGTGGAGAACACAAGTCACAAAACCTTCAATTTTATGGTGTAATTTCTGCTGGTATCTAAGTTTACCTGAACTGGCAAACAGGGAGACACTGTTGCTGTTATTGGTTGTCAGACAACACCCCCCAGACTACTACAGAGCGTTCTGTAGCAATGAAACAGAAACTGCCCAAAGAGGACAGTATGGCTTTTGTGTCAGAAAATGATGTGGTTTGTGCCTAAACCTGCATGGAAATGTGTCCACTCACCAGCTGAGAAATGTCTTCATTGAAGGCACGGTATGATGTAGAATAACCAAATAAATAGCTTGTAACAACCAAATGGAGTGCCTCTACAAACAGTGTTCCTGGTGTCAGGTGGAACAGTTGTCCTCCAATTAGGAAAAAAGAAATGAACTGGCCTATCATTAAAATGTAGTGATCAGCTCTGTAAAGCTTCTGAAGCTGTAGCAACAGCTCAGCTGTGGTGCTGAGTGAAGGGTTGATGCTTGGTTTTTAAACATGAGCTGGAGACTTCAAGTGGAAGAAGTGCTTGAAAAGTGCTGCAAGTAAGAAGGACTAGTGATATTTGTAGGGTTTCATGCCTCATTAATATTGTATCTTCTTTAAGTTTTAAGCTGCAAAGTAAGCTTGAACCCATGAACTACTCCATTTCTTAAGTGGCTCAAGTTTCAGTGTTCAAAATAAGCTGCATAAGCTCTTCTATTGAGCCTATCCCTGAACTTACTCCTAGTCCTCTTCAAAAAAATAACAGTAGATAATTAGTGTTAGGCACAGCATTTGTCCTGGTTAACATAATTCTATGTTTAAATTTTAGAAATGCCCTTTTTGGCTGTGAAAGATATAAAAATTAGAAAACTCAGTCTGCAAATAGAAATATTATCAAATAAGAAACATTTATAGCTCTATTTGTTTCTATCAAAAAATCTCTTAATCATACTAATCATATTGTCAACTTAGAAGCCTGCCTTTTTATCCTTCCCTGTCCTCCATGCTCCCCTTAATTGAGTCTGTAAGTCCAATCTTATAGTTACTTAGCTTCAAGGTTTCTTGGAAGTTATTGCTATAAAGCACCAACTGCTTATGTTATATCATTATTAACAAAATGTGTTTTTTCTGAGCACCCTGAAATGGTGTAGGTGATGTAACTACAGTATAGGGAAAACACAGTCTTGCCTTGCTTAGATGGAATCCAGTAACACAAAATGGAGAGTGATACGTGGACACTGTAAATGCAGATGCGTGTGACTTAAGCAGGGTTATAATGCACTCAAGCAATGTAAAGCCCACTGTACTAGAAATGAAAAAAAGCTACTGCTTGCATGAGTAAGCTGCATTCTCTCTCCTGAGATTTACTGTACTCTTAAAGAGTAAAGAGATGCTCTGCTTCCTGAAACAGAGCAGGTGCTTTAGTTTTTTCTGATTGGACAGCTCAGTCACACCATAACACCAGGTGATTTTCTTGATAGCTGAATAAATGTATATTAATTATAGCTATTAAAATGGACTCTTTCTCTGGCTATACAAGTCTAGTTTTTGAAACTGAAAAATACTTTTTAGCTGGCATAAAAAAAGTCCCCCAAAATAGAATAAGGTATTACTGGTCTGCTAGTGTACTGATGTACTGTATTTCTGTACCTGGAGGATGTGCAGTGTGGGGATTTTATAGAGTTTTAAATTTGAGGACAAATATGAGAAGAAGTCTGTGTCTTGATGTCGTGCTTTTGATTTGGCATCTCAGTAGCGTAACCCTTATCTACTGAGGCACCAGAACACCTTAACTATCGAACCTGGAGCATCTGAAAACATGTTTAAGACTGAAAAGATGGAATTGTGATAGAGCAGCGGTGAATGATGCATTTCTTTTGTTATTTCAGTACAACTCTCAATGCTGGGGAAAACTTGTTCTTTCATGCTGATCTATTAGAGTTTTGACTAGATTTCAGTTGGTAGGAAAGCGCAGGTCTTTCACACCTCATTAGTTACTGAGTGATCTTGAGTACTTATCAGTGAGTAACTTGAGTGCAATATGTTGTGCTTAACTGTAGTAGAACTTTCGGATGTGTGCTGCAAAGCACAGATAAGTATATTAAGTTTTCTACCAAGTTAATTGTTTTACCTGGCTAGCCCTATTAAAGAGATGCATATAACATCACTTTTTGTTTTGGATTCTTCAAGGGTCAGCAGATTCTGAAAAAGAAAATAGTAGAGGAAGTGCTTTCAATTGTAGCAGTTGTTAGAAATTACAGTGTTTTAGTTATAGCAGATTGTAATTTCATGCAGTGTGCTCTGTGCTTTTCTCTGTTTGATTTTTAGCTATTTTTTTCAATTTAAAATACAAGATGGAGGGAGGGAATGAGGGAGGAATGCAGGGGAAAAAAATCAGTTTTACCTTGGGACATCTGATTTAACTTCTGTGGAAATGGGAAATGCTACTTAGTAACTCTTTTTGTTTTTCTCCTGTAAACTAGAATCCTGCAATTGCTGACATCTACACTGAGCATGCCCATCAGGTTGTAGTTGCCAAGTATGCTCCCAGTGGATTTTACATAGCATCTGGAGGTAACGTATCTGCACATGTTGCATGTGCTGTATGGACAGAGCTGTTAAAGTGGTTAATGCAGAACTTACTGGTGTAGTAAAGCAGTGCTCCACATTGGCTACATACCTTCTGTGCAACGGTGTGACCCACTTTAATGTAATTCTGTGTGCCTATGGGGAAGAACCAATTTTAGTACCAATTTTTAAGTACTTCTAGCTTCTTTCTAAAGCAGTGAGTTCAGGGGCATTCTTGTTATTTTAAAAACTGTTTTTAAATAAAAGAGAATCTGAAAATGAGCTTTAAATGCTTAGTCTATTTAGAGCTAGAGGACAAACCTTAACATAATGAGTTACTTTTTTACATGAGCAGAATGAAGCATTATTTCTGAAATACAGGATGATTGCTTTGATGTGTTCATACTTTAGGGTGGAGTGATTCTAGTAGAGCTCTTTCCTTTCCCTCCTCATTTCTTGCTGGCAGAACTTGGCAAGATTAGGCATATTTTTTCTTACTGTTGTAACTCAAAGGCTGTCTCTGGTAAGTTAGCATGTAAAAGACACTTACCTTTAACTTCGTGTAATGTATGTGAATCCATAGTCTGAGAATGGGTAGTATGGATTTTCTGTGGTCTCCCTTGGATAATTAGCAGAAATAGTTGCATATCTAAAAGATATATATGTATCTGTTGAGTACTGAGAAACCTTTAAGACTGTTCTTTAGCACAGCCTTCCCCCAGCTTCCTACCCAAAGAACCAAAGCCAAGAAAGTCCTTGGCTCAGTCTTGCACACAGACCATATGTCCAAGTAATATGTTCTTTGTCCTTCAGGTTTGGTGCTTTAGATTTGTGCTTTATTGATCCCTCGATATAAGCATCAGTGTTTTTTTTGTTTTGTTTTCTTGAAACCTTGTAAGCTTTCATTCTTCTGTAGAAAAACAATAGTATAGTAGTGTACACACAGTCACCGTTCGAGGATCCTTTTCAGTAGTCATCTAGTTAAAGAACCTCCTTCATTTTAGGGAAGTATTCAGATTACTTTTTTTTTTTTTTTCAGAAGTTTTCACCCATCTAAACAAGGAAGTTTAAGCTGCAGTATTACCCTTAAGCTGTCTTCTGTATCAGTTGTAAAGTCTCATGAGACTGCTGATCATGGGGTATGAAGACAGTATTAGACTGTTTATGCTGTTCTAAGTGTAACATAAGATTTATCTATACGTCTAGCTCAAACTTGGCTAGGGATAATCTACTTTTACTTGATATACTTGATTGGATAGTTCCTTGGCAAAATGTGCCATGACTCTTATGGTAATTTTTCCTATACTGCAGTCATTAACAGGTGTAATAATTGGACATAATGTGAAGTCAAAGCTGTGTGTGTCCTATCAGAGATAGAGCACAGCAATTGGATTTTTGAAGTCCAGATTAAAATTTCATTTCAATCAGAAATTAGAGAATTCTGGATCTGTCCTTTTGGTAGAAGTGAAGAAGATAAGTATGGGGATGTCTTATGTCTAAACTGGGTTAAGAAGATGCACTGATAAATAGTGGATCATAGAATCAAGAGTTCTGCTGAGCTGAATGGCACCTTTTAGTAAGTGGTTTACTGGTAAACAATAGCTTTTGTTTGAAGGGTCTAATACATATAATCTGCTATGTGAGTTTCATTACGAAAGTATAAACTTGACTGTGTTTATACACTCTCTTCTAAGTCTAGAAGAACTCCTCTATTTACAGTGCTGCACCACTGTATTTCCTGTGAAAAGAAGCAAGCCCTGGGGCCGTGTAGTGCTGCGGGGAACAATGTCCGAAGAAACTTTCATTGTATTACTTCTTCAGTTATGATCTGTGCTATGTCTGCTGCTTATAACATTACTGCTTTTGAATATTCTGCTGGCTTCCTTTGTAGTAATCCAGATATTGCATATGATACCAGCACAATTAAGTACATACATGCTTCAGATAGGAAAAAGTAGACAGAATACTGAAAACAGTACTATGGGCAGAAATCTGTTCACAGATATACAGAGAACTGATACCTGTATGTAAAACAGATATGCTTCAAGGGTGCAAAAAAGCTGAAGTATGAGTTTTAGTACATCAGCTACAGTCCACCACACTGTTCTCTTTCTTCTAGTCATAGGGTAGGCTACTTTCCAGTGATTTGTGGGTAAACTGTTTGGCAGTTGGGGGAGAGTTTTCTGCTCTTGTTTTGGTGAGCATGCATGTGTGTGAGCACTTAAGACCGACCAGCAGATAATGTGTGAATTTCTACCCTCTCAGTATGCAATTTTTTTGCATGTCTCTTCTGAAAGTTGGTTGTTGTATTTATTGCTGCACATCTTAATACCTGTTTAAAAAAAAAAAAAAAAATACTGTGTGTCTCAGTGAACTAGAGGTAGTCTTCAGCATTCCTAAATCAAGTGATTTGTAGTTGTTGTAGTAGAGTAAGATTGTATATCCCTAGTACAAGTGTTCAGAGTAGTTGACAATTTTTATCCTGACAGATTGATGAGTCATTATGACTGAATCATGCTGGAACAACAATAGTTATGTTCTGTTATGTTATGGCAGATGTCTCTGGAAAGCTGAGAATCTGGGATACTACGCAGAAGGAGCATATACTGAAGTATGAGTATCAGCCATTTGCAGGAAAAATAAAGGATCTTGCATGGACTGAAGACAGCAAGAGAATAGCTGTGGTTGGAGAAGGAAGGGAAAAGTGAGTAGTACTTCTATGTGCTGTAAACTTTTGTATACTAACAAAGCAAGTTCTTTGATGCAGAAGCTTTTAATTCTTCAAAGAAATGAAGTCGTGGTTTGTTCCTTGTTTAGACTTCAAGATATGCTGCTCAGCAGCAGATTTTTTTTATGCTGTATTTGACAACGGTAGAATGAGTGGCTTATGTACTGAGCAAAGACATTTCTATTTGAATTACACAGTTCAAAAATGTGAGGCTTTTGATTGGCTTTTAGAGGAGAGATTTTATTATACTAATTAAAATAATCACAACCAGTTATCCTTGTCTAAATGAGATGCCTGGTGTACTTAAATAAATGTGACTTAAACTTCTTCCTTAATATGTTTCAGTAATAACTTGATACTTTGTTAAGATTCCTGTGGTAAATCTAAGTATTTCTTATGCCTTCTTTCCTGGTATTTATTGAATTGTCTTCCTGTAACAGTAGCAATGTGGCAGTTCACCTCTTGGCAAGTAAAACTATAGTAGCTAATCAGTTTTCTTGTGAAATACTGATGGAAACCTAAAACACTTTCATCTAAAAGTGATGGTATTGTCTAAGGTAAATAATCAGATAGTGGAGCTGATACTGTTGTTATCCAAACTCTCCATTTTGTATAGGACTGGACAGTGGGAACAGCTTGCTGCTTTCTTTTATAAACCTGAGCTTCCA
>VZSV01000009.1:6278569-6327568 GCA_013398735.1 Nothocercus julius | reverse complement strand
AAACAAGAAATGCATCCTAGTCTATTCTCTTTAGTCTCCTTCATTTTGCTGTTAGATACCTGCCCTGTATTGGGTGGCTTGATTGGTGGATAGCAGGAAATATTTGTTTTTCTGTACTTAATAAATACATAGGAGGACTCAATATATTTGAAATGTGTGGTTAGGTCGGGTGCGAAGTGACTGTTTCTTCATAGAAATCACAATTGACGCCCAAAAAAAAAAAACTTTTTAGGATCACCTAGTTAAAAAGCGGGCTTCCACATGGTAACAGTGATTTCTATTTTCAAGGTATACTACCCTATCAAGATACTGAGTTTCTAAAGAGTAAACACAAGGTGAATGTAGATTATTAAAGAAATTTTTAAATTATGCAACTTGAAGATCATTTGGGATGACTAAATAGTCATTTTAAAATAATAAGCATGGAATAATTGATTCTGTTTTGTCTTCCTATTTCACCACCTTCTTCCAGTGGCCAGGATACTGTGAAAATGGATGTTCAACCAAAATGTTTAGCTATTGGTCCTGGTGGATATACTGTGGTTTCATGCATTGGACAAGTGAGTATAAGCTCATGGATTAGCAGTACAAATATTCTGTTAGATAATGTAGTGTGTACACTAACATGATGGTAACTGTGATGGAAACTTGCGTAGTGTGTGATCACCTCGTGCTCATGGGATGCTTATTAATAAGCCTCTGAGAATATAACTAAGCAGGGTACTTGTTATAGCTTTGTCTTACTTCTTGTACCAATTTGAGTATTTTATCTGTAGACGTTAAATTTGTGTAGTCCCTAATGTGGATGCACCTGTATGTATTGTTGTCAATCTAGCTTTGTGGTAGGAGGCTGCGCTGATCTTAATCTGTATAGAAAACTGTTTATCTGCTGAGTTGACAGAGCTGCTGAATAAAAAAGAAATGACTAGATGTTCTTCAAGCTGTAGATTCAAGTGCTTCTGAAGTAGATAATCTCAGTGATTGTCTCCAAAGAGTAGAGAGCTCCTGAAACCTTTGAGTTGCTGCTGTTTTCAAAGTTATTTTTTCTGGTACCCTTCCTTTTTCCATATGTCTTTCCTTCTTGGAGAGAGGGAACCAAAAAAGGGGAAAGTGGGAAAGGTAACTTTGTTTTGCCATGTAATTGGGGTGCAATAAATGCACTGCTCATCTTTTATGTATTGTTAAATGACTTACAAGAACGTGTGTGTGGTGGTGTTTTTTTTTGTTTTTTTTTTGCTTTTAAGTGGTTAAGACTTCTCTGATATAGTTTTATATATATATTATATAAATCATGTTATGAAAGTGATTTTTATTTTTTATTTCTTTTCAGTAGACAGTGGGAGTTAACAAATATGCTTCTGCAAGCATGTTAACCTCCAAGTAACGCTCTTAGCTGATATATTCAGCAAGGGAATTTTGGGGAGAGGATTTCTCAGCTTCCCCCCCCCACTAACCAACAATCCAATGCTGTTATACAGCGTCAATATCTCTACCTTGCTTGCCAGTAGCATTCAGATCATGCAAAACTAAAGACTCGTGTCATCGGGGCTATTTTAGTGTCAAAGCATGCTTAACTTCTGATGAATTTTGCCTTCTGTGTGGATCTTGGCTCTGAGTCTAGGATATTCAGTAGTGTTGGCCAAATGTGTTTTCAATGTGAGCTACAACTCCACTTGCTTATTAGGTAGAGCTGGATGGGAGATAGGTCTCAATGCTGCATCTCAGGATCACCTTGCCTGCGAACTTGGCCTGCTTCCTTTCCCCCTAAGAGTTAACCGGAAAGGTAGTAAGCGTTGCTAAGAACACTGCTTTGTCTGCTGTATTTATGTTCTGACCAAGCAAGGAGAAGCTGAATGCAGCAGAGCATATCCTCAACTACTTAATTTAGAGTACTCCTAAGCACTGCCACACAGTGGGATTAGTTAGTCACCGAACACAGGCATTTCTCCCACCCCCTTCTTTATTTTTATAGTGGATCAGTGTTGGTTTGCTGTGGGTCAAAATGCCGTGAACTTTTAAACCTTTGAGCAGAATTGCTTTTTATTTATGACTAAGCAACATAGCGAAGTCTAGTCATTTATTAGGCATTTGGAAGAAGGATTTTAGTAGTTTCTCCTTCTCTATTTACAGATTGTGTTGATGAAAGATAAGAAAAAATGTTTTGCAATTGATGACCTTAGCTATGAGCCAGAGGCTGTAGCCGTTCACCCCAGAGGAGGCACAGCTGCGGTGGGAGGAGCGGTAAGGCTGTACCTTGTACAACTCCTGTGACACTTGAACTAATCATAGTAATATTCAACAAGAGTAGGTCTGTTGCAACAACTGTCAGCTACTAAGTCTTGACACAGCAGCAGCAGTACTGCAGTAAGTTACGTGTAAATACAAATCATGGGTTTTCATTCCCTGGATTCTACCACCGTTATGACTCTACTAACATATTCTTGATTTTTTTTTTTGTCATTTGTATTTGTAGGCTTTAAATTGTTAATGTTTCCTCTCAATAGTAAATGAAATAGGCGTTTTGCAGAATTCTAAGTTCTAGAAATCTGTTTTATATTCTAGATATGGTGACTTGTAGCTAGTATGAATGAGAGCTTCTTTAAACTATTTCCCAGTGTAAATAGTACCAGATGGAACTGGTGAAAGAGCCCAAGTAGATCAATAAGCCTTCCTGTTTCAAAGTGTTTTTTTGTTTCTTTCCCTCTTCTCTGCTTTTAATTTGTAGGATGGAAATGTCTACTTGTATTCAATCCAAGGAACCTCCTTGAAAAATGAAAAGACTTTGGAAGCTAAGGGTCCTGTGACCGACCTGGCATATTCTCATGATGGTGCCTTTCTTGCAGTCTGTGATGCAAACAAGGTTGTCACAGTCTTCAGTGTCACTGATGGCTATGCGGTAAGAACTGCTCTACCAATTGTTCTTTTTTTTTTTTTTTTTTTTTATTTATTTTTTAAAAAAAAGGCATATGTTGACTTAAGAGCTATTGTAATGATCTTAATTACATCTGTTAGAGCCACTGCTGTGTATTTGGGGTTTCTGTCTAGCTTGCACTTTTGTAAAATGGACAAGAATTGTAGGCTTAATCTGATGCAACCTATACAGTACCATAAATGCATACAGTACAATAAAACTAGTGAAGTAAACAAGACAACAAGACAAAGACTTGACAGTAAGACTTTGACTGTGGCTTACAGTGATATGGTAAGGACTGGGCAGGGGAAGGGATACTAGAGGAGTGGAGAATTTTATTCCATCCCTTAATCTAGTGTCTTTTAATCAAGAGCCAAGTAACTGGCAATTTCAGGTTTCTAGATGAATAGTAAATATGTGATTCAGCTTTTAAAGTCACTTAAGGCTTTGACTGAAAAAATACAGGGTGGTGTTCCAGAAAAATATTTCATTTTCCAAGTAAAAACTGAAGGAATTTGGCTTTTAGATATCTGTTGAGTCCTCTTAAAGGCTTCTGGTAAATGCTGCATCTGTACTTTACCAACTCAACTTTCTTATGAACGGTCTTGATGTTTTTACCAAAAGGTTTGGATTTTGTTAATGCCACTTGTGTTTAAATGAGTGGCATAAAATGAAGCTTTGAAAGAGCTCTTTTGTAGTCAGTTGTGCTCTACACATTGCAAAACCACTTTGTCTGGGACTGCAGCCTGCACTTGAGATATGCAATATTTGGAGCCTTGCAGGAGCTTATTGTTTGTTTTGATGCTGTA
The DNA here is from genome assembly GCA_013398735.1 of Nothocercus julius. NCBI lineage: Eukaryota > Metazoa > Chordata > Aves > Tinamiformes > Tinamidae > Nothocercus > Nothocercus julius. The sequence goes on along the minus strand of VZSV01000009.1, from coordinate 6,323,848 downwards.
CACTAAAAGCCAATGTTTGCTTGAAATACCTTAAATGAATAAAATAACATTGTATTCCTGTTCACTTTGAAATAGGAGCATAATGTCTTTTATGGACACCATGCAAAAGTTGTTTGTGTTGCCTGGTCACCAGACAATGAACATTTTGCTTCTGGAGGCATGGACATGATGGTCTATGTTTGGACCGTAAGCGATCCAGAGACTAGAGTCAAGATAGCAGGTATGTTTACTTCAAAATCTGTTCTGAAACCTACCGATCTTTCTTGAAATGTAACATAGTATGTGTTTTCCAGAACTAAATGGTAAACCAATGGTAGGCCACAATATGTTTTTTTGAATGTTTGCAAACTAACTCTGCCTTAATCTCCACCTCTTCTGTCTAGCTAAAATACGTAGAACTTCTCTGTCACATTCTTGTAGCTCCTAAAATATATGTTCATAAAATACTAGCATTTAATGCCACTGAAAATGTCATTTGGAGTGTGTGCTAAAGATCCTGTGTCAGCTTGGCCTTCCTAACTCTCTGCTCTTGTTTTGCACTGCCCTGCAGATGCTCACAGACCACATCACGTAAGCGGCTTGGCCTGGCTGGATGAACACACTCTGGTGACAACATCCCATGATGCTTCTGTCAAAGAGTGGTCTATCTCCTACCAGTGAAATAAGCCCTCTTTGGAAGGACCTAATCAGGGACTAGAACTACTGCAGTGGAACATAGCATTTCTTTTAAAGAATCTTTATTGCCCTCTGGGTCTTCTGTCATATCCTCATATCTTTACAGGGTGTTCATATCTGTAATTAAATGTACTTTGAAAGCTTTAGCCAGTAACAGTTTGCACATGAAAAGCACTTAAATTATGTCTGGAGCTTAACCTTTGTGCTGAACATTCCAGAGGCAACAGCCTAGTAAGGGTGGCGTGAAAGATTCAAACTCAATCAGTTCTTTTCTAATCAAGAAACGTGAGATTGTACAGCATGAGAGTAATACTTCTCATTTTTTCTAATTACAGAACATTTCTGTACTAATGGTCATAGTAAGAATATTTAGTTGTTACCTGAAACGAATCATGCTGTGTGCAGCTACTGTATATTGCTTTGCTTCTCTGTACTGCACCAAACTGTTGCCTCAGACTTTCTCCTCCAGATAATGAAGTGGGGTACATGCATAATAAACTTTTTATGTATTTCCTGTCCAAGCTTTGTGGTTTATTTTAGGATGGAAGTGTGGGGTTTTGATGTATTTACTGTTGTGCATTTAATGTTTACAAATAACTGTCATGGCAATTTCTTGCTTCAGAAACACCTTGTGACTTTTGTGAATTAAGAACGTCTGGTCATTTCAATGTCAGAAAAAAAATCATTCTGTATGAAAGATTAAAGATAATGTCTGTTTGAAGGAGGAAGATCATGTTATTTAAAAAAAAAATACTTCTAACAACTCTTAAAAGTATGGGAATTAAACTAAGTGAAGCAGTTACAATTGGAAATTATTTTTGAGAAGATACTCAAGCTGTTTGAGTAAGTTTTATGCATTTGCATGTGCAGAACAGTTGCATGTAAGCTCTTACCTAATATGAGCAGATCATGATCTTACGTGCTTAGTTTCCTTTTCACTGTACAATGCATTTAAGTGATTTTATCAGTCTGACAAGGGTTGAGGAGGAGACTCTGATGCAAAGTAGTAGGTAGGTCTGTGACCATCTCTTGTGGTCGAGGGAACTTGCTGCTGTCCAAAACTTTGAAAGACTTTGAAACCTTGTTTTCTACTAAGTCTCACCACCACCAGCTCTCCAGTGCTCTTCGGTTGTATTGAGTTTTCCTTACTGTGTGGTCTTGCATGTTGTTTATTTACAAATCATATCTATTGATACAAATACATATATAATGATTCAAATCTAATGACACTAATTGTACAGCAAATAAAATGTTTTTGCTGCTTGTCATCCCATGGACCATTGCTCAGTCACTGAAAATTTTGCCTATCAAAAATAGCTTAGCAGGGTAGGGTATCTCTTAAGAGAGAAATACTTCTCTTCTCGGAGTGGCAATCAGAATCTCAGCAAAATGTGTGTCTTCTGCTACACAAACCAATTTACAGATTAAAACAGTTGAGCCAGGTATTACTTAAGAAGCAGAGTATTTTGCATCACAGTTCCTTTGTGTTTTCTGCCTATCAGAAAGTTGCATGTCTTATTAACAACTGAGGCATATACTCAATTTCAGGTAAGTGGATTGTTGATAGTGTCTAGACACACAAATTTTGATCCACAGTGGCTTGTTCTGCATTTTCCTGTATGATCTGTCCATTGCTCCCTAAAGCAGATCTGGAAAGGCTGCTACTGAATCTGCCTAGTGGATTCCTGTGATGGCTGAATCCATGTCACGTAGGTAATGATAAAAAGAAAAATATAATGCAGATGTTCATGGGCATATAACTCCTGATTTCAGTGATGAATGACTTGGCAGGAAGACATGTATTATGACTCATTTTGGACATCTGGCTGTTGGGGTGCTGATGCTCCAGTTTCCATTAGATATGTTTATTTGCTTATGGATTTTGTATTCCTTAAGGACTAATATAGTCGTCTTGCTTGCATAACAAATCCTGATTCTGTAGAACTGAAGTCTACACCAAATGCACAAGTTATTTGTTGATCTGGTGTAGGGAGAACAAAAACTGAGCCAAAAGATGTCCAGCTGAACTCAGTTTTGAGTCAGGCTACCTGATTTTTGTATTTGTGTATTTGATTTGGTATTTGTGTAGCAGTCTGAAAAATTGCAGCCTCTTAAGAAATCATAACTTGGAGATGGAGGACTCAAGGAAGTGCACCAAGCTCAACCTCTTACAAGCAACACCCAAAGTTTAGTGTTTTTCTTTTGTAACAGCTTCTAATGACTGCTTAAAAAGCCAAGTCTGTCATGTTTAACAGTGTTACTTTGTTCCTCCCTTTTTAAAAGTACTGGCCATATTATGACAATTTATCATCTTTTCCAAAGTGAACGCAGAACTTAGCTACATGGGAGTAGAGCATTGCTGCTAGTTGGAGCTTCTCTTCAAAACCCTGTTTGCCCTGACAACTCTGAACTATTATTACCGAGACTCTGTAATAACAAGAGACAGGAACAGCTGTTCCCTGGCAGGTAATACTACGTGTAGTAATGGAAACCATTCTTTTGGTTGGCCAAGTTTAAGATTGTTTCAGTGGTTATATTTTTTTTTCCCCTGTTCACTGGGTCTCCTTGAACCCTGTTTTGGCTGGTTGTGATGAGAGCCTCCAGAAAAGGCAGCCGATAGCAGGCTGCTCTTGAGGGGAGCTGCCAGCCTCTGGGCCTGCTGTCAAATAGGAACGGCAGCAAGGGGCTGTCATGAGCTCCCCAAGTCCTGTTTTCTCCAAATACTGTTCATTTTTAATTGTGGTGACCTCAAAAGGAAATATGTGCAGTACTCACATGAGTATGAAATAAAGGCTGTAAGGAAAAGAAAACATGTTGCCTTAGATGTTGCCTATTAACGGTCTAGTTATGAATTCTGTAATGCTAGTTGAAGCCCTGACCAAACACTGCTCTTCAAGCTCCCTTTATACTTAAGTGCTTCTCTTTTAGGCAGAAGGTGACTTAAGCTCTATCTGGAAGTTACTTGAAAGCAGGTTTCACTTCTTCACCTCTGGCAGCTTGCCTGCATTACAGTAGAAATGCAGCTTAATTAGGCCAGGGATAGATTTGGAAAGTGAATGACCTGTAATTCTTCACAAGGCTGTGCTGCCTGATTTATTTCCCCCTCCCGCTTTAATGGTGCGATATAATCCTGTTTGCCTGCTCCATTTCTGCTGCGCTCATACAGAACATTGGCCTTCCAAGAAGTTGGTCTTTACTGTCAGCCAGCAGCTGTTCTGTGGAATATCAGCAGCAAATTCTAAATGGTGCCTTTAATTGGCAACTGATAAATGCAAAGTAAAAAATAGAACAAATCTTCTAGAGTTAGGAGTCTATTTTATAAATTTGGATGTGGGATAACATGCATTAGGGATAGACCCACAGCAGATGTTCTGACACCTCTGTTTTTCTGGTTAATTCTTTTGCTTAACCACTGCAGCTTGGAGCAACCTGAAAATGTTATTTATGTGGATATTGTTCATAAGCAAAAATTAGAAGCTAAAGGGTCTTTCAAGTTATAATTGGCTCTCTTTGAAGCTAAATTCTTGGATACTTTGATTAGAAATGTATACTGCAGAATGTGTTAGTATGTCACTGTAGATAGTGTTTCGTGATTATGGCATGAGGAAGGATTTGCTGAACAGACTTTTTCCGTATGATAAAATTAGCTGTGGCTGTTTCTGCAGTGAAGACGTGGGGGCTGGGAGGAAGCACCTTTCTTGTTCCCAAGAGTGGAATGATGCAGTTTGGCTCAGATATCACGTTGCAAGTTCTCATAGGCAGAGCAACTGCTTATGGTGAAAGAACAAGGCTCCCTGGAGAGGCTCATGAGGGCAGGAGTGAACGCATATGCCCTGCACACTCCACAGGACAGCTCCTTTGTGAAATACCTGACACGAATTCTAGTCAGTTAAACCAATTCATAGAAATGTTGGTGGAAGGACCTTGAAGGTGCCCTTCCTTCCTCCATCTAGTCTAACGTCGTGTTTGGAGCAGGGCTATGAGCGGTTCTAGATCAGGTCAGCTGCACTTTTTATGTTTTTTTTTTTTTTTTTGTGGTTCTTAGTTTGTTTTTCTTAGCAAAATCCTAGAAAACTTACAAGGTTGATGCTGTTACAAATATCTGAAGTACGGCTGTGTTTCTCCATTAAAATAAAATTTGTAGAAGAAATACCACTTAAATTTTTGATGGCCTGTTGGCCAGGGACTTACAGAAAGTATATTGCAAGGGAAACATTCTTTAAACTCGTTCTAAATTATGGTCTTTTTCCTGAGATAGCCAACCATGTAACTAATACACATTACATTTCTATGACAGGAGACCTGTAAGTGGCTGTAGGCTCCCTTATCAAGTTCTAGTTCATGATTCACGCCAGCTCTGAGCAAACCAACCGTAGATGTTTGTGCACCCGCAGGCGAGCACACAGCAGCATTAGCTGCTTTCCTGCTCTGTAGGCTGCCTGGCTACTTAGCCTGCTGTTTAGAGAGTCCCAAACACCTGCACTAGGGATGTTTACTATTGATTCAGAGTAATCAACACATACTCTGCGCAGTCAGTCCTCAAATGGCTGAGAATTAGACTGCTTAGTTCTGATTTCCCTTAGAGAAAGATAAAAGTTAGGAAGTGCGGTTTGTCTCTGATGCCAAAGGAGATTTCTTCTTGGATGCCCAGAAATGCTGGTCATTCCAGAATGCCTGGTCTGCCTGATTTGCATGAACAATTGAGTAATTGTTTTTTAGCAGCCCCAGAGAATGTGGCTTATCCAAATAATTCACACTAAGTTGTTGGAGGACCTGAGAGGTGCTTAGCATGTCAGCCAGGGCTCAGTTGCTTGATTGCTGATTTGCTTTATTCTGTAATACTTCCATAGCGTGCAAATGCCAAGGAGGGAGTCTCCTCAGGATAAGAGTACCCTCAAACATGCATATCCTAGGGTGAATATTTAATCCAAATAAATTTTAACAGGCATCTGTGCAGTGAGTCACATGCTCTGAAGGTACCAAGAAGTGACATCTGATTTGACTTGACATAGTTGAGTTCCCTGCCACCCGCCTGTAACTGTTGCCTGAATGAAGTCTGCAACCTGTGCATGACCTGTACAGCGATGTGTTCCCCTGTAGGCCTGGTACACCCTACACTCGCTGGGGGGCAGTGCTGGTTGGTTCCTGCTCTGTTTATTTTTCAGTATCGATATTAGTGCAGAGACTCTAGTGGTGGTCACGTCATCAAGGTACAGACATAAGGCCGGGTCATGGTTTCAGGGTGGAGGAATAAGGGTGTGGGGAAGCAGTGGTACCCAAACAGGTTAGAGACACTCTTCCACATTTTTCCCAACAGTATGTACTTGGAGATGGAAGCTGGCCCTTTCTGATGAGTATTTTTGGTTCTCTGCATGGTTTCCTTCCACGATTTTTGAGAATCCATTTCCAAATATTTAGAAAAGTCTGTAGTGCACACAGCATATGAGCAGTGCCTTGGCTTGTGGCCACAGAAAATCCTGCCTCACGTAAAAGAGAAATGTTGAGGAGGTAAGGGATTAAAAACACACCACATCAGATCGTATGTGTGTTTGAGTGTGATAGTTATTAGATTTAGACAGTGAGAATGAAAGTAATGATTACAAATATTAAAAAAGGTTGAATAAATAGTTCCTTCTTTGCAACCAGTTGCTACTTCTAGGACGTGATTTAGCCACCAGAGTTGTCCTATGCAAAAAAAGCATATATTTTTTAGTATTAGAAGTCATAAAGGGTTTTAAATCTTTGACAGTTATATTTGGTAGCGTGGTGTATATATTTCCCAAGTTCCTAGATAGAATCTGCGTGGCACTGACAGGAGAGATGCTCTCAGTGGCAGCAGGTTTAATCCCAAGAGCGGGGATAGCGGCAGAAGATGCCGCGACCTGCCAAGATGCAGCTCTAGCACCAGATGGCAGAGCAGGACTGTCGCTGGGCGCCTGCCGCGTCTGCCTCCCGCTGCTGGCAGCTGACGCTGGCAATCTCCAGAGTGCCCTTCTGAAATCAGCTCTGTTTGAGGAACAATTTAGCTGTTCCTGGTGTGATTTCCATCTGCAGCGTGTGCTCCCTGCTCTGGCCAAACGCATCTCGCGTCTCCGCTATGTTCACAGACAGCCTACTGAGGTTTCCGCTACGGCTTTTCACTTGCACAGTGCCACCGGTGAACTAAGTACCGGGAACGGGGCAATATGTCTAATGGGGAAGAAGACTGTACAACAAAGGGTTGATGAGCAGTACTTGTGTCAGATCAGTATGTTGCCGTGTCAGTGAAGATAGTTCTTTCTATTTATTACTATATTAAAAAATAAGAGAAAAAAAAGGTAAAAAGAAGAAGAAAAGAATTTTTTTTTAGGAAAAAAAAAAAAAAAAAAAAAAAAGCACAAGGGCAGTAATCATCCCCAAAGGGATTATAACCTAAGCAGAAAAAAAAATAAAATGTGTGGGTCAGAAATACGCACTCATAAATTGCAAATATATGTACATAGTACTTATTTGTATAATGTCAAGTCTGTAATCATCTTTTCTTATGAGAAGGTGATGTCTGATCAAATTTGAATCAAGCACGTGGTGATGAGTCTTCAGTTTGCAATGGAAGAAAGAAGAGCTGTGGAGAGAAACAAGCGGAGAAGATGGCGGGAAAAGATGGATGTGCTGCAGGTTTGCTATGTGCAGTTATATAGGAGTTGAACCACATAAAGAGAGGCAGTGAGGTGGTTGACGAATGAAGACTGATTGAAATGAAGCCTGAAACCTGGAGGTTTGTTCAGTGGTTTCAGTACAGAAAGAAAATGTGAATGAGTAATCCTTTGACAAAGGATCAGATCATCTAGTACTTAATTTATTAGTTATTGTGGTCAGCATAACTTGATTTATTACAGTCTAAGTTTAAAGAAAATCAATGAGAGGGGAAGGTAAACTAGAAGTGCATAAAGAAACAGCAAAATCGATTGTACAAAGAGCTGGAACCAGAGAGAGCTGCCAACCCTGCCCTGATAACTAATGCGCAGGGAACGTCACAGCTGGTCTGTGCAAGGGTTAGTGACCAGCTGAGCCAACAAAGGGCTCGCGTGAGCAGCAGGTTGGTCGAGGCTGGGTTACGTGCAGCCTGCGGGCAGCCTGGTGCCGCGCACCGGTGTGGTTGTGCTGCAGAGCCCGTCCCGCAGCCGCAGGGCCACTAAAGAAAAGCAGCAGTGCCCCTGCAAGCAGAAGCAGGTTCGCTCCATAACGTTGTGAGTTTATCCACTCACATTGAGTGTTTCTGGCAAGGCTGTGGAGAGAGGCTGACCAGTATCGGTGACGGTGGCCACCACCTCGCGGTCCTCCCAGAACATCCTACCACAAGAGCACGTGGACTCGGGCCTGAGGCCATCTCTCCTAGCTGTAGTCGCCTGATCTGGTCTCTTAATTCCAGTCTCCCTTTTTGTCTTGTTTCAAAGATGTCTCTTGTAAAATCAAATGGCTTTGGGAAATCTCCTGCTTGCAGGGAAACTCCTCTGAAGGGCACCAAAGAGGAAATGAGCCTGTGCCCATAATGGATACGTAGAAACTCAGATTCAGTGCTAAGTCCAAGGGAGTGGTGCTGGTCACTCTGATGGAGCTACAGCTGCTGAATTTGCTGTTGCAGTGTGAGTCAAGTTCTGTTTAACAGACCCTGGCTGGGACGAAGACTCCTGGCTTGGACTGTTCCATCTGTGGCAAACTGATCCATGGGAGGCTCTCTGGATGAAGGGGAGCTGTGCCTGTCCTCACCCTGACCAGGTGTCCTCAACTGGGGGACACTGCGGCAGAGCCTCAGCGGGTAAGCGGGCTGGGAGGCTTAGCAGGGAACTGGGAACAGAGAATTCCCACGCTGGGAACTGCTGGGATTTCACATGGAGACAGGTCTCCCAGAGCTTGCTAGAAAGCAGGAAACTGCATATTTGGAGCAGGCCAGAGGAAGTGAGCTGCCTAGCAAAGACACGAGAGAGATTTGTTTGCAATTTGAAAATTGAAATTTTGTGTCATCTCATCTGTGTTCCTTTCTGAATTGAAAGTTCATAGTTCTCATTTTTGTTATAATCAAGAGTCAAATCCCTTTCCGTGTGTCACTGGTGGTGTACATTTTAAAGAAGTACAGGCAATTTACTTTTTGGCGCCAAGGGGTCAGAGTACTTGTTCCTATGATCTGAGTTCTGTGTATTTCATCTGACTGCTCTGCTCCTCTAGAAAAAAAACCTGGGACCTCCTTGGGAAGGCCGATATAATCAGTATTGGTTCCCACTCTTTGGGCTGTTAACAAACTCAAGGGTTTGTATTAAATTATTCTCCTGCAGAGAAGACATTGCGGCGTGCCCATACTGGACAAGGGACTGAAAGGGAACAAGTTGCAGCCACTGGCACCTCAACCAAACTTTGAAAATTAACCTGATCCTGTCATGGACTCTGAAATACATAATGGCAGTTTCAGTTCCTTCTCAGCCATACTGCCTTCTCCCAGGTATTCTTGGATTTTATCCGATCAGATTTCAAAAGCTGGCAATGATGAGAATTTGCTATATCATGGCTTTTGATTAAGATATCTCTGAATAGTGCTTCCCTGAGATGAATCTTTCAGAGTGTTCCGGCTGGAAGATGCCTGCTTTATCCCTAGCAAGACTGTGGTGCCATGGATGTCCATGCGGCAAGCTCAGGGTACTCAGGGTGAGAGCAACAAGCTCACTCTGCTAGCTTTAATATGACAGACTTCATTTCGATTCCCACATGGTCTCATCCTGACAGCCCAAGACCCTGTTAGAGCTTTGGAAGCCCTGTCCTGGGATACAAGCTACTTGCCCTTTCCATAGTAGCTCTTTCTGTTTCTTTGCATCGTAGTTTGTAAGCCAACCTCACCTAAGTACTCTCTTAATAAGAGTGTGGACATTATAGATGAGAAAGTTTCCACTCCAAAGACAAGGACCTGCTCCCATCTGTATGAGAGAAAAACTTGAGAGAAAATCCAACATACCGTCACCCTGCTGCGTTTTCAAGAGTTTCATGGAATGCAGCATCCATCAGGTGCTCCTGGACAGTCCTACTGATATCATATTTATGAGCGACCCCTTCTTTTTTTTTTTGGAAAACATCTTTTCCTTCTGGTTGGAGATACATGAAAAGGTAAGACTGACTTCCAAGTGACTATTTACTGAAGGATGAGTCCTCTTTCACAGGTAGCATTCCTTTCAAGCCACTGATAACCTTGACATTAAACTAATGTAAACATTTATGGCCGGGACAGTGGCATTGTGTATTAAGCAATCATATTGCAATACTGGGGCTTTAGAATATGGTGTTCCAATGACTTAGCAAAATGAATTAAGTTTTAGCAAGTTCTTGTCTGTCTTCAAATACTTAAGGCAAAGAAAAGCAAGTGTGGGTAATGAGAATCTGAGTGAAAAGATAACATCTCTTAGGAGCGGTTTTCTAATTGGTGCCAGATTTTGCTAAATATAATAGATACGCTTTTTTGCATATGAATATACCTGTTTGTTTTGGCACCAGGCTGTAAAGCTCACATTAATCCACATTAAACCTTCGAGTTTCAGATTATCAGATTATGGTGGCAGCATAAAAAAGTGCTACGTGAATACTTGCAACAGAAATTAAGAAATAAATCAGAATCACCTAATTGTTTTCACACAGCGTTTTGATTTCACCATGGCACCAGGTTCCTAAAGAGATAATGTGAGTTTCCTTTTTGCTGCTCTTAGCTGGAAGTCAATAGCAGGAATTTCTTTAGTTGTGAAGCCCTTTTTCTTTACTATGACCTGAGCAAGTGTTGCATTAACAAAACACACTTAACTATAACAGTACCTGGTTTTAACCTCGAATTATGTACTTAAAAGTTTCCATCCTGTATTCCCATATGAGGTGTGTCTATTATTGGCTAATGTACCTATAGTCAGGTATCTAGGTGAAGTCCTTTTAAGAGCAGCAGGATGCTGGAGCAGTGTGTATTGCAGAAAGTATGTAGAACTGGTTTGCACTATTTATTTAGCTGCTTACTGATCTGTTTTTCTCTATTGTCTTTCTTGTTCGTTGTATTTACCCTCAGAATACAGAGAGAGAGACCAAACATTCACCATCAATCACATATAGGGATTTGAAGGGTTTACCCTTTAGAGATGCACTGATAGTATATCCACCTGCCATTCTCAGCACAAAAGCTCCAATTTCAAGTGGTTATAATATGAAAGGGGCCTAGATTTGTTCAATATCCATATATTTCACTGTTGGGCCACATACACCTTCCTCACATGCGTGGTAGGATTGGTACTGTGCCAGTGGTATGCTTTGCCAAAATTATGTTCTGCATAGTATAAGTGTCTGTTAATCAAGTGCAATTGATTATAGCATGATAATTCAATCAGGGTTATTTCATTATAAACAAGTTTTTTTTCTGTGCATGCAGTAAGTGGAAGACTTTCTTTCCTGTTTGCTGTTAACATGATTACACAATTTCCACTGCCTCTTTTGCAATCTGTATCATCACATATTATGCCTAAAATAATACTTACATTATAATCATTGCCACATACCAGTAGATGTTACGAGAGAATTATACTTAATGTTTTACTGCTGTCACATTATCTCTCAAAATGTCGTGTTAGTGCTTCTTTTCTTGTAAACTGTATGGTGTTTTTCTTAGTCAAGAAATAGCCATGCTGTAACAGTTTGTTACCTGAGTAACTTATTACCCAGGCAATGTGTCATGCTAAAATAATTGCCAAAGGAAAAAATTCAGGCCACTTGTGAAAGGCTTGTAGTTTGCTTTCAAGCAGCTCCTGGTGAAGCAGCTCCCCGAGTGACATATTTCACAGAGATTAAGGTCAGAATAAACTGTTAGATCATCAAATCTAGCCCAATGCATATAAATAGTATTTAAATTTCACCCAGTGATGCTACGTATTAAGTTTTCATAGGACAAAACTGCCCTATTGTCTGATGCTTCACTAAGATTGACCCCACTCTCTATCCCTATCAAAAACACCCTTTCTCGTTTTCACCAGGCCCAACAAGTTGGACCTTGAACACCCTACATCTACTTACATACCGCAGAACAAAACAGGACCACGTAGAGCCGATTGGCCGTGATGGGGACACCACATAGCGCCTGGGTTTGCACCTGTCCTGAACATTACAGCTTCTGAGGTCCTAGGAAATAGTGCTTTTTGTTTGTTTATCTGCTTTTGAGTTCAAAGTGTCTGAAATATTTCAAGTGCTGTGTTGCAACCCATGAGGGAGGCAGTTTGACAATGTGACATGGACTGGGTGTGCTGCGTGCCGTCAGGAGTCACCTGAAGGATATGTAGGAGTGCCTGAGGGTGAAAAGTCTTCTGGGATAATGTTGGAGGACTGTGTAGGGTGGAGGAGCACAACCTGCACAGTTTGTTCTAATATCTGTTCGGAATGGTCCCTGCAGTCTCCTCTCTCCCCAGTTGGGCTCAGTAGTGTCTCATACTGGCCTAGCTGGCACAGACCAAAACCGTGACACACACTGAGAGTCACTACAGTGTTTTCGCTTGCTGTCTGGCCCTGTGGTACTTAGCAGTGTATCCGTAGCCTGGTAGGTAGTAACTGGGTCAGGTAAGAGTTCTGCTCTAGAGAGAGGGTTATTAAAGCTGGGATTAAGACCCAGACATGAGTGGGATCTATAGACTCAAACCCAGCAAGAAGCTCTGACACAATTTTTTCACCCTGGATTCGTGAGACCATGCAGAAATGGTAGACATACATGCAAGCTTTGTTGGTGGGGAGATTTTGTTTGTTTCTTTTGTTTTGTTTTGTTTTCTTTTTTGACTAACAATGGATTTCCCTCAAATAATGAGTTTTTTGACCATTAGAGATGGATAATTACTCAAAAATTCTGCCTTTTCTCCTCAGAAGCTTCGGGTGTTAAGGCACTAAAAGAAGGACTTCAGCTATGTAAACATCACAGGAAATTCCTCAAGTCTATATCAAACTGCTTGGCTGTAGTTAAGGAACCAGCTGGATATAGAATCCCCCAAAATTGCCAGAAAAAAAAAAAAAAAAAATGAAGTCACACTATATTGACGTAAAACTTAACGAACACAGTCATAGTTCACCCCCTGCTGGCGTTAAAATGGCTGACAACTTTTAAGATGGTCTTTTGAACCCAAAGAAATATCCCCTCAAGACAAAATTGAGGCAGGTGAGTTTGGAGAGGTCCGTTACTACAAGCACCCAAAATGACACCCTTCTTCCAAGAAAACAACTGTTCCTGCCAGAATGCGCAAGGAAGCTCCTGAAGACCTGTTATCGTCTCTTCCATCTGAGCTTCCTTCTGAGAGAGGCAAGGAGAAGAAGTAATTTGGAAGCCAATGGAGAAAGCCAGATGTCTGAAGAAGTAAGCCAATATTTTGCTGCATTTTGAACATATTTTTTATCATAACTAAAAAATTGTAAAGAAATCAGAAATTTGTATCGGATTAATTGTTTAGCATAATCAGGTTCACAGTTTTAATATATTTCCATCCTTGTAAATGGCACCTAAAGGCTCCACTTACCTAAGTTTACTGAAGGCAAAGGAACAGATAAAGGAAAATTCAAACTCACAGTTTATTAAGTTCATTTTTTTCCCACTAGTTTGGTTGAGCTAAAAGACTACATTTTCAGACTTTAGCTGAAAGGTAAAATAATACCTAAGTCATTGCCTAATTGATGCCAGTGATAAAATGTCCATTGGTTTCAGTGGGCCAAGGATTCATACAAAGTATTCTGATTTTCATTTATTTGTATTGCATTATGTGTTGAAAATCATGGAATAATAAGCCTGAAATCGTAGTTTTAAAAGTTGCACAAATGTGAAAAATCTCTGTCTCTCTGTATCTCTCTGGGACTATGCTTCAAAATTATATGTAAGATACATATCAACTTATCTTATGTCTAATATTTTTGGCATTTTTTTGAATTTTTGAGATATTATGAAGTCAAAAATAAAAGAGGAATATATAGTAAAAGTGCAGGATGATGCGAATTTCACCAAGTTGATAAGAGATCTTTCAGATATCTTAGGAGCATATCACATGCATTTGAGCAGGCAAATTAGACAAAATTTAATTTAGACAGGAAGTCACCATCTGCCTGTGCTTCTGAAAAGTGTGTGAAGCCATAGGATGTCAGCTATTTTGGCATGAGCGATTGTTTCCTTCCCAGTTTTCAAAGCTTTTTTAAATATCAGAGAGGGCAATCACTACAGAGAGGAATCAACATAAAGATGATTCCTGGTCTCTCTGCTTACAGATTCTGTATTTGTTCATTGTCTTTGGCTTTTCTAGAAAACCTTTGAACATTTATTTATTATTTCATGTATTTGTTATCTCTGGAAAGAGAAATGCACCTCCTGACTTTTCGTAGCCATTTGTGAGGGAGTCCTTTCAAATACCCTCCTTCCCACAGAGTATGGTCTGTCCCACAAAAAACTACATTATAGGATGCTCAGACCTTCAGTTTAGTATTTTAGTGATTAAGAAAAAAATAAATATTAATAAAATACATTTAGTCATTTCTGGCTTCAATATGTTGTTTTCACATCTGATGTCACATTAAGGTGCTAGTGACAAAAAAAGGCATTTTAGAATGATTCTAATCTTGCGGATATTGATGTTGCATCATTTAAATTCTGTTGGTATCTATCTCATTTACAACAGCATAAATCAGTATATGGAAGGATGTAACCAATCTCTGATTGCCAAAGAACAAAATGGAATTATGCAAAGAAGGAGGATGCAGTAAGTGCTGTTCTTTGGCTTCTCCTGCCATGGTATCGGAGCACCTTTTTTTTTTTCTTCAGGTCTATTTTTCAAGCAATTTTGGAGTATTTTCTTCCAATATGAACATTCCAACTTAATGGGATATATTTTTTATTAAGAAAGAAATAAACCAGAAGAGTACCTTCTGGGATGCTGGAAAGAAAAAAAAAAAAAAAGAAAGAAAGAAAGATCATATCATGAAAATGCTGTAATTCTGGTTATCACTGCTAGCAATGTTTTCTTTTTACTGAAATGCATTTCTTTCTGAGATTTTTTCATTTTAGTTAAATTTGAGGGAACACATTAACAGACAAGCCCAAACCAAACACAGTTCTCAGTTATTAAAAAATGAAAAAATACTTTGTTGCAGTGACTTTCAGTAAAACAATAACTATTTTGATGATTAAGCAAAGAGAACTAAATGAACCTGGAGAGAAGCCACTTCAAGTCAGTTCTGCTCATTAATGTATGTTGTAAAACTCTCCTGCTTCTTTTTCTTTTCGTCTTTACTTGCTCTTGTCTGTACTTCCTTTCCCAAGTGGAGTTTGCATTTCCTGGCTCACTGATTTATCTTTTGATGCAAATGAATAGAAATAGCTTTACTATAAATTGTTTACAATTCAGGAAATATTAATTAAGAATGATCTGGAAGACAAGGAAGAGAAAAGGAACAGAAAATATCGGTTGGCTGGTAGGGTTATGATTCGCTGATGAAATTCAAGCACTGGCTCTTGACGTCATGATGATGTACCAGCTGCCGGAGATTACGGGTTGTACGAGGTAGAAAAAAAATCCCCATGGGCAGTTGTTTCCTGGAACTAGTATGTAGTTTGCACCTGAACCCTGGCAAAAAGGAGTGGTTAATTTTTGTTTCTTTGACATTTCCGTTTGATCTTTGTTCTATTTACTGTGCATAAGAGGAAATTCAAGAAAGGATTGATTGCACCATAATGAAATTACCCTTAGGACAGTAGGAAAGCTGGGTATAGACTTGCGTCATGCTTTACCTGTTCACCACATGTCTATTACTCTTCCGTTTAGCTCCAAAAAACACTGCCATCATATTTATCTCAAAACATGACACATTTTAGCTTCCTGGATTACTTATCTGCTCAGTAGAATTCATCAGGAATATGCTAGTAGTTTGTTTATAAACTGAAAATAAATTAGTTTTTGAAAATATGTTAATTTGCATTGGACTTTCACTGAGGACCCTCAGAGAATGTGTAGTGATAAAACTCTCTACCTTGCTTACAGAAGACAGGATAAGAACAGGAGTAATCCCTAGGAAAACCACCTCCTATGTCTTTACTTGTAATTGTTCATACAAATTTATACTGTTCCAACTGATAAGCCTCTAAGTCAGCTTGATCTAGTACAGTGGAGAACAGACTAGAACCTGGATTTTTTGTGCCTTCAGAAAATATTCTGGTTTCTGGACTATACAGTGTTAAAACTGGTGGTAAAAAATGTTAGTTTAAAAAAGTTTTTAAATCCATTTGTATGTGGCACAGAAAACTTCTGTACCATCTCACAAAAAGAGCAGGAAACAAATTTTCTGTTATTTTTATTCTTTAGAGCTAGTTGCCATCAGAGAGCACTTGAAAAGCTGGCACTTTCCAAACACTATTCTAGAGTTTCTTGTTACTGTAAGAAAGTCAGAAGATAATCAGATATATTAATGGGGATTTTAGGGAGAAAAGTTGTGATTAAGGCTTGTACAATGCTCTAATCTCTTAACTTGGGCTTTCTTCCAATAATTTTATGGAAAAACATTATTGACATGATCTTTCTGAGCAACAGACTCAGAAACTAAAATACAGGATGAAGAATTTTGTTATTTTTGTGGATACACTTTTTTCATACCTTGTTCCTATTTTTTTTTTGCATGTCAAATATGAACTTGGGCCTATTCGCTGACTGCAGTGTTTCTAGTTAGAGGATTTTAAAAGCAGGCAGAGAGAGACAGGGAGGAAGGTTCTTCTTTTTCAACCATTTATTTGGTAGTTTATTGCTTCATATCTTCAGGAATAAGCTGTTCTCATTCAAACATTGAAATCTAATAAAAGCTGGATAAGTAGCAACGTAAATAGTTTTCTCGCTGCTTGCAGTGTAGCTTCTGCCCTAGAGACTGTGGCTGTCTCCTGTCATTGACAAGACTCCTTCTGCAATTAAGAAGCACCCACTTTTACATATACTGTCTTAAGGTGGAATATTCTTTGCCTAGAATTGAAGAAATGCAGACATTTGCGAATCTGTGATCTGAGTCGATGACAGCTTTTATCCAAGAATTTGCAGATCTAAATCTAGTAAAAAATGATAGAAACGGCTACTCTGGTTTACGTTAGCTCAAAGCAACTGTCAGGGTTTGTTCAATTAGCCAAGAACCGATTGCCCTTGTGAAGCATTATTGCCCATGCCCTTGCCCAGAAGCCAGAGCAGGAGGGAAAGACCAGGAGCTCCCAAGGAAGGAAAATTGTTTTATTGAGGCTAGAATATAGATTAAGGCAGGACCTCTGGCGGTTTGCTTTTGTGCTGTTTCCCATTGCAGTTTATGGTACAACATGTTTGACGGTAATTTCTGTTTACTCTTCACCGTTTGTACTTTTTTTTCTTCAAGAGTTATCCTCCGACGCACAGCCCCCACCAGCCACATTCAGGGTCGCTTCCTCAATCATAGTGAAGGCAAACTCTAGTTGTAGGAAAGGAAAGATTCATGAACAATTGTGCCTTGACTAAGCACTTGAGTTCCCAGAATTGACATAAATCAGAAAATACCTTATTTTGCTTCTCAGAAGAGGATTTGGAGCAAGAGAAAGTTGTCAGAAACTGAACAAAGAAATTAGATATTAGATGAGAAAGGAGCATGTCATGCACAGGAAGACTTGGCCAGGAGAGAGAGAAAATAATAAAGAGGGCTTGGTTCAGACAGGCACCTTTGCTTCTAAGCCTTTTTCATTTCTGTCTTGATCTCCTGAGAATAGGTTGAATTTGAGGTAACATACTGGAAATAATAAGCATCAACGAATAGTTTGAAATCTACAGATGAAAATTGAAATAATAATTCTTATAATAAATTGTAAGATTTCTATCATGTAATATCTAAAATTCACTACATAATGCTATGTAGTATTGAACTATTTATTTTAATATTGATTGTACTTGTAATACATGATTCCAATTATGTATTGTAACATGTAATACATATTAATTATTGTAAAATGCAAAATGTAGTAGTTGATATTGAAAATTATCATCTTAAACATAACAAGTGCCCTAGTCTGCATAAATATCTTAATATTGCGTAAATTGCAGACCATTTTACAAATTGATATTTTCAGAACTGAACATAGAAGAGCTCAGTAATAGTGAATTGGATACATTTATTAATCACCAGGATATAGATGAAAAGTTTAGTATCCACCATCTAACATGACACGTGGGCCAACACCAGCCTGCTGTAGGACTGGAAACTACTGCAGCTGTATCACTGCAGTGTGAAAACCGCAGCATGAGAATTTGTACCCAGACAAAAGGATCCGAAGATTCGAGTCCTTGGAGCTTCTGTCCTTACAGGCAGATACTCTTTTCATCTTCCGTGAGCTCAGCAAAAGTCCCCGTGGCTTCACCGAAGCTGCAGGGATGTGCTCACTTTTAGCAGAGTGTAGGAGATGGAGCTGAGCTGGAGTCTGTATCGGATCCTCTCAGAAACGAGGAAACACTTCTTAAGAAGCAGAAGCCCGAGGGTTATTTAGGTGTGTGTTTATTGATGCCAAAGGCAAGAAATGGGTATAAAAGAAAGTCATGGCATTGAGATAATGGTTTTATTGCCTATAAACTGTGATGTTTAACAAAGTTCTTTTTGTTTGTGCTTCAATATATAAATGTTATGTTTTTTTGTTAACTCTGTTACATGAATATATATTGGACAATAGCTAACAAGAATGTTATTATATTCTTTAGCAAAATCTGCTGATCCCACAAGAAGGAACAATTGAGTATTCTTCCAGTATCTTAAATAAAAACTTATATAAATAATAAATAATAATAAGTAATAATAATAATAAAATAGAATTTTCCATCTAGTAATAGCTTTATTTGCAAAGCTGTTACCAGAGTGCTACAGGAACATGGGATAGAATAAAATTCTATATTTATATAAAGTAGACATGTCTTTCTCTTATTATGTGAAGACAGCAAAAAAGATTTGGCTTAAAATGGAACAGTTTTACTTGCATGATAATTTTAACCATGAAGTGAGAAATTCCTGAAAATAATCTCTCTATATATTTTTTATATGTTTATTGAAATCTCATGGTGTTCAAGAATTTAATTTCAAAATGAAAGTTTGAAAGCTCCTCGACAATATGACCTAATGATATATATCTGCAGATAATTCCATCTTTCAGATTTGTTGTTCATGAAATGTAGCATCCATAAAGAGCAGAATGCATAAAATTCATAAGGAACTATGAATTAAGACATATTAATGCTATTAAGACATGGTCAGTCTTGGAGGGAGACTAAGTCTGTTGTGGAATTGAGTATGCCGTAGCACAGCTATAAAAAGATGAAGTGTGATACATTCACTCTTAATGTCTGTGTCTCTCAACAGTTGAGTATTTTGTTTTCCTATCTTAATGTCCTCACAACAAAATAAAAAGATATGATCTCAGTTACTCTCCCTGCTTTTAGTACTCTGACATTAAAGGAGTGAAAATTTATTTATTAATAATTGATCCTTGATAATTAATGCTATGCTTACTGATATTTAATTATCACTTTTCAAACTACTATCATTAATAAATTATTATATTTTCTTCTTTTGACTCCAAAATGTGTGATCTATCTCTTAAAATGAAGATTTTTGTGTATATATATAAAAAAAAAATTGTGAAAGCCACTCATCAGAACTATTTTCTTCTAAGTTAATGCAGTTAATTTTTATCACACCTAATGGTATGCTATGGAAATGAATGGTATGCTAATGAAATGGATTTATTTCTTCAATATTTCTTCAGATTTTCTTTGAATGTAGATTATGACAGATAATTTTTTTTTCCTTAAAAATAGAAATTATAGGTGGTGTGGATTGTATGGCTTGTGAACTTTTTCTCATGTTTAGAAAATGCTCAAATTGTACTCCTGCTGGAACAGGCAGCCCACTGTAATTGTTTATGAATTTTAGACAGCTGTAGTAATGTCCAACCCACTAACCACAATAGTAGGTTGTTTCTATTTTCTGAACCATATCTGAGACTGAAGTTATCCATTATATAATGACTGACAATTAAGAATGGTTGCATCTCTAGTAAACGTGTTTCTCTATGTCTTTATAAATGCCAAGTCCCACTAACCAGTTCTGATTCCAGCAGGCTGATGTGGTTACAAAACTAATTTGCTAGTTTCTAGTGCATCACATTTATGGATAAAGCAAAGGAAACTTTCCAATTCTGATTAATAGCGAAGTACAAAAAAACAGGTCACGTGGATTGTGTAGATGAGAAGTGCATTTAAAGAATGCACAAACTCTATAGTACAAACAGAAAGATGAAATGAAGAGAAAAATGACTGTGATTTACTCAGAGGTGGAAGCAATGTGCATAAGCTAAAAGCAGAGAAGTGAAGGCATTCTGGGAATCTAGCAGATATGTGCTGGCATCATCTTCCTCACTCTTCCTACTCCAGCTCTGTGACTAAGGGTAAAAACAGACGTCATGCTACTCTGCATCTTCGATACCTGTATCTTGGGAGAAGATCTCTCCTTAGAGCAGAAAATTGCCCTTCATGGTAAAAAAAAAAAAAAAGGCCCCTGCCTCTGAGGGAAATCAAAGGAAGAAAGTGCTGTTGGTGCTGTGAAAGGAAGGTAAAGGAGGGGACACAAGAGCCTGAGAAACAATGCCAAGGAGTTTCTAGACGCTCTGGGTTGTACAAACACTAACCCTCCTCGTGGACCTGCCAAGCTGTATCACTTTCAGATGAGCCAGGAGAAATCCAACATACACAAACCAGAGGAGGAGGATTTGAACAGACTCCGAATCTGTGTTGCTCTTTCCGCGATGCATGAAGAGGTCGTGCTGCTCTCTTACAGCACCAGGGGACTGTCTTCTCAACAGAGGGATGTCAGAGAGGTCTTTAATCATAGCAAGGGTTTATCCTGGACTGTATTTCCCATTTAATCAATTATTTCTTCATCTGAGGATCATATCTCTTCCTTTGGTCATCACTTCTCTATTTTCTCACACACTGCACAGGAGTAGAGGGGAAGAAAGGGGAGGGAAAAAAGAAAAAGGAAAAGAAAAGGGAGAGAAAAAGGAAAGGAAGGATGTTAAAGTGGTGCTAGATGTAGTTAGATTAGAAATAGAAAACTAAAAAAAAAAAAATCATATAAAAGAGTGCAAGACAAATAACCATCTAATTGAATAAGCTATATAATTGCAAGCAGGTAACCAGGAATAGGTTAACTTTAGGGTGGGAAGAGATCTTGGCTTTCTTTCTGTGAACTGCCCCCTCTCATCAGCTATGTAGTCAAAATAATCTCTGTCTGATACAAAAACAATTTTTGATTTTTATCCCGCCCCAGCTTTCAGGCCGTTGTCTGAACCCTTATCACAAGCCATATTTACAAGCTGTACCAATAACTGGCTTTATCTGCAGTGTAGCCAGTGTACAAAATGAAGCAGAAATAAAACATTATTTAAGGTCACAGAAGCCATGTGGCATTTATAATTTGGCACAGAGGTCTCAAGCACTATAAAATCTATTAGAGCTGCAAACTGTAATTTTCAATTTCCTTCTGCCAAAATGAGACATTTTAAAGAGAACTAGTTTAGGCCTATCCAAAAAAAACAATTAATTCTTGAATGATTTTTTAAGTTGATTAGCCGAAGCTCCTCAAACAACTGATCTACCCATGGTTATAGAGCTGCTGAAAAGAATTTTGCTTCAGGATTTAAAGCAAACATGATCAGCAGACCACTAGGCTATTACCAACTAGTTTTGGGCATATCATATGTGATACAGAAACTGAAGTATGTTACCAAAAGCTGTCTGTATTATAAAATTGTTTATCGGACAATCATAGAACAATTTAGGTGGGAAGGGACCTCTGGGTTCTTCTGTGGAAGCTTCTTAGAGTAGCAATGCAGAGTTAATGTCAATGTCAAGTCAAGTTGCTTGTGCTTTTCCAGAAACTAGTTCCTGTGTTTCACTACCTTCACGTGAAGATTTTTTTTTCCTTATGTTCATTCCCCTTCTGCATCTGGTGACCATCGCGTCCGAGAAACTTTTGACTCTGTCTTCTCTATAACCTTCCCTTTGGGAAGTGGAAGAGAGCAACAGTTTGTACCTGAGCCTCCTCTGCCAGCCTGCACAAGCCTGCAGGTGCCACAGCCTCTGCTTGTATATTATGTGCCCCGACCCTCTGGCAGCTTAATGGGCCTCTGCTGAACTCCTACCAGGTTGCCCATCTCTCTCTTGTCTCAGGGGACCCAATTCTATCCAGAGGCAACATCACAAGTGCCAAGCTGTGATCCATTATCACTTCCCTTGACTTTCAGCCCAGTGTGCTTTTAGCCTTTACTCTGTGATTACCATTTAATACCAATTATCTGATCGTATGGAAATCACTTAGAATATTAAAGAATTAATCTCTGTTATTGAAAGTATGTCAGAACCATATTTTTTCTTCTAGAGTCTAATTTGGAAACTAAATTATGTGAGTTTAAAGATCTCCTTTCACATTCTACAGTAGCTAAATCCCTACCATAGACCAGTGCTGAAATCTAAGACATAAGCACCTCTAAAAGCATACAGGATTGGATTAACATATTTCTACAAAAATCACCAAGAATTTTTTAATGTTTATTTTGGCCTAATTTTCATGTGACAATTTTCAAAGAACTTCTAAAAATACCAAATAAACTGCAATTTTTTCCATTGACTTTACTTTAGATGGAATATTATTTGTGTTATATTTTAACTTACTTTCAAGGGTGATAGCCACGAAATAATGCTCAAGGAAATTGGTCCACTTGTCCCATCAACTACTAGGTGCAAAACATCCTCCCAGGTTGCAGTTAGGAATTTGTCTCCTATCAGGAGCGCTGGAGCAGAGGGAATGCAGCTGGGCCACTTTGCTTAATTAGTCAGTTGTCTGAATTTAGGATGCATTGACGCTCCTAGGATGAGTAGCATAAAAGAGAGTTGGCAGTGCTCAAGAGGAAAGGGTGAAGATTTGTTGGAAGTGTGTGTAAGAGAATAAATTTCAGCCTGAACTGAGAATGCAGTAAGTAGAAGTCTATATCTAATCAAACAGACGCTTTTTTCCCTCATGTTTGTGTATTTTCTTATAGGCTGAGTTGTTAAATTTGGGCACATTGTCATAGTATGTTAAAAGAAGAGTTTAGGGAGCTAATGATGAGTGTGTACTGTGTGCCCTTTGGTGCAGTGTGCTGGCATAGGTTGCAATCTGTTTAAGCTCAGATGAATAGACTCTTCTCATGCTGACCGATACTGTCATCTTATAGTCCCTTATCTGTCTCCATGTTTATATTTTGTCTTGTATTTCAAGCAAGGGTTGAATTTATCATGTGTGAAATATTTTAAATATATCTACTACAATTGTACTACATGAGATTCTAGGTCTTCCTTCTATTTAACATGCCAATCTACATGCATGTTAGCATCTGTTATTCAGCACAAATCCCTCAGTACATGGTTTCTGTGTTGAAAAAGAAAATTTGCTAAAAAAAGGTAAACAAAATGCTTTTCTTTGTAATACACTTTAAAACCATAGTATGTTTCTCATGTACCTTTTATATATATATATATATATATAATTTGACCTGCTTACAGCATTTGCACAATTTCAAAGAACAGGCTTTACTCTTGAATAGCTTTCTAGTTGCTGATCTGCTGTATAACTGACACTGTGGTTGTTTGCATTAGCAGTAAGTGGCCCAGAAGCCACATTCTTCCAGAGAGAGAATTAACCACAATTTCTTTTTCAATAAAAATTAGCATTTATCATAAAATCCCAATGGCCTATCTTTATTTTACAAAATTATTGTCACATGTGATTAATAATGGTGTGTATTTATTAGCATGATCTGCTTACTAGAATTCCTGGGAGTGGTACCCCTCTCTTTAACATATTTTTAGTAAGATCAGCAAGGGCTGGCAGAATAGGAAGTTCTCATGTAAGTCTAAACTCCGTTTAGTTTAGTTGGAGATGGGCTCCCTCAGAAGTAGATTAAAGCAATAACCAATGTCAGTACTAACAAACAGGTGCAAGATGTCTGTTACAATAATATTACACTAGGAAATACGACTTTTTTATAATTTCAAATACGTGTTGGTGTATAGTTCACATAGTT
The DNA here is from genome assembly GCA_013398735.1 of Nothocercus julius. Classification (NCBI taxonomy): domain Eukaryota; kingdom Metazoa; phylum Chordata; class Aves; order Tinamiformes; family Tinamidae; genus Nothocercus; species Nothocercus julius. The sequence goes on along the minus strand of VZSV01000009.1, from coordinate 6,300,012 downwards.
CTTAATATACAAAAGAAACTGAGATAATTTAAAAAACAAGGTCATAAATTGTTCAATACATAGATGTTGTACACTGAGGCTGAGTTTATTTATCTTCTACACTTTCTCATTTTGCCTATGAATGCATAGTGATTTTGTGTGTACGGTTTGTTTTGGTACTGTGTTCACATAAAGCCTTGTATATATGAATCCATGTAATTCATAATCAACAAAACTGTACTCCTTGTTCTGTGCTCCAAGATGAAATATGGCTTGTTCTCATTCAGCATAAAGTTCATATAGATTTAGAAAAAAAAAATGCATATGAAAATAAGGCTATAGAGTTAGGCTACATATATTCCTTAGCGACTACTGAAATCCACCAAATTTCTTTCATTATTTCAATAGGTAAACCATCAGGATTTCAGTGCCTGGATTAAACTCTCATGTGTTTCCACAGAGAAGCCTTTCTGTTATTGGAGACATCAGTGAATGTCAGCACCGCATCTGTTCGGATCCAAGATTAATCAGTGGGTTGAACGCTTGTACATTGTATTCAGCTCTGATCCTTCCAGGCTATATTTAAGCTCAGTTTAACCTGATCAGAGCGGACTTAACATCCTTTGATGCCTGTCCTGCTAGCTCAACATTTGCAGTGTCTCATCTTGTTAGTGTAACTGGTTTCATAAGAAAAATCTTCTTGAGGCTTACTGCAGTGTAGCCCGTGCACAGCCTTTTTTTCCTATTTGAAGTTACTTCTACACTCAGTGTAGGCTCCTACATTCAGGATAGTGCTGAGATTCCCATACTAGCTCAGTAAGCGGTATAAACCCACAGGACAAGGGAAAGGTCCGGTCTCCGTGTCTTGCTTTGTGCTTGGCCCTTCCTCTCAGCGCAGCTCTCGGCTTTGCTTTGGTGCACTGATGTGACTAAAACTGCTTCTTGTGTCCGAGCCAGTTGGAGATCTGCACTCTAATCTCCTGCAAATCCAGCTCCAGGCTGGAATGATGATCAAACTGTGGCTGTGGATTAACAGGATTAAATGGGGTTTTATTTGGCATATTAGGCTTATTTTCATACCGGATTTAGATGAAGTTGGAACATTCAAAATTGATCTCATAAAAGCTCAGCTAACTTTGTTTTTAAGCTCAGTTGTCCAAACCTCACATCCCTAAGCTCAGGAGGCAGCTTCCTCTAGATCCTGACTGCTTTTGCACTAGCCCAAATGCTCAGTTTGGACTAAGCTATCCAGCGGTCACCATCATTGGACAGATGGAGAAATGGTGGCAATCAGGAATCTCCTCTGAGCATGCCGAGAGGCTCTTCCAAGCAGATATGTTCCCTGCATGCCTAAGGCAGCAAATAGAGGCAGACTTGCCAAAAGGTGGCAGCTGTGTCCATGCGGCTGGAGAAGCGGCTCTCTGTGACAGCTAAATAGCCCAAACGCCCTCTTCACTCTAACGGCCTTCAAAGGTGCTGCCACCCCTTGGTGTTTCCCAAGCAGACAGATGTGGTAAGGTAGCTCCTGTATAAAAGGAGGATGTCCTAAAGAGGACAGGGCCAGATTCTTTTCATTGGTGCCCAGTGACAGAACAAGAGGTCATGATCACAAGCAGGAACACAGGAAGTTCTGTCTAAGCATGAGGAAAAACTTTTTTACTGAGAGTGACTGAGCACTGGAAGAAACTGCCCAGAGAAAACGTGGAGTCTCCATCCTTGGAGATGTTCACAAGCCGCCTGGACAGGGTCCTAGGCAACCTGCTGTAGCTGATCCTGCTTGAGCAGAGGAGTTTGGCTAGACAATCTCTAAAATTTCCTTCCAACTTCAACCATTCTGCGATATTCATCTGTTCCCACAAAGAAAGGTTACTTGGCCCTGCTCTTGCAGGAGGATCTGAGCTGCAGATTGCTAAAGCAGTAAGAATGAGGTGATTTTAAAAAAACAAACCACACCACTGTCTGCAGGACATGTTATATTGCATACACATCTTGAAATACCTTCATAATTCTGATACACTAAATCCTCAGCAAAATCTTCATGGCTGAGCCAGTCTGGAAAACTTGCACAAGTGTTCAATATTTGCTGCAAAATCTCATATGTGTTTTAGAATAATTGTTCATTGTAGAGGTTCTAGTGGGATGAGAGGTAACTGTGACAAGTAATTAACTTGCACTTGTCCTCTTCTTTTGTTTCTTATAGTCACTTTTTTTCTCCATTCAAAATGTCTTGAACTCTCTGCCAAGAAATTGTATTTGTCTATTGGATAGCGAAGCAGAATGCTAGTCCTGGGCTTCTAGTCACTATTGTGTAAATATTGATAATATTTACAGTCATAATGACTCTTTGGGAAATGGTGTATCACCCGTAAGTGTTACTGGCATTGCTATTGCTATTATAGTCTTGGGCTTAAGCCAGAAGATCTTGCAGATGTTGGAGGAAGCATACTTGGACCCTTAAGTGAAGCACTAATGTATGCACAGCAATATATTCGCTATCAAAGCAGTCTGTGGTGATTTTTGGCTGCATTGCACTGAGTCTGTGGAGGTTGCTAATCTCTGAAACAGTTGTGAGTCCAAAGTTGAGCTGCAGTTAAGTTCAAACAGGGAGATACAGTGATCTAAAGAGCTGAAAAATAAAAATATTTAGATTCTGTAGTTATCTTTAAATTTATTTGATAGCATGCATATGATTGAAGCTGTAAAAACAATCCTGTAAATACTGAGCTTATTACTTTTCCAGAACTCTCGAAGATAAAATATATAAATATAAAGTTGGATCTTTCAACAAGCACCAATTTTGTATCAATAGGAAGCTGGCTTTTTTTCATTTGCCCTAAACACTCTTGCCTCTAAGACAGGTGCTATTTTCTTTTGCTGCAGGAAAAAAAAAAAAAAAAGAAAAGAAAGGGTTAATGAAACAAAGCAAACCCTGAATAAACACATGCTTTGTCTAGAGACTTACCACACAGAGCTTTGTTATTTCATCTTTATTCTAGTACACAGAACATTCTAACACACTCTAATATCTGCTTGATATTACGGCAACAGGATGATTTTGATGTACTTTTGCTTTTCCATTCCCCATCTGTTTCTTCAGTACCACTCAGCTTGTTCAGAAAACCGGGGTTTCCAGAGAATCCCTCCTGCAAGAGGGACGGAGAGGATGTGCTGGGCAGAGAAAGGCTTCTCTTGGTGCAGCGCGAAGCACCTCTCCTGGCGCGCCTGCTTCCCGCACCCCGGAGGGACGCAGGGAGCCCTTACGCAGCAACTTCCCGCCGCTTGGGCGGGCAGGCTCTCCTCCCCACCTCCATCCGCGAGGCGCTCGCTTAAATCCCTCGCAAACATAGGGGTTGGCAGGGTTTGTAGCACTGTCCCGAGTCCTCTCTGCCGGCCGGCAGCAAAGACAGGGGCTCCTCACCTTCTCGGCGCGTCCCCCGTGTGCCAGCGCAGCGGAGGATGCGCAGCAGCCGCTGAGCCGCAACAGGTTTGTTTTTAAAGGGAAATCTTGTGATTCTGAGAGAAGCCTCGGTGTGTAATCCCGCAGGTTTTTCCTTTGGTAAGCATGATCTGGAGCCTGTGTCTTCCTCAGGGGCTGCACGTTATCTAATGCTTTCTTTAATCATAGTAACTATAGATTAATCCTATGCTAACTTGCCAAGTGGCTCTACTGCAAACTGCTTCTGCCCTCAAGGGCAGCAGGGTGCTTGTTATGAGGAGAAAAATAATAAAAAAAAAACATGGAGAGTTTCAGCTCCTTAGCAGAAATTTTGACTGGAGGTAATCTTAGGTTGTTCTATAAGTAATCATGAGGAAATAATTTTAGAGTACAAAGAGATGAAGAGAACAAAAGGAGGTAGGTATGGTAGTTTCTCAGAGTAAGCAGGGATGTGTATTGAAACTTCAAAGAGACAGATGGGGACTCTTGTATCCTTACATATTAGCATTCAAGTTCAGCAATTTGTACAGGTTAAAGGAAATCTCTCCATCTGATCATATGGGTTTAGATAAAAACAAAAAAATTAAATGTTATAAAGGGTGTTTTATTAAGTGGAAGGCAGGAGAGCAAGGTAGGGAAATCTTTGCATCATATAGCATATATACTTATGTATATGCATATACATATATATCATCATAGATAAATTAAGAGATTTCTTATTCAAGGGGTCTAGTTCTGTGTTATATGATGGGGGAAAAGATTTTTTAGATTTAAGCTGTTTTCCAGAAAATCACAGAAAATCTTTCACACTGAAGGCTTCAGTTGAGGTCCTGATCTTGTATCTCATTTTATACATTATCCTTTAAGTTCTAAAACAGAAGACAAACAGAAAAAGAAAAAAGCAGAAAGTGCCTCTTTGCTTAGACAACAGTGTGAAAAACAAGAAAAAATTACAAATTCCCTGATCTGTGTCAAGCAGATCAGAAAAACAAAGCTCTCTCTTTTAATAATCTGTGGTATTAATCGATTTGGAGTAGATTTTCACTTAGTTTTCTAAAAGGAAAAATATCACAAGGCCTATAGAAAACCTTCCTTCTCCAAGGGCTTTTTGAAGATCCCTCTTCTAAGACAGGAGAGCAACAACTGCCAAAATCCAGGATAGCGGCAGTACGGTTGTTTTTCAGCTCACTTTGAACTTTGCTTCTATGTGTTTATTCAGAAGTAGTCTTGTCTGTGCCCAGTGTTTTGGAGTGCTGCATAAGAGCTCAATCCCTAGACTTCTTTATTGGGGAATAGCTAAAATATCCACACACACTCAGTTATAAAGTGCAAATTCTGAGGGCGCAAAGCTGGAAGTCAGGGTGGCAGAGACCTCCCCTTCAGCACTAAGTCCTCTTGTAAGTGTCCTGTAAGTACTGCTTACATGGCAGACAACCACAATGGAAGGATTTTACCATAATATAAGAGGTTGACTGAAATGCCTATAAAATCCAAAAGTTTCCCTTAATCTCCAGTATCTGAGGTGATCCGTTTGCCTTGCTCAGTACCAGCAGCAAAGAACTAGAGAGACAGAGGTTCTCAGTTTCTGCATATAGCCCTGTTCTCCTCAACTCATCGGAGCTGAAAACCTCCCAGTCTCCTAGACTAGACAGTATTAGCTCTCTCCCTATGAGCTCCTGCTTGCTCTCACCAACCTCACATTTGCCATTCACCCCTTTCTTTCCTTTGCATCCTGCAGCACAGTTTTGGTCCTCAACTCATGGATAAGATTTTCTCCATCTTGTCTGTTCTAGTGGCAAAGGGGCAAGGTGAGAAGAGGAAAGGAGATATAAAGATGAAATAAAAAGACAGAAAAAAATCTGCTTTTTAATTCTGGTTATCTGTTGTTTATTTGCTTGTTTGTTTGTTTGTTTGTTTTTTAACTCACAAATTGCATTGATCTGAAGCATGAGGTGGTCTACCATATTCAAAGCCAGATCCTAACCTCCCAGTTATTTCTCTGTACCTCAGGGATATATTAATATGATATAATATCATGGTGTAGTAATAAAAAAACACACTCTAGTTTTTGAAAATGTAGTTCAAATCTCTGAAGTTTAATATTCTTTCCTTTGGAACAAAAACACAGTCATATGCAAAGTATATTCCTTATGACTGTCTGGCATTATGCTGTAAACCTCTTGCAAAGAATCTCACTTTGTTGCTGACAAGCCAAACATCTGATGAAACTGGCACAGGAATGAGAAAGAGACAAGTGGACAAAACATTGAAGCCAAGGGGCTTATTTTGCCTCTCTCCACCTCCACTGAAATAAAAGAAATCTATCAAGGGCCACAACGCTTTTTCACGGCTCTTTGTTAGCACATTGTTCCTCATTCCTAACCCTGCAGTTACACTCGACATGACAATGTGTCTTTTAACTCTTCCGACACTTTTACTGGAAGGAAATTTCATGGACAAATATTCAGGGCAATGAATAGAAGTTGAAGTACTAGAGACCTGTTTAACTGGGGAGTTGTCAAAACAGATTACCACAATTACAGAAAGGTCTTCAGTTCCATGATGGAGTTTGGAAAGTTTGCCCAAGGTAGAGGGTTTTCTGTAGTGATGCAACAACCATGTATTGCTGAAGTATAAATGGAAAAATAAATAGGGAATATTGGAAGATACCTCAATTCCCAATTAAGAAAGGCTTCAGGTTCTATAATTGGAGACTATTCTAATATTAATATTTTGGAAGCTTTTGGAAAAAAAAGCCTTTTTAAAAAGGATTAACATGATTTACTGGAGCATTTGAGCAAGTGAAGCTGATGGTATGATGTGTTCTGTGTATTTCCCGAACATTTTGAAGGGGCTGGTATCCATCCCAATGCTTTGGCTGTTATGGGAGCTGAATGGCTCCATCTTATGCAAAAACACCTAAAAATAGGAGTTTTTGCTCACCCTTGAAAAGGAGGGACTGCAGTTAAAAAATGTTTTGTCTTCTGAGCTGTCAGCTTTTCAAGTAAGTGCACACAAGAAAGAACATGTGCCATAGAGAGGAGGAAGAAAGTCACAGTCAGATTACTCCCACTTTCAGTTTAAGGGAAAAGAAGTTAAGCAATAAGTGACTAAAATTTTGAGGACTTGTTCTCTATCTCTGCAGTTGTTTGAGACTGTCACTTTATCCCTTTCACTGCTCGTAACTGCGCACTCCCTGTTCACCTCTCTAATCTCATAATGTTTCCTTTGCAACATGGTTAGAAGAGCAATTTGCATTGGGAGTTGAGATAACTTCAGAGTAGACCTGAGGGTGAATTAGGGCAGTTTGGTTGTTCAGTGTCCAATTGCAGTCTGATTCCTCTCCAGATTGCCTTCCGCATCAAACAAATTGCAATGGAGAAGTATAGTTGTGAGGAATAATACTGTGTATAATCTGCTGTCTCAAAAACCTTAGGTCAATCAGAGAAACTTGTGTAACACAGACAAGTCTTGATTTGGCCAGAGAGGGCTGTGGCTTCTGTGGAACGATATGTACAGGCATGAGTCAGAACAAGGATGTGTATGGAAATGTACGGAAGTCGAACCTCATATTTGGGTTATCTTCTGCTTGGCATTTCCTATCCCACAGAAGGTATTATGCTCTACTCAATATAGGTCAGAAAAGAGGTCACTTAAAGAGGTCTCACTGCCACAGGGTCTGGTATGATGAACAGCATCATTAAGTGTTGCTGTGGATTTCAGGGTGAAATGTGAGCACAACTTAACATCCCTAGAAAGAGATAAAGAACAGCACATAAGCACATATTATACTCATTTCATGTAGAAATATGTCTAAATTATTTATACGTACAAAAAAAAAAAAAAAAAAGGATTTGAACAGTTAAAACTAGGGGTTTGAGTGCAATTCAGTCTGGGATAATTGCAGACAGCAGGATGCTGTAGTAATGGTTTGCACCTAGAAGGAAACAAACATGAATCAGAATGATGAAATGACAAACCAGGTCACAAGGACGTGGAGACTTCAGGGTGTAGTTAGGCTAAGAACCTGAACGGAGCCTCAGATAGATGGCATCATGTCCTAGTGCTGTAGAGATCCGAAGTAAGATAAGACAAGGAGAGCCATTTAAGGAACCTCAGGAACGGATTCTGTGCCTTTAGATATGGGGCTGGAGAGGTAGAATGGGAGAACTATGGTAAACAACAGGAAGAAAAAAAAAAAAAAACTGCAGGAAACTGTGTGGAGGAAAGCCATAAAATCTTCCAAAATTTCTGTTTTAAAAGAGAAGTGTGAAGACCTTCAGATTTGCAGGATTATGCTACCTTACTACTCTGAGAAGTTCTGAGGACATACTGGCCTGAAGAAATCTTCCTATATTGTATCAAACAAGAGTGCTGAACTGTTTTAAAAAGGTACATGTATGCAGAGTATTCAGTTAAAGTAATGCATATGCATACATGCCTGCCCTATGCATAAGCAACTAAATGGCAAGTACCATGGTGAGAGAGAACACAGTATGGCATCATTTTGCATCCTTTCAGACAATAAATATTCATAAAAGAGTAACAGAGGCTTCATTCAAAGCTTGACCATCCTCTTCTGGCGTGTTTGATAGCTATTTCTTAGGCTAGAAGCTGCCTACCTACCTTATAACAGTAATTGCACAAGCTAGTTTTTAACCACTTCTGCTTCCCTGGATTATGCTTTTGCAACCTAATGAAACAACTGGGCTAGCTGCCAGATTCTACAAGCTGTCTGAGAATTGATCTCTCTTCTTTTAGAAAAGAAGGGGCATTTTTTTAGGACTATGCTGACAATAGGCCACCTCTGTAGCTCTCTTGCACCTGTCCCTGACAGCACTGCAGCACTTTGGGAAAGGTGGAGAATCTTTAACAAAACAGACGTTTCCTTCATGAAGCATTTGTTCTTTAAAATAAACACAACAAAGCCCTGTTGGTAGGGCAGAAACCTAAGGCTAGGCTGTTAGACTGCAGCTGCTGAGGGGTGATTTCTCTGGGCACAGTGGAAAACTATGGTGCAACCACAGCGGTGTTTTCCTTTGGCCTAGGGCAACCCAAGACTGTTTTGCGGCTTGCAAAGTGGGGAAGTCTTGGAGCATGTCAACCTGCCTGCGTTTAGATTAAGCTAACCTGAAAAATGTTCTCTAGGAAGCCATCTAATACACTCTAATTGATGCTGACCATTCAGTCCACAGCAGCGACCTAAATATCCTTCTCTTCCCCCTATTCTCCTCCCTCACCAGACTGATTTTTGGTCAGGCCTTCTGCATTAGCTGTTTTGTTCCTTGGTTACACTCCTATTGTGCTACATGTGCTTATGCCTAACATAAATGGCTGTAGCCTTAGCCACTGGAATAGTTCTGCTGTCATCTACTTTAAAATCTAATGGTGCTATAAGAAACCGATACCCTTTTGGTGCACAAATATACACGTAAACCAATTCTGCATAGTTCTTGTGTTGTGAGACATCAGACATCTATTCCTAAACTAAGGAGACTTTAGAATATTTAGTCTCACACAGCAGTATTTATCACTATTTCTCTCTTCTCCACACCTTTTCTAGCTCCTGAATAAATCTTTGAGAGGGGATATCCATAATAGAACATACTGCTGGCTACCATCTGGATTCTTAGTAACTCTCTTCTTAAGAATCCTTATAATGTTTTGCTGGATTTGTCTGCCACAGGGCACTGAACTGGTACGTCCCTGGGACTATCCGCAATGATTTCAACATCGTAATTTAGAATAGCTAATTTGGAACCCCGTATTGCACATCTATTAATATTTTCTTTTGTGCATGCATTATTCTGCATGTATGAATGCTCCTTTCATCTGTCACTGAAACCAGAGTGTCTTTCTGTGACTCTGCAGTCAGCTTTAGATTGAACTGTCCCGAGTCCACTGCCTTCCCACACCTGGACTCTTTTTGAAAAAAAGTTCCAAGATATAATGAGCTATCCAAGTCCCAGGTAATGCTGGTATTGTCCACTGCTTTAACTTCAACATTTGATGGAACTGATTTTATCCAGGAATAATTAAATTCAGCAGTATAACCAATGACCAGTTTAACATGGCATTTCAGCACTTGTATAACTCTTACGTGTGCTTAAGATGGCATATTCTTGCATCTTATACTGGAACAGTAAACTACCCATCACAGACATGCCCATCTGAAGTACTAGAATGCTGTTTGTCATTACTGCCATAAAGTGGGAGTTGAGAGTATCTATGCCCCAAACTCTGCAATTATCTCAATCTGATAAAGGAATATAATCCTTCCTAAATCATGAGGAAAGTCTCCTCTGACATCCAATGGCCATTTCAAAGTGTGTGGTACTGCAAATGTATCAGTATGTATTAGGGGGATAAGCCTATGATTTCACACACTCTTCCCTATGGGTTAGCATATATTATCTGTAGACTTCTGTTTGTATTCTGGGTTTCTTTTATTAACAGTGTATACCTTATCATGAAAGCAATGCCCCTTGAACCAACAACAAAATGAAATGCAGTAGCCTAGTATTTTTCTGAGGTTTCTCAAAATATACAGCATGATTCTCTTATCTGGATTTAATCTAGTCATGATCGTGTCATTAATATTGTTAGTAATAATATCTGATGATCTTAATGACTTGCCTTATATCACTTCAGTGTTTTTCTCTTCACATATTGCTTGAACCATGATCTTACTGCTTGTAGACTGCTGAACATGCAAATCTTCAGGAGCAAGAAAAGGTAGAGATCAACTGTAGAATCTCTGACTAAACATAAAGTCAGTTAAAAGACTCAACAGAATGTTTCAGGAAATGGTTTCTGCAAAGGGAAACACTTGACCATGTAGAATGACTTAATCAGAAAAGGTGCAAAGAAGTCTTATGCAGTAGCTGTCTGTAGCAACATCTTTGTTCTGCAGCTCCACGTCACACACAAATTTACTCTACCTGGTGCCTTTTAATGCATGTTAAATATTATTTATTTTTCCTCTTTGTGATCCCTCAAACCGGCTTTGTCTAAGCCCACGTCTGCATTTCTAATTGAGAGCTACTGCTGTGGCCAGCAGTGCTGGACCTAGGGCAGGAGGTCCTGGGGACTGAAGTGGCAGAGGGCGACAGCCTCCAGGGAGGGTGTTGGACGACCCGAGTGTCGGGCGGCGGTGAACATGGACTGCTCCCCTGGGGCTGGGAGCCGGGAGCCACGTGGCAGCCAGGCGGCAGGACAGGGGCCTTGCCGACACCTTCGGGCGCTTCAGCAAGGCCAGCAGAAGACATCTGGTGGTGGTGGCCACGTTCAGCCCACAGCCCCGTAATGACGAGAAAGGCCTGATTTTCAGCCACAAAGTCCAAACCATGGGCTGGCGTTAGGATCTGGACCAAGAGGGCACAAGAGGTGGCATGGGCATAGCTAAAGCCTAGCTTAGGTGAGGACCAAAACTGAGAACCTCAGCCTGGGAGCCACTCCGGTGGGACAGAGCCCCCGTAGAGCTGCTCGAGTGCAGCCCTTTTCCATGCTGGGTGCCCGCGCCATGATTCGAGCTGGCCCTGAGCCCAGGCACCCATCCCCCAGGACAGGTTATGCACTCAAGGCCCTGGCATCAAGAACTGCTGGAAAATGGCAATAACTAACAGACTTTGACCTCAATACCTTTGAAATGCGAAGTAGGTACTTCAGCCATTAGTAATTCATAACCTTGGGGAAAACGTAAGGGAGCTTTACATCTTTACATTCACGTAATTGAAACCTACTCGCTGTGACGAAACGTTCACCGTCATGTTTTTAAAGTACAAACAAAAAGCATTTAAACAATTCTGGAAAACACAGTTACAATCTAGGAAAGGAGGGGATGACCTAACTCATTATTTCTCCTTTCATTCTCATTCTTAGAATGGGGAGAAAAGCACCATGGCTCATAATATGCTGAATTTTACCATATTTACATAGGAAGATTTATGTGCCCAGGTGAAGGTAATGACTCTCTAAAATCTGTTTGCACAACACATTATCTTTCCCTGCTTGTTGAGGGGAAAACTTCAGCAATATCTCACCATTCAAGAGAACAAGTAGTGAGCTGCTGCTTACTAGATTTCATGAATCTGCAGAAAGAATAATTTGTTACACAAATATTCTACTTTTTTGGGTTTTTTACTTCTAAATAAATAAAGAAAATTTCAGTGTGCAATTGAGAACTACAGCTAGATAGGCTAAAAGGGCCTGGCAGCATGCAGCCAAGCTGGGATACAGGGCTATTTGAAATAACTAGGCAAGTTGGATAGGGCAAAGTTTATTTTTGTAGCTTCATTTTCAGGACTGGTTTTCACACGAAGGCAGCTTGGGGAGATATTTCTACTCCGTGCTTGCTCTGCCTCCTTTTTAGGCACATTCATGCTGGAAGGAATGCTTGGATTCTGGGCTCGCCAAGCCACCCAGCGCTCCCAGGAGGCCGGAGCGCTCGGCCTCGGGCTGTGGGCAATTTAGGCACTCACGGAGAATGTGGAGGCCACTCACCACATGCAGAGGCATTTTGTTCTACTTCCTCCTCCCCAGATGTTGAGAGTTACCTAAGTGCCAGAAGTAAACCAGACTCTGGTTCCCCTTCCCGTTATATCAACCTTGTTTGAGCCTGCTGCATAAATGGTCTTCCAGATTGAACCCTGGTTCTTCTCTGAAGAACTCTTGTTTAAAACAAGAGTTACTTTAAGAGATATTTCTTCCACCTGGAAACAACCTACAGCCAGGAGCTACTCAGGTCCTAATTTAGCGCATGACCTTACAAGGTAAAAGCTTCTACTTAATATTTAATTCAACAGTTACTAAATGGCAAATGGATGTTGGGCTGACTTCACTGGATATAACCTGGCAAAGATTTAACTAGCCTTAATCTACATGAGAGGTAACCCTGGAAGTAATCTTAATGTAGTTATAACATCAAACTCATAGTTGATAACATTTTTCCTAGATGATGACATACAAGACTTGCATGTGTATATTGGAGAAAAATGGTTAAAAATACACTAATGCGACATAGCAAAGGCTAATTATTAACCACTTTTTTCCTCCAAAGAATGGAGAAATACTCCCCCAGCTGTACCTGATCCAAAGCAGTATTATATAATAACCAGGAAAAAAATATTTTCAAATATTTAATATTTATGTTCTGTTTTTTTTTTGTTTGTTTGTTTTTTGTTTTTTTCCTCTGCTAGATTACTTATAATGAATATGGGAACATACTGTATACATTAAAATAGACTGAAAGAGCAGACTTTGTTTATACTGAATCCTAGGTGTAGGGAACTCTGACTCTGATTTCTGATTTGTAAAGAAATAAATTAGTAGGAACAAATGAATGGTGTCCTGTCTTTTCCTTCATATCTGTGGTTTGCAAATATCACTTTCCCATGAAGGACATGCAGTCATGAAAAATACATAATTTCAGTTTTGCAATTTGGCTCAAGAAGAAACTAAATGCCCTCACTTTCACTAGGAAAGTGTTTACAGGCACCTTTTATTTTTCTATGGAACTAGGCTCAAATTAAACTCTTAAACTGAAAGTAACCATATGTACAATTTGAGACTGAATTTTGCATTTGAGACTGAAAGGGTTTCTACAAATATAGAAACCAACCACCTCTTTAAGTGCAAATGAGCATTCACATACACCTACACCTTCAGTTACCATATTTACCTCTGCACTTTTGGTTCTAACTTAATAGCAATGAAAAAATCAATTCTCAAAATAATATTAAAATTTTATTTCCTTCTGTTTTAATATTAATTTGGTAAGCTTTCAGCTTGAGCTTGATTGTAAAGACTGTCCTTGCTTTTTTTTTTTTTTTTATCTCTATTCTGTTCATACTTTCAATTAAAAAATTTGCTTCTTTCTTACATGGTATCTAACAAAGTTATTCTTGCTTTGTTTGTCCTGTTCCTCTGTCATGATTGTGTAACTTGTCCTTGAGATGATTTATTTGTATTTTTACTTAGCTTGATACAGGCCAAGTTTGTAAATGCAGCTCTCAAATCTTGGAGAACTTGGATCACAGAGGTAGTTTTGTTTAGTCTGAAAGGATTAGTTGTAGCATGGGACCACCTGCATTCCACTAATAGGCAAAGTCGTACTTTTTGAATTGACACTTCTTCTAGTGTTTATATAATCACCTGTAACAATTTCTTCTAGTGTAGCAAAACCAGTTGATATCCTTGTATTGCTTATTTTACTACTGCTACGTTAATCATGGGGCATGCTGAGCAACAAGTGCTTCCCAGAAAGGAGGGGTGCTACTAAGAGCCACTGCCTCTTCTCTTAAGATTGCTAAACTGGCACTACCTAATTACTCTGGATTATCCTAAAGATTGTGAAAACTTCAGTTAAAAAGCAGATTGTTTGCACGTTACCTTTACGTTAGAATGAATTAAATATTTGTAGCCCTCGTATCACTAGTCACTTGCATCTAAGATACGGGATTCTTTTGAACCAGACCCATTCCCTCATTCTCATGTAAGAGAGGGAAGACAGATCTTCCTATCCCTTCCTTCCTGGACAGCTCAAAATCACTGAGAGGCTTGTGTTGCAAAAGACTAAGGTACAAAAATCAAAGACTTGACTTTATCCTGCTAAGTCTAGGATCTTGATCACAAATAACTTTTAGCAATATTTTTAGGTGAGATATGCTAGGTAGTGTTATGAAGAGTTTCTTTCCTGTTCCCCCAAATGATCTTTTTATTAATGATTATATTGTAACTGCAGAAGGACGTCCACGTTTAACTGCAGCAGATTTGATAGTAATATTTTTTGAGAAGTCCACACCTTTGTCAGCTTAGTTGAGGCTCAAGAGTGATTTGTGGGGACTGCCGGAACAATTGTAACCTGAACGCTGCATGCTAAGCGAGTGCCACCCAAAACCCACATTGGAAATTTCTGCCAGCTGACCTCTGTACAGCTGCCTCTACCTAGTGCATCCTGGATGGGTTAACATCCACAAGCATATAGACTATCCAATTAAACTAACTGCCAAGGTCCTTGAGGAAATGCTGATGAGCCTAACAATTTATGCTAGATTTGCAGAGGAAGCCATATGTATACCAGCAGGGGAAAAAAACAAAACGGAGTGAATATTTTCATACTTAAAATGCTGTTATCCCCATTTAGCTTTGGGATATAAGGAACTGATAGTAAATGTAAAGCTCAGGACTGCTACATCCTTATCCTGACCCATGTTTCCTTTAACACTTAAGCTAATATTGATAGGGAGTTCCTCTCCATGGCATGATGCCAAACAGCAGACAAGTTATATCTTTTTACGAGCTGCTGTGGTTTTTGTTACTGTACAGTATGTCTTCTTGCAACCTTTCAAAACATTGTAAATCCTGAGAAATACTATGCCTTGCCTCATATTTAAAAGTGCTGGCCAAACACATCGTTATGGAATGCTGTGGGTGTTGCTGAACTTGGTCACTTGTATTCAGGTGAGAGTATATGAATGTAATTCTTAGCCTTAGGCACTTGCGTTTGAAATGTCTATTGGTTTGAATGTGGGAAGGAAAGCTTTTTCAAGTTGTGCAACAACTGAAACTAACACTTATTTTAAGATATTTTAATCATAAAAACCAGTTTGTTTCTATTGGGTAGAAAAAATATATGGCGCGAACTCTGGTTGAAGCACCTTGCAATAATTAGCTATTACAGTTAATTATTAATTACTCCTGAAAACATATAAAAGAGTTAAAACTGGCTCTAAGTATAATTCAGTGATTTAGCCATCTCTATTTCAGAGAAGAGAGGTGTTGTAGCTGTCCTAAATTTGCTTCCAAACTGTAATGATCTTCCGAGAACCCTGAAAACAAAGACTGCTTTGGGTAATTGGTGAGTAATACCCAGGAGTTGTAGTTGATAGTTTGGACCAATTCCTCAAACCTGGCAACATCCTTAAGGGTTCAAATCAGGGAGGGAGGGAAAGATTTATCCTAAACCAGTTTTGTGAAATCTGTATCAGTGAACAAATAATTTCTCATGCTAATCAAACAAATACTCAGCTTCTTACTAAACGGCTTTTAACTCTGATAAGTCTTCCTCTCATTTTTTATAGATTTCTAAAGGAAAATTGCTTCAGGTTTTCTCCTGAAATATAGAAATATAGAAATAACTTCCTGTTTTAAAAAGAATATTTCTGCTTCTCAGTAGAAAAGATCAGATTGTGAACTGTATGAAATACTGAAATTGAAATATAAAATATTGATTTTCTTGTAAAAACACATTAGGAGTAATGCTGCAGATAGAGGGGAAAAGAAAGAGACTTATAAATATTGCAACAGTATATCAACTGGTCACTTAAGAGAACAGGTATTTCTGGAAGCTGGGGTGCTGCAGGATATCAGCCCTGGACCCTAAAAGGCACTGGAATTTGAATCTGTGTCAAATTAAGATCCTGCCATACCTGAACCCAACAATAATACTTCAGTGTGGGGATGGTTTGGCATTTTAAACCACCAGCGTAAGAAGCATTGACTTGCACAGTCTTCCTTGGACTAGAATACATCTAGTTTAACAAAGCTACTTGGGCAAAAATTAATCCTTTCAGTTCACAGTGGAACTCAAGAAGACCTATTTTAGCCAGATAGTTATGTCATTTGGGGGGATCTGATATGTAAACTGTTCCTGAAACATAAAAACCTTACATTTGGCCTTCAAGATGTAGTAATCTCTAAGTAATCAATCTTCTCATTAACCTAGGGTAGAATTCTTTTGTGTGACAGTGAACATGTGTGATGTACAGTACCAGACACAGAAGCACCCGCATTTAAGTACCTTCTGTAGACTATTGACAGCAGCATCTGTCTGGAAGCGCAGGGAAGTACTGAGCTCAAGCTCATTTCCTCGCGGGGGTGTCTCCCCTTCTGAAGGGCACAAGAGGCTTTTGGCTGTCAGCTGAGTGAGGAAGGCAGCAGCAGCAGCTTTAAGCACACAAGCTGAGGGTAGGAGTAAGATTCAAAACTTTTCTTCTCCACTCTGTTTTCCTAGATTTTTAGGATTGAATTAAAAAGAAAAAAAAAAAAAAAATTCTGAAATGCCTACCTCTTTCCTGTATGTTATAAGGAATGGAAGTAGTCAAGTTGGTTGATTTTGCCCTTTCAGGTCAGAGATAGAGTGTAGAGAGGAGGGAATAGCATTCTTACCAAAAAGAGATGTTTGCCAAATGAGACTTAATTATTATATAACCATCTCCTATGGCACAGGAGGACTTACCAGGTCTATCTGGTTTATCTTTACACCAACATTTTTCTTTCAAAACTTTGCAACTCACACACCATTCTAGTGTTGTCTCCCTGTTTTCTTTTTCTTTCTTTTTTTTTTTTTTTTCTCCATTTAAAACAGCCATACCCCCAATCATACTGCATACTGTGCTTCAGAGAGGCTTGTTCTGAGGACTGCAAAGCAGTCCTTTACAACCTCTGGGAGACTGTGTTGATTTATAATTGCAATTTATAATTTGTCTGCTGGAAGCTGCTCTTCTGACTATTTCCATATTTCCCCTGTGTGTACTACTGCAATGTTGACACAGACATAATCTTTTAACAGAGGTAATACATTTGTGCATTGGAGATGAACAGGTGTAGGTCCATCATGAGGAATTTTTGTCCCCAGAACCTTTCAAATTGCAGATACATGTCCTGACCCTGGCTTATGTAGCCTCCATTGCTCCTGGGGGAGCGACTGGTGGCCCAGAGCGAGGCCAGACCCATGCGGACACGATGGCAAATAGGCTCTGACTGGCTACAGGCCCAAACAGTGCCTCATGCTCAGGTTTGTCAACAAAAATAATTATGCTATTTCAATTATTTCATTTATTTTTTACCCTTCTTATTTTTAGGGGGATCCTTAATAACTGTGGCCTTTAATTATACCTTTCTGCGGTGTCCTTGTGGTCATCCCCTGGGCAAGTTTGACGTCTAATATAACAAATATGACTTTTAAAATCTGAGTTCTTTTGAAACTGTTCCTTTGAATATTTGCTCTTTGTAAACAAGATAGCTTTCTGATAGCATTCCTTTCTCCTACATCTTGCAGTCATTCAACCGTTGTTACATGTTCAATAAAAACGCAAAACCCAAACTAGATTACAGCACATTTCTACATCGCTTAGTCCAGTCTGTGCTACAAGGCATAATGCTCCCTTTCTGCTTTGCCATGGCTAACAAATCGTAGGAGCTGGCTGGATGACATTTCCCACTAACAAACTCAACCTATGTGCAGTTAGATAAACCTGAGTAGGTAAGCAAACTTTTAGTTCACAAAGTTTAATTGGAAGGTGCCTCCAGCTTGACTTACATGAGCCTGTCTTGCTTTGTGATTGCCTTTTGACTAATTGTGTAAGTCAGGGAGTGGATGGATCTAATATGCCATGAGAAAGAATAAATAATAAATCTTATACTTTTGAATCCCCAACATAAGCAGCGTCACTGATACTAGCAACAAGAACCTCACTTTCTCCCTGGTCTCTCACACTTTTTTCCCCATCCCCTTTCAGCAAAGGGCCAGCAACAGTGCCAGTCTCAGACTTCCACTGCCCTAAGTGAAATGATCCTTCTTGGAGATTTTGGCAAGCAATTTGGAAACCTTGATCCTGCTTGCTCCAAGCTTCTAAGTGCCTCCTCCCTCCAGTCGTAAATTAGATTGAATAAGTAATATCGATCAATCTATGCAAGATTTCAGTCACTTCTACTCCCTCCTTGGACCAGAATTCTTGCTTTCTGCACACACTGGATGTCTGTCCTACATGTGGTAACATTCCCTTTTCAGTAGTTAGCTATGTGGATTTAAAAAGCTGCAAATCTACAGCAAACTGAAACATGGGAGGCATAGTTTGCAGGTGAGCACTGTTAGCTATTAAACTTCCCAGGGGGAAAAAAAAAAAAAAAAAGATTATGAAAGGGTTTTAAAGACTACTCAGAGAACAAGAGGAAGAGTCATCCCTGTAAAAAAGAAAAAAGAAAAAAAAAAAAAAAAAAAAAAAAACTGTGGCGAGGGCAGGGAGATACAAATTGTCCTTGCAGGTTGATTTGTTTCTCTTTAAAAGCCCTGTTTCTGACTGCAGCTGTGCTGTTTCCATTTCGGTGCTATGCTCTATACACTGTTTGCCCTGTAAACTCTTAAATTGCAGTTTGATCTGCCAAATATGTAACAACACTTCACTAATCAAATTATTTGCCTGAATATTACCTAGCACATGGGTGCTACAATGAACTAGTATGACTGATTAATTTTGACACATGTATTAAATGTGGCATGGAACAGCAGAACTGTGGATGCTAAGACTAAGAAAATCTCTGATAAAGTGGAATTTTTACCTTGAAGGCCCTTTCTAAAGAGTGGTTTAGCAGGAATTCACTGAAGCCCTTTGCAGCAGAGGGAAAGGAATTGTTTGCAAGTTTTCAGTATTGATTTTACTGAGGGGATGGCAGAGGGGGAGGATGGATATTTTTCTGGTTTTAGTGCCTGTAGGGTGCTGCCATCTCTGTAGTTTCTGCTATTCTAAAGCTCAACTTGAGATCTTCACACTGTCTGAAGTGGTGACCCAGTTACTGCCAACGGCAGTTCTTCCATGAGAAAGGATTTCTTCCTAGAAACACCTGCTGCAGGTATCTCAGCCTCTACGGGACTTTCAACCCAACTTGCTAATTGGCAAAATGATCCATATTTGCCATAGCTAACTATCTTGTAGACTCTTATCTACAACACGTCTTGTGTTTGAGACTGGGTCTATCATCGCTATTTATATTGTCATGTTATAATGTCCAAGCAAAGAAAGATCATGCTGTCCCCAAGATGCTTAAACAGAAGAATCCAGTAATTCCTATTCCAGGTGAACTGAACTGCTGAATTGCTCAAGATCATACAACAAAACACAGTATAAATCCTGGGTTATCCAGTGTGTCTAATGGTCACATTCTGGGTAGATTCACTGAACAATTTCAGCACTTTATCCCATTGCAACAAAGCATATTCACCAAGGTTGGAAGGGACCTCTAGAGATCACCTAGTCCAAGCCCCTGCTCCAGCAGGGACACCCAGAGCACGGGGCACAGGGTGGCAGCCAGGCGGGTTTGAAGATCTCCAGAGAAGGAGCCTGCACAGCCTCTCTAGGCAGCCTGTGCCAGGGCTCTGGCACCCTCACAGCAAAGAAGTTCTGCCTCACATGGAGATGGAGCTTCCTGTGTTATAATGAAGTAGCTAATCCCTCACAGGCTTTTTCAAGGACTTCTTCCTAGGTTGGGTTTACAGTTTTATTAAAAGAAAAAAAAGTCTCAGCCAAATGTCACAACTTTCCCTCTTTTCCTCCTCAGCTGTTGACTAACAAGGCGACAGAATGGAGAACAACCAGAAAAGCAACAGTGAGACAAAAGAAAATAAGGTGGTGAAAAAAAAACTGGTGAGTGATTTCCCCAAATCTTGTGTCAACGTATTTATTTGCCATTTGGGGAGAAATTTGCCATTGCTCCCTATTCAGAGATAGAAGATACCTCTTTGTAACCTACAGGAATAAAGGCAGACACCAGTTTAATTTCCGACTTTATAAACACAGGAATGCTGTTATTTTCTTTCTCCTTTTGGTACTTGAACTGCTGCTAGTCTTGCTGTGAATCTGCATCACAGGCCTCTAAGCTCCTTCTGCGTTTCTCTTTATACGTATGTCAGAATTTGAACTAGCCAAAAACCTGCTGCCTGCAGGCAAAGTATCCTGGGATGAAGTGACTGTAGCATGATTTAAAGCCTCCCTTTTATGGGAGAGAGTCTATTGCTGAGGTCAGGGATAACCTTCTAGGCAAGGATTTCTACGCCTTCTAAAGGAGGGCCTGCTTTGTGTCTCTCTCGGCTTTGTGTCTGACCCCGTTGTGCCGCAAGAACTTGCAAGGCTGAATACTTTTCTTCCCCACCCGCTGCCCCACTCTGGCGTGTAAGAGGAGAGTAAACTGCTCCTTCTTTCTGCTGCAACAGGGAGACTCAAGTAGGCGAGAGCTGCCAGGATTCAAATTTGAGGGCTGTGTAGAGTAGCACATTTTTAGCTTCTGCAACTCTTCCTGTAGTCAGTAATCATAAAAGGTCAAAAACATGGGTGAGAAATTATGTATAGCTTAATCATACACAGTCATATGGTTTGTATTTGAATGTGAACTACTTGCACTCTCCTTATTTAAAATCAACCACATAAAGCAGAGGTCTCTCATTCTTCTCTCTTAAATATACCCCAGAGATTGATTTTTTTTCCCTAACTTGATTCTTCCATTGCTGATGACCATTTAAAGGGATTATAAATGATGACCCAATCCTCTGTCTGTGCTCATGTGTCTCACTATGTACACTAATATCACATGGTAATGAGCAGAATCTCGCTTTCTATTCCCACACTGCTTGACTTGCTCCAGGCCCAGGACACTTCAGACTTTTCACATCCTGGAGTTGGCTGTGCTTGGTGGCATCACTTTGTGTCTCTGAGAGCTCTCAGGTAGTGGGGAGGTACGGAGCACGTCAGAGGTGGAAAGAGCAGATCTACACCAATACAGACTGCAGACGTTTGGCAATAGTTCCCAGCCACACTCAATACTCCCCTGAGTCACTATGGACTAGAAAGGGTAGTTTAACTCTTATCAATTCAGAATTCCCAGGTTTACAAAGTCACCTCCAGAGGTAACAGCTGAAAGATTTATCTTCTGCAGGTGCCAAAGCCAACCAGTTACAGAGTGTGTGTGTGTGTCAAACCTCGACCTCCTGGGGCTGCGGAAGCATCTACATGCTCTGTGGTCAACACGTGCATTGGATGTGGCTTTGGGGATGCCTAGAGCTCTTCCACTGTCTTCCGCTTCCAGCTTTGGCAGCGTCGGGGGGAGTCATTGCTCCTTAGTCAGCAGCCGCCTCGAGGAGGTCAGCAGGGGTTCGCAGGGGCACCCGCAGGAGGGAACCCAGGCTGTCCCGCTGGGTCCACGCGCAGCACCGCGGCGACGCTCGCGCCGCCCGGGCCACGGGCGCTGGTTTACGCGG